>CM055096.1:35772610-36113072 GCA_029204225.1 Diphasiastrum complanatum | reverse complement strand
AGTCCCCAAGGTGAGTCGATACTACTATGCAATCCAGTCTACACGGAGCTGATCAAGCAGGAATTGCAGAAGTTGTTAGATGCAGATTTCATTTATGAAATCGAGCACACTGAATGATGCGAATCTGTGTGAATTTGAAGGCGCTAAATGCAGTCACCAAAAATGATCATTTTTTTTTACCCTTCACGGAAAGTGTCCTTGACAGAATAGCTAGGGCGAAGCCTACAGTTTTTTAGACGGCTTCAACGGTTACAAACCAGGTGAAGATAGCACCCCCAAGACCAGCATAAGACATCATTTGCCACAGAATGGGAAACCTATACCTATAAGATGATGCAATTCGGACTTTGCAATGCCCCAAGCACTTTCCAGCGAGTCATGTAGGCGGCATTCAAAGATATTTGCAAAATTTCTAGAAATTTTCTTGGACGATCGGTGCGTGCATGGACTAGACTCAGGACACTTATCCAATTTGGAGAAGGTGCTACAAAAATGTTGCAATTTCCAGATCTCCTTGAATCCAGAAAAATGTCAATTTTGAGTTACACATGGCTTGATTCTCGGTCATATAGTATCTAGACACAGGTTCGCCACAGACCTATCAAAAGTTAGGATCGTTGTTGATCTACCACCACCAGGAACGATCCGCGAAGTCTACATCTTTATGGGTCATGCTAACTATTATAGGATCTTCATTTTAGATTTTGCGGGTGTTAGCGCGACCAATTTACAAACTCACAACGGATCCACATTGGAACGAGAAAGCCCTAAGGGCTTTCCAAAGCTTAAATATGCGTTGGTTTCAGCACCAATCCTAGGTCCACCCAATTGGTCCATTGACTTTCATGTGCATACGGATGGACGCATAGAAGTATGCAGTTGGAGCAGTCTTAACCCATCCAAGAGAACACAAAAAGGATTTTCCAATCCGATTTGCAAGCCACAGCTCAATGATACAGAAATGAATTATTCAACTACAGAGCAGGAAGCACTGGCAATGATTTATGCGGTTAAGAAGTTCCGGCACTACCTGATGGCCACACACTTTGTTTTTTATACGGACCATCAACTTGCTCTATCTCGTTAACAAAACCTGCAACATAGGAAGAATCACTCGATGGCTACTTCTGTTGTTAGAATTTGATTTTCGGATAGTAGTTTGCAAGGGAAAACAACACTACATGGCAAATCATGTGTTGCGAATCAAGGGGACGGAGGTTGCAACCCAACCCGACGATGAGCTGGCCGATGCTGTCTTATTTTACGTAGACACAGTACTAGAGTGGGCTGTCGACATAGTTGGGACCAACCAAAACATATCACTACCAAGCAGATCAGTGGAAATTGATCTTGAAGCTAGCGCTTATCAGTTGATTATCAGTCAATTATACCGAAGAGGACCAGATGGGATTCTTCGGCGGTGTATTCTTCCTCATGAGGCCACCCAGATCATTTCGCTTTCACATGAAGGCATGGGTGGAGGCCATTTTGCATGTGACATTACAGTTTGCAAGATCCTGCAATCAGGATGTTGGTGGCCGACGATTCATAAGGATATGGAGGAATACCTGAGGAAGTGGCCAATGGTTCATAAGGATACGAAGGAATACATGAGGAAGTGTGACGTGTGCCAAAGGGCAAGGAGACCAACGGGATTGAATTTATGACCTACTGCACCCAGTCTTAGCCCAAGCACCATTAAAAAAGTGGGATTGGATTACATTGGTCGATTCACCCTGCAACAAGAAGTACCCAGGTTCAATACATAATCGTGGCCACGGACTATCTCACCAAGTGGGTCAGTAAGAGTAGCTGATGCTAGGACCACTGCCAAGTTTCTCTATGAAAATATCATTGTGTGCCTTGGATGGCCGGTCGAGATAGTCAACGATCACGGGAGTCATTTCATCAATGAGACCATCAAGGTCCTATTAGAGAAATTCTTTGTGATCCATAGAACCAGTACGCCTTATTATCCTCGCGGTAATGGGCAAGCAGGATCATCCAATAAGATCCTGTGTAGCATTCTCACAAAACAGTTGAAGCTAGCAGATCAAATTGGGAACACAGGTTGCATGCTACTCTGTGGGCATTCAGAATAGCATATAAGGGAAGCACTGATCAAAAACCCTTCCAATTGGTATATGGTCAGGATGTTGTAATGCTAGTAGAGTTTTTAGTCCCTTCATTAAGGATTGCCACAACGCAACGCCTTGATAAATCCAAATCTCTACAACTACGCCACGAAGCTCTACATAAGCTTTGTGAAACACGCTTACTAGCTGTGCATGCACTGGCAACTGAAAAGGAAAGACGCAAGGCATGGCACGATCGCAAGTTACAAAAGAAGGATCTTTGTTCCGGAGATCTAGTCCTGATGTATAAAACCAAGGCGATCACGATCAAGGGAAAATTAAAATTCACAGGCGAAGGTCCTTATCAGATCAAAGAAATTATTAATCATGGAGCCGTGAATCTAGAGAAGCTAGATGGGACACCGTTCGACACCCATCAATGGTAGCCGATTGCACAAGTACTGGCCACCACAGTGAGGCAGATCCAGGTGGGTGGTGGCATGTTACGAAAAGCTATTATGCTCAGCCATCACAACTAGATGTAGGAAGATCAAACCATATCAAGCTAGATTCATCAAGATTCAGCCAGATCGGGCAAGATCAGGGAAAATCCATCAAGATCCAAGAGAGATCCAGATCCAGATAGGATCAAGAGGGAAGCAGGTCATCAGATTATACCAATAAGCCCCCAAATTGCAGATCAGAGACCTCGATCTCAATAATTATCGCAAATTAAGGACAAATTCACCCAAAATTGATGGATCTACTACCAAATATCTATCAAAACTTCCAGAGAGCTACTAATAGTCAGATCTAACTTGGATGAAGCAGATTACAGTTTGCAAAAGTTAAAATCGGAGAATCTCAAGATCTCGTCAAAAACACTCTAAAAGAGCACTTTTTTCATGATTTTTGGAGATCCCCTGGGAGATAGCTCTTGAAACTTGGACAGTCATTAGATTGACCCAGATGCATCCATGAAAATCTCTGCAAGAGTTACCGATGGAAAAAACATCATTTTTTTAGTGGTGGGTTTCAAGAAGCAGAATCTTCAAAACCTTCGCAGAGCATCAAGATCATCATACCAACCTTTGCAAGGGGCAATAAATGAATCAGAGCAGTTAAAATTAGCCTGTCTACATGGTCTGATCTTGAAAATCCAACCACAAAAACACGAGCATTCACTCCTTGCGAGGATTGATACCGCTCGCAGACTGGTCAGAACGCCTCGCAGAACCTTCGCAGGACAGTCAAATCACCTTTTGAACTCTTGCAGACTTCTCTGAGGGTCTTAGAATTTTGTGAAGAAGGTCCCTGCCAAATTTTGGGTGGAACTGAGCAAGGGGAAAATGGATTTTACCTAATATGCACTCTAATTTTCGTTATATAAGGGTTGAATTCGAGTCATTTGTCACCTTTCTTGGCGAAGCTCTGCTCAAATTTTTGACCGACTTTTCCAAGTCCTCTGAATGCGACCAAACTTCAATACAAGCCATCATCTGCATACTCTGAACCTAGATCTGCATTTTGAACTGCTATTCTTACCGGTCTCAACACTTGTTATTCACTGCTTTTCTCGTTTCCACCTCTTTTTACCTTTTCCACCATTTTTTTTCTACATTTTTGCACTTTAACTATCACTGCCAACGATGGCCTCCTCATCTTCTGAAGACTCTGGCACCAAGCAAGTATCCAGCGTGAGATACCTTATCCACCCAGATTTGGCCCTTCCCTTCTGATGCCCTGATTAAACCAGTGGCTTCAAATTGCTGGCCCACTTCTTGAGGCAATGGGTTTTTACCCGACGCTTTTCAACTCAAACATTAACATGGGCCTCGCCCTTCATGCTTATGCCACCTGGGAAGCGCCGAAGTCGCATTCCCACTTCTTGTACTAGGGTACCACATACAAGGTATGGATTAACGTGGACTCAATGATCATTGTCGGCATTATGTCCGCGTGACCGCCATCCACCTCTCATCGTCAGACACGAGCCCCTGATAAAACCTTTCGTCACCTAGACTGCACCAGAAATTCCGATACCAAACTAACAAACGGGTACCTGATAGAGGCTATCACGGACCCAGTCATTTAGGCAGTTGCGCATCTCTTGAACAACTTTTTGGATGTTTCAACATTTCATAAGGACAGAATCTAGTCCACACTGCTGAGTCAGATTGTGGAGTTTTTTCTTGGATTTCCCTGACCCCACGTTGTGCCATACGACTGGCATGCCTTCCTCATCCGCGAACTAACAAAATCAATCAAACCCAACACACATGAGCATATCGCAGTTAGGCCCGCCTGTTGTGAACTTTGCCTGTGCACTTCTCGAGGCAAAAGTGCACGATTTTCGCCGTTCCAGCCTTCTATCCTCCATGCTTCTGCTTCCACATCTGCCCAATCTGCAGTTACTGACACGACGGCTAGCAAAAGAATGCGTGACGCTTGTCCCCCTTCCTCCTCATCTCCACCTACCACCAGACGTCCGCACACCACCACCCACACCAATAATAGCTTTAACATCTACCACCGCCGCTTCCTCTTCTGTACAGCCCCTTCTTCCATATTTGTAGTCCGCTCATCTTCTTTCTGTTCCACCCACAATTGCTGCTTCTGTCTCCATACCCATCTCCTCCGTCGATACTACTTCTCTCTCTGTTTCATCTTCCACACCCCTTTCATTACTATCGCATCCTCCATTACTCATGTTCCCAGCTCTCTATCTCAACCCTTACGACTCTCAGTTGTCTCCGGACACTCTGGCGTGGATGCAAGTCATCAACTTTTCCCCACCACGCCAGACCACCTTCGCTCCATCTTCGCCTTCTGTACTCCACACCACACTCCAGTTCCCTATGTTCCACCCATTCTCTCATTTGGAACAAACTGTCTTCACCCTGTTTCCACTTTTGTTCCTCCCACACCATCCCATTTCGCCATCAAAGGTTGTCGAGGGCAACCAACCGTTGCCTGATGTGCATTTGTCGCCAACGATTTTCATTCCATCACCAGATTGGGCAGATTTCCGCCGCCCCAGATGACATAAGGTCCCCAGAGAACCTCATCGAAGACAACGATGAAGGCGTTGTACCGGTCGTCGGGGCCAACTACCACACAAGTCCCTGTCAGTGCCAATGTACCAGGCTGCTCCAACGGATTTAATGACAATGTACAAGCCTTGGGAACATATATCCACGACGCGGATAGCAGCCAGGATACATTGGACAACCGGGGGTACTCCACTTGGCAAAGACAAACACCCTGCTGCGAGCAGAAATCACTAAGCTACAGCAAGAGCTCCTTATAGCTCAACAACATGAACAAGACGAGCACCGGAGGAGATCGCCAAGCTCCAGCAGAAGGAGGATGGCCTAAACACAGAGCCTCTCCAAAGAGTTGACAGATGCCTCCACAAAGGTGCGGGATCTTCAGTTTGAAGTGTCCCAATGGCTTGCTCCCTCTCCAGGCACAACTACATTCTTATGAACAAAGGATACGCGCCTGGGGGCGGAGGTGCAAGTCCTACAAAAGCAAAAAACTCACCTGGTTAGCTCAACCCGCACCAGACTCAAGGCCGCTCTCTCAAGAAGAGATGAATCTCTTCAGGCGTCAGGTGTAGGTGTATAGCCAAACTTTGAACAGTTGCCAGCAATTCATGGAGAAAAAGACTCAACCAACCCCCTAGTGGTGATTCCAACGCACATCTTTTTGATGTTGCATAGGCAAGTACGAGCCAGAACCAAGGCCAGCAGGTAGCAAGGGCAATAAGTCAAGATCAGGGGTCAGGCGGAGAAGACCAAGGACCTCATGATACGGGTGTTGAGACGCGGGACCAAGGCTAAGACACAGGTCCCAGCCATAGCCATGAGGAAGGACAAGCCTCCTCATCAAGAGGCTCACGCACCATATCTGCCAGCTGGGCCTTTCGACGCCCAAGTCCGTGGAGGAGAAAATCAATGAATTTCTAGCCAAATGTCTCCACAAGTCAATCAAGAGATGGTTGGCAGATCTCATTTTTGGCACAGACAACGCTGTAGTAGATTTGAAAATTTGTCAAAGGACCAGTGTCCCCAAACAATTCACGAGAAGCAGCATATGCGTGAGTATCCTTACCATTCGGATCTCTTATATACGCCATGATCTGTACCAGGCCAGACATTGCTTTTGCTAGTCAGCTCTCTCAGTCAGTTTCTGACTAATCCGGATGTAACACATTGGAAGGCTCTCATCAGAGTCATGAGATATCTTCGAGCTACTATGGACTTTTGCATTTGTTATGGAGCAGTCGACAATGACAAACTCAATTTCCTCAGTGGTTACATAGATGCGAGTTGGGCAGGAGATGTAGACACTCGTAAATCTACTTTCGGATTTACATTTTTTTCTCAACAATGGTCCAATTTCCTAGAACAGTCGCAAGCAATCTTCGATAGCTCTATCTTCCACTGAATCAGAGTATATCGCAGCCTCTCAAGCTGCAAAGGAAACAATTTGGTTGAGGAACTTACTCTCAAATATCGGTCTGAATCAATATGCTCCGATGACATTATTTTGTGATAATCAAAGTGCCATCGCTTTATTAGCCAACCCTAGATTTCATTCCAGGAGTAAGCACTTTGAACTGAAATATCATTTCGTCAAGAGGTTAGATTGCAGCACTGTAGAACGCAAGATATGACAACTAATATTTTTACCAAAGCATTAAGTTTGGATACACACAAAAGATTCTGTGTAGAACTAAGTTTGAAGGTCAAGCATTCAAGGATTCAGATTAAGGGGAGTGTTGGATTATTCTCCTTCTTACCAATCGACTAATCGATTTCAATCTTCATTTGTTGTTTATCCAGTTCTGCGGATTTTCTCGTTCTTTTACAGTCTGCAGTTTTACAAGTATTTTTACACAATCTGCAGAATTACATGGAGATTTACCACAGTGTCGCATTTCATTTTTTCTCACTTCGGCTTTCTCACCTGTCAGGAAATACACGGAGTTTTACCTTAGTGTCGCTTCGGTTTTTCATTTTTTCGAAGCTATCGCCTGTCAGGAATCTCGTGTAAAAATGCAGTGTCGTTTTTGCATTTTTTTTGCCTGTCAGAATTTGCGAGCAAATATGCAAAGTCACATTTTTCACTTGACAAAATGTCGCATTTTTTGCTTTCTCCAAAAAGCCTCAAAAGTTAAGAAAATGACTCTGGCAAAGTGTACGGAAACCCTAAATCAGTTTTTAAGGCACTGTCGCATTTTTCGCAAAATCTCGATACTGTCGCCTTTTGCGACAGTGTCGCCTATGGCTATTTTAGTTCATTTTGCAGAAGTGACAGTTTGGTTCGTTTATGCAGACAGAACGTTTATGGCCAATTTCACCGCTTATCAACAATCAATGACAAGACACCGGATGGATGCCAACGGATACCAGCCAACTAGCAATCGCAATTGACGACCTAATTTCTTAGTATAATTAGCTGCTCATATTCATATAGTTTTAATGTAAGCAATTTAATATCAGCAAGTATTGCAAGTTAGCTCTCTATCAAGCTTTTAATCTTGAACTCTCTTGAGCATTCTATTTTTAGAGTTATATTTTAGAGTTGCTATTGCGCTATTGCTTATCAGCATAGTTGCTTATTATCAGACTTATCCTCAGTTACTCAGAGATAGCTTAGAGTGCGCGGTTTCTATCCGCTAATGTTTTGCGCTCATTAGCATCTGATTTGGTTTTTCTGAATCAATACTATCTTTTATTGCGTTCAGTATATGTCAAAATGCATGCATCTCTGTATTTCCTTTGTAATTGATAAAATTGTTTGAGAATTCAATATTTTATGTTTGGCTACGTAATCACTTGGTATTCAGCGATTCTAAAGTTAGTTGCTAAAGATTGAACGTGATTGCCATCACTACTGCTTTGTTCAATTTTTGATAGGCGTAGTCATGCACTGGAAGTAGGAAGTTTCCGCTACGATTATCTAACCTATTTTCGACAAGCCAAAGCCAAGGGGAGCGCCAAGCCTCTACATCTCAAGGCTCTCAGTCCATATCTGCCAGCCGCGCCTTTCCCCGACCGCAGTACGTGGAGGATAAAATCAATGAGTTTCTAGTCAAACATCCCTACGAGTCCTCACATGGCGGCTGACAGGTATCATTTTCAGCCCAGACAATCAAGGGCAACGAGCTGAAGTGCCTTCCCGGATTACAACCACAACTGGAATGGCGCCAACAACTATTTGAGCAAGACCCTGCAGCCATCAGGACATATGTCTCATGAGTCCAAGCCAATTAAGGGTGAATCCACACTTCCTCTCCTGCACACAACGATCTAGATGGGCGGAGTGTGGAACCCCTCTGCACCAGATCACGCAAGTCGGTTTTCTCTCAGAGAGTTTCAGAATGAGGCTTGTCATTGGTCCACATCGAAGAAAAAAAGGGCCTCCCACTTTTAGACTTGATTTGAGTTGCCATCACGTAAGACACGAGGTGATGGGGATCCTTTGTGGGCATCTCAAGCCTATTCTTTAGGCCTGAGGACCATTGCTCGACATTGCCAATTACATTTCAATGTTCCATAACTATTGGCCAACTATTCTTTAAACCTTAGGACATTGCTCGACATGGCCAATTAAGTTTCGATCTTCCATTTCTATTGGCCGCACAAGTGTGAAAAATATTTGATTCTTTACATGTCATCTTCACTTGCCTAGAGAGAACAAATGGAGAATAGGTAAGAGATATTGGTTAGTGCTGTTATGTTAGCTAATAAAAAACAAAACTAGTTAATGTTAAATGGTGAATCGTTGCCGCACTTGCAGTTAGCATATTTGGTTAGTGCTAACTTAACCGATTTGCTGCCCCACCCGAATTTAAGTTAGAAATCAGAATCTGAGAAACCATAGCCAAAAAATTGAATGGATCAAAACCCATACATGCAAAATACGAAGGTAGAGGGCTGAGTTGTTGTTGTAGCTAGTGCTGGGGGGATATGTCTAGACGTTTGAAGGGAGCTTGGAGGATGACTTGATCTGAAGTAGTGTAGCTGATGAAAACACATTTGATACTCTGGAAGTCGAGCTTCTTCCTGAGATCTTAAATCGCTAAATGAATCCGCTAACTAACTACAAGTGAGGCAACACATGCAGTTAGTGAGTCTCAGTTAGTGAAGTGAGTCCGAGTTAGCACTAACTCAGACTCACTAACGAGTGCTAACCATGCCAATTCAAACTTGTTATCTTCACGCAAAAGAATAAACTATTCGTTTAGTGCTAATTGAAAGTCGCTAAACGAATCCACTTACTAACTGGGTCGCCAAATGAATTCATCAACTCAGCACATTTGGTTACTGAGTCTCACTTAGCACTGGTTGGTGGGGTGCAGTGTGCATCCCTAAGGGAATGAATGTCATCAATAATGTAAAATCACCTTATGCCTATGAGATGTGAGGGAAGGCTGGGTCTCGTAACTTAATATCACTCTAGCGCTCCACCCTTCTAGGCCCGCCACCCTCGTATCTTACTGGCACGGCTAGTTTGGCCGCGACCAACTTCTCCACAAGACATGTGTCCCCAGGTGCCCCCATGATGCTGCCCGCCGCCCTGCCCGACCTGCTCGAGTGACATTAAACGGTTGCTTGCCACGTCATTGCTGGATTTATCCCATAATATTTCTCCCGAACAGGTCCACCGTGCATATATACTCAAAATGTCAAAAGGCTCTCCTGTGTGTGCGTGTGTGTGTGCCCCTGCGTCGCGCTCCCCTCCGCTCCGGCGCCCGGGTGGCAGGTGGTCCCGGCGCCACCGAGACCACCTGGCGCTGGGCGCCGGGCGGTCCAGGTGGTGCCGGTGCCAGGTGGTCCCGGCGCCCAGCGCCGCGGTCCATGTGACAAGGTGGCATCGGGACAGTGTGTGGTGCCGGTGCCAAGTGGTCCCGGCACCCAGCGCCGCGGTCCGTGTGACAGGGTGGCATCGGGACAGTGGGTCCCGGCTCCCGGTTTCCGGGCGCTCGCTCGGCACTAACGATTTTGTGGCAACACTGGGTCCCGGGTTGCACGAATTCCTGTCCCCTGCCCGGAGTCCACGTGTTGATTTACCACTGGCACGGGGCCAAAGCTGTCCCCGTGCCAATAAGCCACAATGGCCCGCCACCATTAGATTTTCACATATACATTCAAATTTTGCCACTGCACATAATCAACCGTTTAAAACATGCCACGTGGCGGTTTGACATCGTGGCCAGCATCCAATTGGGCGGGCGTAGAGGCCGGATTGGTTCTATTTCCGCTTTGCGTCAAACAAAAGTTTCATGAACGTCAATACGACTTCAATATATAAAATATACAACAAGGAAGTACGCTGCTCTGTTTTTCCTTGTATTTCCAGGTCTCCTCCTCTGTTCTTCTCGTCTTGCCTGCGCGATCGCTAGCTAGCGAGAGAGAACGAGCGAGCGAGCAAGCGTCAAGGCAATCGTATCACAAACGTTCAGTCTCAGAGCGTCAATGCATTACTCACATTATCACAAAAGGAAGCGCAATAAAATTCAAGCCGGTTCGATCGTCGCAATGCAAACAAAACTTTGTTTACTATCTATAATGTGTTGGAGGTTTACGTTTTGTACGATTGTTCAGGCCTCGTGACTCTTCACTGCGCGCCCGCGTTTTCTGAAGCATTGCAGCGGATTTACAATCGCATCTTTGAGACTTGTTAATATCAGAGCTGATTTGTCGATTTGCAAATGAACTTATGAGACGTAGCTGTTCTGGCTTTAGTCTTCCCTGATCTTCAAATGGGAGTGCCCCTTACGTGATCCACTTCAGTAGCATAATCATCTCAGATGCAGTTGGACGTGAAAAGATTCAATGTTTAGTAGATTATCTTAGCATAGGGTTTGTCTCTGCTTATTGCAACTAGAGATCGAACGAGAGATCTGGTAGTTTTGGTGGGGCATCTAAGACCTAGTGAAGGTAACCGATTTTGCTGCTGAAAATAATTTCGGGAAATCATAGTGGTGGATTCCAACACTTCTTTCGTTTAATATTTCTTTATTTGAAACTGGCGTGAAAGAACGAGGCAAATGGGAGATTCAGATGGGCCGATTCATGAACCCGCCACTAAGTCATCAGCAGCAGGCCATCGTGATCCGTACGAAGTTCTGCAAGTGCCACGTGATGCAACTGACCAGCAGATCAAAACGGCATATAGGAAAATGGCTTTGAAGTAGGATTATCACTTTACTACTTGATACGGAATAGACGAGCAATGGAAGGTTTAACTAGATTGTTTTTGTCATTTTATTGGCCGTCGTTGAAAGTTGCTATTTTGCTAGCATAAAAATTGCGAGCGTAAAGTTTCAATTTGCATTTGAGAAACAAACATGAAGAAATCATCTGTTCAGCTCATTTGTGTCTTTTAATGCTTCACAGATATTTTTAAGTTGAAAGTTTCTGTACTTACAATAATTGATATCATCGAAATGTTTGTGGCATGACATTGGAATACCAAGACGTTATCAAATATTTCTCTTCTGTTGTGGTTGCCGAGATCTTTTTAAGCTGCCTTAAATATATGGAATTGAACGCTTTTGACGTGAAAGCAGTTAATTCACTGGTATTTTGCTAGTCAAAGGGTCTTTGAGGCTGTTGGAACTTGAGCCACTCCCCCGAGAATTTAATGTTTTTGTAGAGACGTAGATAATTTTCTCCTGAACGTGTTTTTATTCTACAAGGATGTTGCAGTTACAGGCTTTTACTTTTATTTATTCAAGAGACCGGTTCAGCAGTTTTCTGTTCTGAGCCTTTCGGTATGGAGCATATCAGCATAGGACTTATAAATGTTATGTACAAAGTTCAAATCAATGAGGTGGACATATAATATCAGATTGGTGGCAGCATTGGAGTATGGCTAAATGGCGTAAAAGAGCAGAGTTGTGCAAGCCTTAAGCTAATATTTTTGAGCTAAATTGGGCTTGTATACAGGCTACATCCAGACAAGAATGCAAACAACCCAGAGGCCGCAGAATTATTCAAAGAAGTTGCTTACTCCTATGGCATTCTCTCTGATCCAGAAAAGCGAAGGCAGTATGATGTAGCTGGTTTTGAAGTATGTGAGATCTTGAAGCTTGCAATGTTGTACGCCGAGGAATCTGTTGATTTCTTATAAATATTGATCTTTGGATATTTCAACCATCACACTCAAATTGTTTAGTTCCGTCTTGCAAATATAGAGAAGTCAAAAAGTCTTCAGGAATCATAGAGCATGATTAGTGATTTTCTGGATTCATGAGGTTCATTGTGTAGACAGAACTTTGCAATTCAGTGACTTGCTGTAGGCTCTATTTTTGCATTTGTGAGTAGGAATGTGGCAAGCTCACCTTCCTATATATTGTAGAAAGTTGTAATGTTATATCTTTTAGAAAAAGGGTGTAGGCATTGGAAGTAGAAAAATCTGTGTAGTAAAGATTTGCATCTAAGGACTTTGCAAGTGGACTCTTGATTGCACACGGGAATGCATGGCACATGTGCATTTGTAGATTCTTTGAGCACAATGTGTGTCACTGTTGGATGCAAAATTGATGATTTTGATGGCATTTTGTGGTGTTGAGGATAGATGCTTTGAGTTTTTCACTCCTTGAATGTTTCAGGGTGTCAATCTGGATGGTTTGGACATGGAATTGGACCTTTCTAACTTGGGCACTGTCAATACCATGTTTGCAGCTTTGTTCAGGTTTGTAGAAGGTTTGGAGTTTGGAGATCTGTATAGATTTGCCAGTAAGTACTCCATTTGTTCCATTATATGTTCGTTTGACAATGAAGTTGACATAAGGTACTATTTTCCAACAGCAAGCTGGGGGTACCTATTAAGACATCAATTTCGGCAAATGTTCTAGAGGATGCCCTGAATGGGACTGTTACGATCAGACCATTGCCTTTAGGACGATCTGTCAGTGACAAGGTGTGCCTTTGGCTAGTTGTTTCTTGTTAATAATCCTTTCATACTATTGGAAGCATTGAATCTGATTTGTAAAATTGAATTGTGAGTTCATGTAATGTAGGTTGAGAAACAAGCTGCACACTTTTTCAGTGTGACAATCTCTGATTCACAAGCAGAAACTGGAATTGTAATTCGAGTTACTTCTGCTGCTCAAAGCAAATTTAAGGTGAGATGCCGTGCTTTTTCAATTGATCTTCATTTCATGTCTTGGATGAAGAAATCTAGATTCAATGTGATACAATTCATTTTTTATTGTTAGTATATCCTTGTTGGGATTTTCAGTATATGAGAAATTATCCACTGTTCTACTCGAGCTAACATTTGATAAGAGAATTATTATTTCTTGTGAGGTACCTTTTTTTGAAAATTGAATATTAGAGTGTCTAGTAAATTTTTATTGGGTTCATTTGATGTCCCAAGAAGAATTTATTTTTTGAAATCTGGATAGCAGATAATATGCTACAAAATAAATGTAGTCTGTACTGTGTGGTAAAATCTACTTGTGCCCTAGGGGCCCGTCTAAGTTGTTTGCTGCCTAACAAACATTATTTGATGGTTGCTTTGTAGTTAATATATTTTGAGCAAGAGGAGAACGGTAGTTTAGGGCTGGCTCTCCAGGTGTGTACAATTTACTACCAAAAATTATTATATGCTGTTTACTAAAGTAACATTTTCTAGCTGTCCTAGAATGAAATCAGTCCTTTTGAGCATAATCATTATTGAAGTGTGTGATGGTTTTGTTTCTATGCGAGTCTGTACCAACTTGTTGACTGTATGGTACTGTTTAGCCTTTGTCAAATTTTTTTTTTGTTTGAAGAGAGTAAATAGCTGTCTCCTTGTTCAGAACATATTTGAGCACACACAACTTTCTTAGGTGAGATTTCTCCTTTGCCATGATTGTGATTTATCCTTCTTGATAAAGCTCTAATATCGTAATCTATAAGAAAGTTGCTAGCATACTCACCCCTCATCTAGGTGCAGATTGGGGAAGAGAGAGTTGCACTATTATGCTCAATCAACAACTAGATGATCTGCTCACAAGACAAAGGCCTGTGTACACTTTGAGGCCGGAAAAGAACATGTTGTATTTTAAAAATGTGATCTTCTCTCTTGATAGAATTGTTCACAATGTTGCAGGCCGTGTTCCGGAACCCGTTCCAGGACTTCCCGGAGTGTGGTTTTTTTTTTTGAATTCTTTTAGTATCAAATGAAAGGTTTTTCTGACAGCAGTTTATTTATCTAGTTTGCCAAGATTTTCAAGACCAATGCCGTCCAGTTTTGGGCCATTAAGTGATTTTCTACCCACTAGGCATGTATTCAATTGAATCTGTATATTTTGTGAAATGAAATCATGTGTAGAGCAAACCATTGAAACCATTTTGAATCTCTCTCTCTCTCTCTCTCTCTCTCTCCATGTCGAATGTGATAATTACCATACCGAAGTAAACCATGCTAGGCCCTATGAACTCAGGGTCGACCTGGCCTTCAACTGCTTGTGATACTCCAGTCCGCTCTACAAACAATGTCTCAACCCACTCCCCCCTGGAACGTCTAGGTCGCCCTCTACGCCTAGGTGCAGGAATGGCTGGCTCCTCTCGTGTCTCAGCATCAAGGTCTATGAATAAGTGTTGTACTCCACCCCCCCCCCCCCGCCCCCCCTTCTCACGCTCACCCTCATCCTCTGCCTTTGTATCTCCCCCCTCCATCCACACCTCTTTGTAACCAGGCCCAAATGCCTCTCCACCCCCCGAGAACTCATCATCTCCCTCCTCCCCTCTCTCTTGAAGTTGAGTTGCTCTCCTGTGGCGTCGCACAGATCGTGCCTCTGCATCTGCCTGCTTGTGCAGGTCACGGTCATAGGTGGTACCCGAGGTGCAGCAACTGTCGTACCATGCAGGGGTCAAGGTCCACCTGCAAAAACAAACAGGCGTTGTTAACAAACTTATCCATTTGTCATATAAGTATCCTTGAAACTCAAGTACATCAAGCAATACCAAGTCACTAGCTAACTCACCTCGATCAAGCTGTCACCCTGTGGGCGTGTGCATCTCAACATGCGTCCGTTGGTGTTCATGAACACCAACCGCCTGCACTGCTCAATGGAGAGTTTTTTTCTCCTCTTCGTGTGATGGTTGGCCCATATGCTCTAGTTTTGCTCACAGGCGGAAGCTGAACAGTCCAGTGAGAGGACTCACTCTGCCAATCGTTGAAGGTCAGGAGTACTGCGGCCATCACCATGTCACAGGCGCCAACTGGTCATCTCTTAGTTGACACTGCTCTCGATCAAAAGGATACGAGCCCCGCTCAAACTTTACCATATCTGGCTCTATGTTCCTCAGGGTCGGTCTTGTTGGCAAAAGAAACAGAACATGGGTCAGGCCACAGACTAATGCACATGCTAATATAAACAAGTAGATTGGTAGCAATATTTGCAATACTGCGCCGGGCCATCCGTAGCCTACCGCATGGATGGGTCTGTGGAAGGAGTCCCATCTCGTCTCCCAAACACTGAGGAACTTGTCCTTCCTGCGCAAGTCACATTGCAAATGATTAGTCATCTGTGAAAGCACGAAAGTTAAGTATAAGTTTGGAAAGCAATTGCTTTGATACCAAATGTCCCAAACAAAAGCCAACAAAACCCTAAAAGACACCATGGTGTACGCAAGATATCCACTTTATTGATTCCTCTTGATAGTACATGGCAAGATCTCATCGAAACACTAAAGAGCACTATTGCAAAATCTCCTCCCAACCATGGTGCATAGTAGAAATGGTGAGGCACACTCAAGAGTTCCCCTCTTAAGCTCCCACATCCCTCTACCTCAAGCACCCACTTGACCTTAATCTCCCCTAAGTAAACATGTGGTGCATGTTATTAGCCTTTTGCTCTTGCCACTTGGCAATACCCTGACACATAGGCAAGCAAGGTGGTTATTATTTTTGGCTGACAAGTGTTTATGTATAGGACCAAGGGTCTCCATACAACATGTGAGGCATGTCCCATCGATTAGGCAACTACTTTTTAGGTGATTGGTCTAGTGGTCTCTAGATTAAGACCCAGTATCCCTTACCATACAAGTAGATCAAAAAGTTCACTTACGCTTTGCTATTTACATTTTCTTGATAAACACTATAGGCTGGTGGTAGCCATTAAATATTAGACGGAGGCACGAATATGATTATGTGGTCACTTCCAAACGTTTGTCATGGCAAAAGGCACGTAAGGCATTGAGATGTTGTTGCAGTCCTTCCCAGTTTGTAGAGACCAGGACCACATCATTTGCATATATTGAAATAGAATTAAGAATGTCCCCAAGTCTCGAAAACTTTGGCCACCATGGTGCACAATGACTCCTTCAAGCTCATCAATGTAAAGGTCAAAGAGTATAGGTGACAGTGGACAACCTTGCTTCATCTGGATCGTGTTAATGATTTGCTCAAATGTGCCCGTGCCCTCGGAAGAGTGAAAGTGTCCAATCACCCACTCATATATTGTCATGATTGCAAAGATGACAAAATGAAATCTTGTAATCTTTGGATCATCATATGTCAAGGGACAAAGTCAAAAGCTCTTTTGAAGTCCATGAAGAAACAACTTACCATGTTTATCCTAAATAAGTGACTTGAGGGTAAGAATATGGTTTGAGGTGGAGCAATGTGCACGGAACCTGGCCTATGTAATTGACAAGACTCGGCCTCTTCGCTTACACTGCTGCTCCTGCTTGAGGAATAGAACTATAAAGCCATTAGATTTCCATTATAATGATGGTGCAGTAGTTTTCCTGCCCCATTGTTCAACGTTCTTGTGCATGGGGTGTACAACGTTCGTGCATTGAGAGGGAGGAAACGTCAAGTTCCCACGTTCTTGGACATGAGGAACTCTTGGAAACGCATTTCTGTGTTCTCAAACACAAGGAACAATGTTTTTATTTATTTTGCATTTCAGCCTTCAAAATTGTGTAAGTTCATATATACATACCTTCAATTTGAGTGTGTGAACTATGAAGTTGTTCAAACAAACTAAAAACATTTTACTTTTCTATCATTTTATGTTTTAAAATGATCACATGGCATTCCCACGTTTCCACTTTCTTGAAAATGTTCTCTTTCCCAAGGGTCCATACGTTCCCTCGTTCTTGTTTCTTGAAAACTATGGGACGAAAGCCAATAGTGATTGCAATATTAAGGAGTGTGGCAATGATGGGTGAGAGGATATTGGTTGCGTGTATGAGAAGCCCAACTTCAAGATTCTCAATACCTTGAGCACGTTTACATTCCATCCATGCACTTCACATGACCTCCTTAACCAGATGACGTCCTATGACATCCCCAGAGTCAGAGATAGTGTCATATAATGAGATAGACATCCCAGTCAAACGTTGACACTATGATAAAAGTGAAGTGCAACGATTGAGAGCCACCAGAGCATCACGCCATGCCACACACTCTCACCTGCATTGACATCATCCACGACGACATTGAGGCAGCTCATCTATAGCCTCCATAACATCACCAACATAGTTTCATCGAAAAGAATCGCCATTTCGAAACGGTCCAATTTGAACGGACCATTGAATTGTTTCTTTTTTTAAATCGGGGAAAAAAAAACAGTTTCGAACCGTTTCGAATCGGATTGTTTGTGCCTGAATGTAAGTGTTCCACTCAAGCTTTATGAACTTCAAAGGCACCCTAACCAAACATAGAAACATACATTTTGAACGAGAATAAGACTTATGTTTTAAGTAGAGTTTGACTCGGAGAGAGAGAGAGAGAGAGAGAGAGAGAGAGAGAGAGAGAGAGAGAGAGAGAGAGAGAGAGAGAGAGAGAGAGAGTTTAGTAATGTTTTTTTGGTATGAGGGCAGGGAATGAGATGAAACATAAATTAGAATCTAGAACATTGTGTAGGAGTGATTACTTCTTATTAATAATCTGCGTTAGATAATAGGTTAGATTAGTGTACTGTGTTGGATAATATAATCTAGATTAGTGTGTTAGTTCGATTAGTGTTGGAAGTTAGAGATTAGAGAGAGTCGAGACTATGCCGAGGGATGTTACATGAATCATCATAATTAGTATGGAATCTGGATCGTGACAATAGGTGGGACTTGGGAGTTACATATGAATTATCATAATAGCTGGGACTCCGGAGTTAATTCAAGATTGATTGATTGATTAAATGTACATTGCAGTTTAAACACTAAAAAAGCACTTGTTTTTGCTATATTAGAAGGCTAGAAAAAAATCCCCTTAAAAAAAACCCCTAAAACCAGTTCGCTGATTCTTTCCTAGGGTTTCCAATTCTTTCCCGTTTCAAACCCTTTTCAGAAAGGCGTTTCAAACCCTTTTTTGCCGATTCAGCACTAGGAGCATCCTCAGCTTCTACCATTACATCTTTCTTCAGCTACTTGCCATGATGGTAGCAGATATCTACATAGTTGTAGCATTTTATTCATGTTCATGTTTCTCTTGGTAGGCTTATGTACATTATGCAGATTATGTTTCATATAGTTGTATCTGTGTTGCAGCGGATCGCGATCCGCTGCAAAAACGTTCCGGATCGTGCAATCCGGAACATCAGCGATCCACGACCCGGATCGCAAATTTTTTTTTTTTTTTGTGGAAAAAGTAGTAATGGCCAATTTTTTTTTTTTTTTTGAGTTTAATACTAACTAAATCAGTTTTGAATGGTGTTCTGATGCCAATGGAATGCAGATCTATTGATTCCGTTTTTTGTTAGAAAATGATAGAAAGAGTTAGAAGGAGCCTTCCTTAGATTGGCAAGAATTGTATACTTCTTTTGGAATAGCTGAAACAGGGGGTTCGGGGGGCGGTAGCCCCCCGGTGGGGGGTTTGGGGGGCAACGCCCCCCAACAGTGGGTCCGGGGGCTGCCGGTAGACCCCGGCCCCGACGGTAAGGCCTCTTCATGATTTGGCCTTCCAACTCCCTGAGTGAAAACACACTTTTTGGTGTTTCGCACCCGAAACAGTCGGCAGACTACACAGTCCAAATTTCTAAAACCATATGAAAATGCAGCCAGTTTTCTTAAACCATCTATTGATGTCCAGATTTCTACTCAATGTAGCCCGCAGCCATCTGAAACCAAGCAATAGATCTACATAACAATTGCTTTTTTGATATCCTTTCACATGATACCCATTTTGGCAACTATACAAAAAAAATAAAAAATTTGCGTTCCGGGAAACCCTAATGGGAAATCCCGGATCGCGTTCCGGAACGTGGACTGCAACCTTGAGTTGTATTGGAGACATATTCACAGTCCCGAGTAATTGACATAGATTTTGGATGTATCTTTAGTCTTATGTACCTTTTGGTATTTCAATGACATTTCTCTCTCTCTCTCTCTATTAGTTGTTGATATTTTACATTATTCTTAGTTGGAGATTGTTATGTGATGCATCTCATGCCGTCTACTCTTTGCTGAACATGTGCGTCATCTCTGATCTTCTTTATAACTGTAGTGCACTATTTTACACCCAGTTGTACATTCAAATGATGATGCGAGCACTTCCACTTGTTGAATTTTGTAAATTTTGTTCCTTTATGTCACATCCATTTTCAACAACAGTTGCAGGTTTATAAATGTGGGGTTTAGCTTGTGGAGATGTATACAACATTTGACTTTTTCTATATCTGTATTGGTAATGGCATCCTTAGGGAGAATTCCACCTTCCACCGTCCACCTCCCACACCTCCCACCTCCCACCTCCCACCTTCCACCTACCAATTGCATGAAATGTTAATATCCGGGGAGCATCAATAGGATGAATCTTCAAGTTTATCGCAGTACATAGGATTGACAGTTTTTCTGGAGAAGTCTGCTCACTTTGCTTTGTGATGATTTTCAGGAAGATAGTGTTAAAACTGGGAAGGTCACGTCAGCTGGAATGTATTTCTTACATTTTCAAGTCTATAGGCTGGATCCAACAATCAATGCGGTGCGTACTGTTAATATACTATTCTCTTCCTAATTTAGTTTTTAAAATGAAAACTCAGAACAGTGTAGCAGCAGGTAAGGACTCTTTGTGATTTTATCACTAAAATGGGGAGCTACTTCTTGCGAAGAAATTTGTTATTTATTTGCTACTTTTTTTTGACTCTTTCATCTTTTGGTAATCTGACTGAATGTTTCCAGACTCCTGCAGTGTTCAATGTGCAGTTGTTTTGAGTGCTATATGTTATGTAAATGGCAGTAATGTTTGTACTATGAGGTTCAATCATGCTTTATGAGATGAAGAATTAGACCTCTATGGGAATCGGTATACTATGTAGCATCCTAAGCCGTGTAGTTGTACATGGATTTATAAGTATGCTCAAGAACTATATACAAGTATGTGAACTCTGATGTGATCTGAAGGGAAAAGAATGCGCGAACACTTGACACTTTCTAAGATAATGTCTAGGGCCATAGTTACTATGTGTTTGAAATGAACTCATTGCAAGGGCCTTTTTTCAAAGTTCTGTTTGGAACGTTAAGGAAAAATCAGTGTCGCGAACAAAAAATGAAATGGTTTTCTGTAGAATATTTAATGAGTTATAACTATGTTTTGGAGCTGTGGAGCATGTTCCATATGGATCTTTCTGCGTGAAATATTCAAATTTTAGAACTTTCAAAATGTGGAACTACGTAATGGATTCAGAATCTCTGTGTTGCAGCGGATTGCGATCCGCTGCAAAAACGTTCCGGATCGTGCGATCCGGAATGTCAGCGATCCGCGACCTGGATCGCAATTTTTTTTTTTGAGTTTAATACTAACTAAATCAGTTTTGAATGGTGTTCTGATGCCAGTGGTTTGCAGATTTACTGATTCCGTTTTCTGTTAGAAAATGATAGAAAGAGTTAGAAGGAGCCTTCCTTAGATTGGCAGGAATTGTATACTTCTTTTGGAATAGCTGAAACAGGGGGTTCGGGGGGCGGTAGCCCCCCGGTGGGGGGTTTGGGGGGCAACGCCCCCCACGATGGGGTCCGGGGGCTGCCGGTAGACCCCAGCCCCGATGGTAAGGCCTCTTCATGATTTGGCCTTCCAACTCCCTGAGTGAAAACACACTTTTTGGCCCGAAACAGTCGGCAGACTACACAGTCCAAATTTCTGAAACCATATGAAAATGCAGCCAGTTTTCTTAAACCATCTACTGATGTCCAGATTTCTACTCAATGTAGCCCGCAGCCATCTGAAACCAAGCAACAGATCTGCATAACAATTGCTTTTTTGATATCAGTTCACATGATACCCATATTGGCAACTATACAAAAAAAAAAAAATTTGCGTTCCGGGAAACCCTAATGGGAAATCCCGGATCACGTTCCGGAACGCGATCCGGAACGTTCCGGATCGCGTTCCGGAACGCGGACTGCAACCTTGATTCAGATATACAAAGGAGGGTTTGCGGAGGTAGACAATATATTATGTAAGTGGACTGTGTAGCTGCCATTTGTACGTGTATGGACAACCGTATGTCCCCGTGTGTGTATGCAGATTGCAACTGTGCATGGCTAATAGAAGTAGCTCTTTGCACATGAATTTTCACAAATCCTTTATGCAGAAAATAGCCTGAAAATCTCTAGCTAAATACAATAAGCAAAATTCAAACAACAAGCGATCATTCAGTATTGTTGATTTTTCTGAAGGCTATTGATATCTGTGAATGTCTATGAATACACTATGTGCTCAGAAGGCATTAACAATTAGCTCTTTATAAATAGCTATGTTGAATTTCACCAAGAGCACAAGCAGTTGGTTTTAATGTAGAAAAGAAGATGCTGTATAAGTTGGATCTTCCAATCATAGTTGCACCACGTTTCTAGAAACGTGTCCAGAAACGCGTTTCTGATTTAGGGGATTGTTTCTCAGAAAACGTTTTTTATTTTATTTTTGCGGGCAATGTGGGTATCAAGTTGAAGCATTAATTAAGGACTGTATTTATGTAGATTGCCGAATATTCCGGGTACAATGTGGTCCAGTTTAGATGCATCAATCCCTGTTGGATTCTGTCAAGGGATTCAAATTTTATAGAATCCGAGTTTTTTTTCCTCAACAATTCTGGATCCAGAAATGCGTTTCTGAGAAACGCGATTCTAGAAACGTGTTTCTGTGCAACTATGCTTCCAATGTAGGACAACTGCAACCCGTGTGTTATAATCACTTCTAGCTACTGTGAGAGGATGCAACTTCACAAGTCTGGAATTGTAGACAATTGAGCCAACCGTTATAAATTATTAATCTTTATACGTAACGACTCTGCGTTTCTATTGAACCTTATATTCTGCAATGTATGGGCATGACAACAAACATTGGCGTACTTCAACTACTGACCTGGGTTGTATGGGAGTATATTGAAAACATTGATTTGAGTTTAAGTAGCACTCAAGATTTTGTGAGATTGGACAGATTAGGACTAAATAGGTAAGTAAGGTGTATGCATGCACATTCAAGAATAATGTCTGAAAAAGGAACTTTTGAAATCCTAAATTAGGGATTATGGTTCACCCTATTCAAGGACAGTTCTGATGCTTTAGATTAGAACATATGGCTTAACTCGATAAGCTGTGCAGGGAAGATGATTTTGAAGTATTTCTTTCAGGTTGAAGATTTGTGAATCATGGATTGTGATCTAGAATGACTATTACGTGCATTGCTTCACCATACAAGCACAAAATACTTTAACAAATCAAAGCTTAGATCAAAGGTGCCACCCATGCTAGTGTATTGTGGATACTTGATGGCTAGCACTAGTCCTTGTGCTACTCATAGCATAAGTGATTGTGTTAGTATGGCATAGCTAATGGTCTAATAATGGTCTAATAATAGTTGGTATTGTGATTCCCAAAACTTGGGGTTCAATTGTATCAGCAAAGGCAGGGGCAGAAGCAGAGGTAGAGGCAGAGGTTCAGGAACACAGCCGCACATACCTGAGGAGGATTCCTTATCTTCCTACTCGTCTACCAATGATAGTGATGAGCAGGAATCCCCATTTGATCATGATGCTTCCATGTCATAGAGATTCATTGGTCTATGAGTCTATTGTCCAGTTTCAGTTTTAACCTTTGGTATGCAGCTTGTTGAAGTCTGAATGCTTTGTTCCCAACTGAAGGAAGTACTCACCATAAATAGTGATCGGCCCATCCGCATCTGCCAAAACCCTGGTAATACCAATGTCATCACTGTCCAACATATGTGTCGTCAATGGCTGTATTGATATCATGAAACTCAATTTGCCTGGAGTATGTCTTGGCATTGAAATCTCCGGCTAAAACAACATGACCTCGCTCAGAAAATAGCAGAATATCCGAGGATAAATCAGTGTAAACCCATACTAGCAGAAAATACTGATGTCTCAAGAGGAAACTAACAAACAGATGGTAAACATCTTGGTCCAATCCAATACGTCTGCCCAACAGTCAGATCCAAAGATAGTGGACCTCCACAATTGACTGTAGTGAAACTCTATATAAGCACGCAATCCCACCTGATCCTCTACCGCCTGTAGATCTAATCTTTGACCGAAAGACCGAGTCCCAATCAAATCCCTGGAAATGCGGTAATCCTCTATACTGACTCTCACGTGTCTCTGTAAAGAACATAATGTCCCTCTGAGATATAAAATCTACTAAGTCACCTGCAGCGGCTGAGAAATGGATACCATTACAGTTCCATAAACCCATACATACGGCGTTCTGCTACTTGAGAGGTAGAATAGGGCTGAGGGAGTTTTGGTTCAGATTACGGAGGCAGCAATGATGCAGCTGTCTTATCTACACAGTTCTCAGGCATTTGGCAACCCTCAGGCAGTGCTGCTGGCTGTTTAGGCAGCAGCGCTGCTGCTTTTTCTCCATCAGGCAGCGCTGCTGGTTGTTTGGGCAGCAGCGCTGCCACATCAGCGCTGGGGGCAGCCCTGCCACATAGGCAGGCAGCATTGCCACCTCAGCTGGCAGCGCAGCTGGCAACGTGGTAGTTTTGGTAGGTTTGGCAGGGCGCGGGGGCATGGTGGAGGGCTGGCGCAGAGAGAGAGAGAAAGAAAGAAAGACCTTTATTAATGTCCATGAAATACCCTAAGGCACAAAGGACTAATAAACATGTACATGTCAAGTATGCACGGTGGGAGCATGAAAGCTCTACCACCTAAAAGAAACAAGACTATAACAGAAAAAACAGGAAATAGTGACTGGCATAAGCAGAGTCTATCATCATGGTACAATAGATGTCTCTCCGCCTGTAAAATAATGATGTATAGTACGCTGTGACCCTGTCACTGATCGAACTTTGGATTTCCGTCTCTGAGTGGATGGTCGGTGTCGTCTCTGCTGTTGTGGCCTGTGGGCTGGCTGTCTAGCTGATGAGAGGAAACCTGAAACTGACCCATCACTGTCTGCAGTCTATATGAGATACTTGCCACCAGATATCCGGGTACTATGGGATACCCAGGGGGATTCCAGGATAGAAAATGTGCCCGATAAAACTCAGTCTTCACCCTAGACGAACCCTGCCAAGTGCTTTGAAGATATGCCCTATACATACTGATGAGTACCAGCTGGTAGATCAGTATTATGAATACCCAATGTGGAGAGAGAGAGAGAGAGAGAGAGAGAGAGAGAGAGAGAGAGAGAGAGAGAGAGAGAGAGAGAGAGAGAGAGATCTTTATTAACGTCTTTTCCATGCCAAAGGCATATAAGACAAAATGTTACATATCAAGTGTGGTCAGAATAGGAGCATGTAAAACGTCTGCGATAACAATAAAGAAAACAGCTACCAGCATCTGATAATTGCTAATGAAAAAATGTAACTATGATGGTGGTGATCGTATGCATGTAAATAATAAAATCAAATCCTACTGCCAATGAAGAATGATGTAATGGAGATTGCAGCAAAAGGATGTGATACTAGCTGTAGCAGGAGGTAATATGGATTGTCGCTGACGTTGTCTAGGAGGATGAAAACTGTGTGCTCTCATGACAGGGCAGGTAGTGTGAGCTGCCACATGACTGAGTGATACACTGTCTCTGATATCTGTGAGGTGGTGTATCATCGTCGTCGTGATCAGACTCAAGGTCTCAGCGTGGTCGTCTCCTGGAGAAGAATAATGTAATCCGAGTCTGAGAGCTAGAATGTGGTTGGTCAATGGTGAGCTGACTGGTACATATCCTGTCGTAGCAAGACCATCTCTCGTATCATGAGCGCAACACAGCGAGGGTCCTCATATGCAATAAGCTATCTGAGTGTAGGAGGCATGTCCCGGAATAGGCTGTGTCTCCCTCTAATCGCATAAAATATGGGGCATTTGAAGATGAAGTGCTCCTCGGACTCTACCTCATGTAAAGAACATAGCTGGCATAATCTCTCCTCTCGTGGTGTACCCTGGAATCTGCCAGTCTCGATTGGTCAGAAACTGGTTAAATTACAAGAATCAAGATCTATCTCGAAATCCTTTGTCTATTCAGTCCCAGAAAGCAAAATTCAGATTATTTTATGATTAGCAATTCAGACAGCACTGTAAGCATCCCGTACATATTCAGGATCCTACAAAATGGCCCTCTTGTCCCAATGCTGTATTAACAAATAAAATATAGTACATCAATTTGTTTTTACTATATTTACTATTTAGTACAAAAAGTTGAATTTATCTCAAGTATTAGAACTGTAATGTCTGTTTTGTGCAATTTACTGTGTATGTTGGATCCCCCATGATTGACTTAATGTGATCCAATCACCTATTTGTTCCTCATATTGTCATCACTCTACATGTACCTGGCCAACCAACATCATTATAAGATTGTACATGGACTGGGGGCAGTAGGTCGGTGGAGTAGCCACTCAGCCCCTCTACAGGTTGTTGTATTCGTGAGGTCAAGATTGTTGATAGTATCGATTAAGACACTGCTATTACAGATTTATTGCCCCTTTGCTATATCTGTATACTTTCATTGCACCTTTCTTGTAATTGTATACCTGACCAACAAATCCTTGTTAATTGCTTGAGGTGTGAGGAGAGTGCTGCCAATAGGAGATTTGAATGGTCTTGAGTGCCTCATTGATGACTTTGATCTTGAAAGATTGGTCTTTGTGCTCAAGCGATATCCGTGATGGATACATGCTATTCTGTAGGGACTTTGTAGTTTGCAAGGCTGCATCCATTAAGTTTGCTCTTGCCTCTATACCAAGCCACTGAGCAAACAATGCTCTATTTATTCTGTGCACCCTAGCAAATGCTGGATGGAAGAACTTCACTCAGTTGGTGAAGATCTGAGTAGCATACAGAGTCAGAGCTTGCATCCATGTTGTCTTTGTATAAATCACAGAAAGGGCATTTTGAGTTTTTTTTTCTGGGAACCGAGACATCATGTTCTCTACAAGTTAGAGATCCCTTTGCTTGGTAGGCAGGTCCCTGATCCAGTGACTTGATTGCAGTTGTTTTCTTATGAGCATCGTGAGAAAATAAAATCATCAATAGGGTTTAAATGACAATGAAGATTCGCCCAAGCTACACGATGTCCTTAATCAACTAGAACTGGTGTAGCATGCTGGAAGAACCATATAAGTTTTCCGTACTCTTAAAGAGTTTTTATGGCCTCATGTCGTACAAGCAAACATGAGCAAACATGAGTTTAGAACTCTGTCAGATATGCTTTAAAGTTATCAGGCTGCTGAACATATTGATTCAACTATAAGAATAAACTTGCAGTTGGCGATGGCAAAGGATCCTGATGCAGCTTTTTTTAAGAGACTGGATGGTCTTCAACCCTGTGAAATGTCCCAGCTAAAGGCAGGAACTCACATCTTTGCTGTCTATGGTGAGAAAGCTGCTATAATATGGTGGTTGCTTAAATTTCCTACAGACTTCCTGTAAATGCTAGCTATGCTGCTAACCTGGTTCTCTTCAGGAGACAATTTCTTCAAGAGTGCTAGCTATACTATCGAGGCAATATGTGCCGAGTCTTTCAAGGAAGCGGCAGAGATGCTGAAAGAAGTGGAGGCACAGATGTTAGCCAAGCGTAATGAACTGCGTGAATTTGAAGCTGAATACCGAGAGGTGAATAGAAACGTAAATGCATAAAAAGTTTGATAATGTGTATATCTTATAAACTCTCTGTACCAGAGTCTTTTGTGTGAGGTGCCAACCAAACCTTGTCACCATATTCATTCTGTTGGGAAATAGGTTTAAATTGTTATTTCAATTTGTTCGTGCAGGTTTTGGCTCGTTATGCAGCTGTTACCAGCAAATATTCCCAGGAAAAACAAGCAGTGAGTTGAATTAGATTGCAATTCTGCTTTTGCAAGCGTGTGATTTTTTTGTAAGAATAAAGATCAATACCGCTTCTTTATCACTAAAGCCTTATTGCAAGTTGGTATATAGTTCTTTCTGTAGCTCTACTACAATGTCCATTGTCTATCAGAATGAAGACAATAAGTAAGGATCATGGCGGTAAGAGGTTTTATTGTTATGTGACATTATTATAGGTGGATGACCTTGTAAAACAGCGGGAAAAAATCCATGAATCATTTTCATCAAGCTCACTTTCAAAGAAGGCTAGCAACTCCAGCAGTCCACGAGCTAGTAGTGCAGATGGTGAAGAGGAAAGTTCGTCTGTTAAGGATGAAAGTCAGCCTGAAACCAAGGACAAGGCGAGCAAGAAAAAGTGGTTTAATTTTAAAGTTTAGAAGTCTGCTTTACTTTAACTCCGTAGAGCTGTGTGGATGAGTAATTGTGCAGAATTCATTGTGGGACATAGAAACTTTTTTCAGCACAATTACAAAGTTCAATGGAATTGGAAGAAGGATACTGAAAGGAACTGCTTTTCATCTGTGGAGGATCTCACCTCCTGAAAGGCAGTTGGAGGGTAAAGTTTTTGATGGTAATTTGTCCACCATTATATTACTCTGATTGTCTCGTGAAGTCATGTATAAAAAACCAAGTCCATTGTCATCTGTCATGGCAGCTATGGTTTTCCATTTTTTGAGAAATGTGAACGACCCTTTCATTGAAGAACATTGTATCTTTTCTTGTAACATACGAGTTTGTCTAAGGAAAAGATTATTGTAGCATCATTGCAATTTCGAGATTGATATATGTTAATGGCATCATGTTGGGATTCAATGCTTTTCAACTGTGACCTTTTTGGGCTTGTGGATCTCTGTTGTTATCTGGGCTAGTGATGTTTGTTTTTCAAGAGCAAGTAGTCCTTTGCTATAGTTAAGAAGTGAAATTGGATAGGTGAGTTTGCAGGTATTGGAGTATGTACCTGCAAATTTAATCTGGTCTCTTGTCTTGCTCATCTGCTAAAAGTATGTGATTGTGCTTAATTGGTTCCTTTCTCCTAGGAGGTTATTGGCCTAGTAAAGCAGCATATTAATAACGTTAAGTGTCAAATTTACAAACATCCATGGTAATTTGTCAAATTGATCTCATGCATGTTACACTGACAAATTTATCAGATCCATTGTAAGATGTTTTAAGATATCCGTGACCTTTTCCCCCCCTCCAGATTCTTGTTTCCCATTTGTTTTAACCTGAATTGGTATAAAGGATTGTCGTTGGCTAGGCCATGACATTGAACCTAATCGTTAGGAGTTCACCTAGTTTTTAGCATGCTAACACTGTCTTACCTTTCATGGTCGCTTATATCGTTCTTCGGTCTAAATAGGATTTCTCATGTCATCATCTATGCGTGATCAATTTGTAGTTTTTTGTTGCCAACAGTGATCATGATATTCAAACTAGGATAGAGTTAATAGTCCACTAGAATTCCCACCTTTTGATCTTGCTAACTTGGCTATGTTATTTCTTGTAATACAACATGGTTCTAGGCTAACTTTCCACTTTTTACTTTTTGTTCTTCAACTGATGCGTGGAAATGTAATTAAGCTCAATCAATTTTTTTATAGAATCTGTTGGAGTACACGATTCTTTATATAGTGGCTTTGAATTTGAGGACAAACTTGTCTTCCATCTTCTAAGTACCCTCTTCCAATGCTCGTACTTGATTTTTGTTGTTGTAAGCATACTTAAATGAATGCTAAGAAGGAATTTTTTTGCAAGTTCCTAGAACGTTTTGAAATTTCATATTTTATATGCTCTAACAACTTTGTCTTTGTTTGTCAAGTTATTGAATTAAGAACCTGCAATGTGTGTCCTATTTCTAGTAAGCATGTTGACATAATTCCCATGCCTCATATTCAAATACTTCCAATTCCTTCAAATATGGATGATTTCTTCTCAAATCTGTAGGTTTTCTTTTTGTATCAATAGATATGTTTATTCTGAACTAATTAAGCAAATTAATTATTTTGCTACTTTGTAATGGTTACAAGTGTAAGTTAATTGTGGAAAAACTGGAACTATTTTAGAATCTAATTAATGGTTGTCTTTACACAATTGCTATAGGTTGATTAATTTCAAAATTTAGAAAAGTGAAAAGCTGAGGAGCTTGCTTTGTTTCTAGTATTTTGTATTGTCTCGACTTGGTAACCCTAATGTACATATTATGGTCCTTGGATTTGGCTTTTATTTTAGTTTTTATTTTATTCATTGTTGACAGTCATTGCTTCTTGGTCAGCATTGGGAATCCATATTTTTTTAGATAGCAACTTATGCTTGGGAGGTTGAAAAGGGCAATGCTATTTACTTCAATTTTTGTGCACTTGACCAATGTGTCGATTTATAGAAAAAAGATTGACTAAAATTGTGGTAGTTGGAAGAGCTGTTTTTGTATGCACTTTCTTTGAGTGATTTGGATATTTCTTAGGATTACGTTTCATTCCAACTACAGATGTGTATTTCCATCGGCACTCCACCAATCTTTCGAGTTGATAAGTAGTCATTCAAAGGCACGTCTCATTCTACTAGTGAACTTAAAGCGAACTCACTAAAGGATGCATATGTTTTTGCAATTTGTTGTTGGGGAAGGTTGTTTTTGTTGACTCTCGCTCTTTTTCAATCGTACTTCTTTCTCCATGATCAATGGGGCAACAACTTACCAATTTTGCCAAAGATGATCACAATAGTGTTGTATTCGATAAATCGAAAGCTGAAGCCATTTATTCGATTTGACCAATCAATTGTTGAGGATCGATAGTCGAGGTTTCTCTCAGTTGTTCTGAGACTTGTTGAAGGAATAACTTTATCTGATTTCTGTTTGATAGAGTGATTGATTATCTTGTCTGACACACTTAATTAAGGGTACGAACATTTTCAAATCAACAAACAAGTTTATTGTTTCATAGTTACAAAAGGAACATGTTCGATATGAATTGTCTAATCAACATTCTAAGAAATATATTGAGGAGAACATAAGTTATATTGGTGATACTAGTCACCAATTCAAAGGGAATGTGTGTTGGCAACCAAATTTTTTAATTAAAGCACATAAACTGCATCATCAACTACAAATATTCTGAAAAGCTACCTCTTTAAAAAACGATAACCATTTATACTATACATTGTATCTAACTTGAGTAAAAGCTACCTGTGACATATTCTTTTCTTTTTGGCGTCGTTGTCGAGGATATCGGATTTCTACAGTTGCAGTTGATAGTATTTGTGACAATGAATGTCAGATGTAGCCAGTAGAAACAGACCTAAACATTTGAAGCGATTTGTTCCTATTCAAATAGTTACGATGACAAAGAAAGCTATGTATGCGTCCACAATAAGTTTCACGTCTGATGAGTCATCATATGCTCTTATAATGTTTTCAAAGCCAATGACATTGATATTAATTTTTTGAAGTGCTATGAAACCAACGAACCAAAAGCATCAGAATCTATCGAACAAGTTGGGCCTTCTATGCAAAAAAATCTGGGAAAAGCGTAGATTTTATATCGCTTACGTAAAATCCAAGAACCTTATTAATTGGGGACAGAGGCCTTTTTGTGAAATGTTCGCCCCTGTCGCTTCTGACTTTTGACTTTGGAACTCCTTTGAGCTCCTGATTTGTCCTTGATGCACTTTGTGTTGAGCTCCCTGAGCTCCAGATTTGATCAGTTCGGCACATGTATCAGGTCTCCCTGAGCCAAAGGATTTATCATTTGATTGCCCACTTTATGTTCCATTCCATGCTTTCTTGCTTTTGCACCTTGATTTCTCTCCTTTTCCCAGCCTGATCTTTATACTTTTTCTTTTTGGCTCTTTAAGGTAGGCAAAGATTGAGTACTTCGCAACGCACCTCTCACTTAGCGTGAAGTAGCTGTCTTTGAATCAGTTCAAATGTAACCATTGACCTCGTGCAGAGCCAAGGGGTCGCACCAGTTTGATCCGCATATGAACTATCTCTTCGCATTTGTTTGAGGCACCATGTCCGTCGCGCAAAACTTGACTTTCACAATTCCATCACTGGTCAGTTGCCTCACAGTCAAAACAAGAAGTGTACATCTAGCTTGGCTTCAAGTAGCTCTCTTTGAATCAGACAAATGCACCAAGAGTTTGCACTAGTCCGATCTCAACATGAACTGTCCCTTAGTATTCATTCAAAGTACCAAGTCTGTCATGCAAGACTCAACTTTCGCAGTTCCTTCGTTGATCAGCTGCTTTACACGTAACACAAGTCAGCGTAGTCATTATGTCTCCTCATCATTGCAGGTCCAGAGAATGTCTATAACAAGCTTTCCTTTCCACAACAAAAACTTGTCAACTTATTAGGTCCAAAGTTTGCTAGTCTCTTTGTGTGAGATGGCTAGGTCATCTTGAATTTGCCCCTGTTTTGATCAACTTTCATTCAAAATTTGTCACAAGAGAGAGGTGTGTGTGATAGCGCCCCGGAGACTAGGGTCGGTCACACACTTGAAATGTAACCTTCTCAAATTTATCAATAAAGTGGGATTTTTCTCAAACTAACTCTAATTACCTTCTGGGTTTCAGTGTTCGGTAAAAGCGCCAATTATAAGGTCGCTTCAAACTTTTTAATTGGGCACATAGTTGAGAGTCGTATCCCGGGACGCCAGCGGTATGTTGTTGGGACCATTCGGTCCGTGGCACCAGCGGTGTGCTGTCGGGACCATTTGGTCCAGGAACTGGTTGTCTCCATATCTGTTGCGGCTTGTGGTTCTGAGTATTCCTTGCATGAACGTGAATGGGTTAAGCTCTTGGGGAACAGGCTCTAACCTGTCGGCTGAGTTGGATGGCTTGCTTGGGTGGAAGTTACCTGTTTATGGCTGTCCAGTCTGGTGTGGCGCCAGGTTGGCTTCCAGCGCTCGTGACGAAGCTTTCAGTTGGTTAAGTCTGATGTAAGTCAGACCGCTTGCTTGGAATGGATGTTACTCGTTTCTAACGAAGCTTCGAGTTGGTTAAGTTTGATGTATGTCGGGCGGCTGGTGCGGAGGGAAGTCACCCACATCGGGACCCCCGATCTGGCATGGTGCCAGGTTGGATCTCAATGTTGGTTTCAGAACTTCAAGTTGGTTAAGTCTGATCTTTGTTGGCGAGTTGGCTGCTTGTATGTCAAGTGAGTTTGGATGGCAAGAGTTGAAGGCTGGGAAGCTAAGTCGTGGTTCCCGACTCCCTTTGGGATGCCTGCGCTACACTACTTGACTGGCTCACCACAGGTCGGAGGCTCAGTCCTTGACGTTCTAACTTGCTCTGGGACCTTAGAGAGTGTCACCCCTTAGAGTCTTACAGGGCACGCTGGGTGCACCCGAGTCAGCTTTACAACAGTCACACACTTGAAATGTAACCTTCTCAGATTTATCAATAAAGTGGGATTTTCTTCAAACTGACTCTGATTACCTTCTGGGTTTCAGTGTTCGATAAAAGCGCCAGTTGCTTCAAACTTTTAAATTTGGCACATAGTTGAGGGTCATATCCCGGGACGCCAGCAATATGCCGTCGGGACCATTCGGTCCGTGGCGCTAGTGGTATGCTGTCGGGACCATTTGGTCCAGCAACTGGTTGTCTCCATATCTATCGCGGCTTGTGGTTCTGAGTGTTCCTTGCATGAACGTGAATGGGTTAAGCTCTTGGGAAATGGGCTCTAACCTGTCGGGCTGAGTTGGATGGCTTGCTTGGGTGGAAGTTACCTGTTTATGACTGTCGAGTTTGGCGTGGCGCCAGGTTGGCTTCCAGCGCTCGTGACGAAGCTTTCAGTTGGTTAAGTCTGATGTAAGTCAGACCACTTGCTTGGAATGAGGAATATCACCATGCAGGTTATTGAAGCTTCATTCGCAGCATTTACCTATCGACGAGACAATGCCATTGATTACAGGGAGAAAGTAAATGAGAAGTCAATTTTTCAACGCAATTTTTATATGCCTACTAAAAGATACAAAATATCAATGATACTCTAAACAACATTCGGCAATTTTTGCAAGTATTCAAATCGTGTTCTTTTTGGTACTATTTTCTTGACAAATGTGGGCTACATATTGCTTTGAATGGAAAATAAATAAATTTTGGAAGCATTGCATTCAAGGCATTCCATAGGTCTGTGAAGCTACTATTTTCTTGACAAATATCGGCGATATATTGAATTCTTTGAAGAAAATAAATAAATTTTGAAGCATTGCATTCAAGGCATTCCATAGGTCTGTGAAGCACGGCAAGTTCGCTACCTTCCACGCACATATTTCTCATCTGTGTCACCATCATAGTGTGCTTATGTCAGAAGAACTGACTGTATTAGATAGAAGAAGAGCTGTAGCTGCAGCTCCATCTGCAGTCGACATGAGAAGAATGGTGATTGAAATAACAGACAACACCATGTTTGATAAACAAGACGAGGCAGGCACCAGTGAAGAGAGAGATGCTCCGCCACCTTTTCATGTAGGGTGCAATTTTTTGTTACTACTAGGGGTTGGGTTTATCAATTTCTATGTTTAAGATCCAAATGTTTTTTGAAAGTTCTTGAGGCATGACTCTTAGAGGTCAAGAAGTAGTAGAGTTCAAATGCTTAGCAATCTATTTTGTATCAGTCTGGCAATTTTCTTATCTTATATGGCTTCATCTGTGGTATAACTCCCAACCCGAAGCAGAGGAAAGAAAAGTCCTAACCAGCTCACCCACCACTTATAGATGAGCAGGCATTAGTCTGGTCACTTTTGGGTCGTAGTTTCTTTTAAGTATGTGCAAATGTATATACTTCTAGTATAATAAAAATAAAAATAACAATTGAAAGCCCATTCATTGCACACTGCTTTTAGCTACAAAATTTGCACCCTTCATTTTGCATTTCAATCAGAATTTTGCCATGGTAGGAGGTTTCATTGTCCGTGTACATAAAGGCAAGGAAAAATCTTTTAAGATGAAAATATTTCCTAGTGGATTCTTGGATTCTTAACTTTGTTACCAATATGTTTCTTTTGGCCATGAATATCAATTTACCCAAACAGCTATCTACAGGTTTGAATGTCGTCTAGTTTCCAGCATGCAACGAGGTTATTTGAACTTTCATGTTAAAATTGAATTTTAAGTTCAAATGTGATAATGCTTAGACCAAAGCCATATCTGATTCATCCACCTTGATAAACTGCGAACCCCACCAAGTATTAATATACCTCATCAGATCCAGCCAAACAAGAATTGTAAGTCATGAAATTCTCCACGAAAAAAAAAGATCCCAAGTCATGTATACGAATGAACAATTTATTTGATGGGATTATATGAATGACTGAAGGCTGCCGTGTGATAAATGAAGATGTTACACTTATAGACAGACTAATTCTATCTCAATCGCTAATAAAAGCCATGAGCTGGCCATCATTTTCAGACAAAACCAAGTGCCACTAAATCTGACATGGCAATAGACGTTCTCTACATATTTCAGAGGATATGCTAGGGTAGCTTTCTGAAGTAACAACAATATGATACAACGAGTCCAAGAGAGACTCAGCAAGCAGTTTACCTAATTACTATTGTTGCATATCAATTCTTTTTCCCCAGCTCTGCCTCTAGGACAAATTCTTAAATGTTGGCTGCCTTTGCAATCTTTCTATACTTGATAACTGGCTATGATGCTGACCTCCATGTATCAGAAACTCTTACCCAGCTCAACAACTTATATAACAGGCAATGTAGCAGGCAAACTAGTGAAACCCACTTCAAGATAAATTTGTACAATACAAACTCCTCCATTTTGCTGATTAGTTGGAGCAGAGCTACCAAAAAAGTTTACAGAGTTCATAAGGCTTTCTGCTCCAACCGTGCATTCCAGTTTAGGCAGCGCATTAGGCTGCGAAACCAGTCATCTGTTTGATCAGATTTGTTCACTGTGGGAAGAGGATGCCTACTCATACGGACACGTACAGAATCTCCCCGAGAAAGCTGCTGTCTTCTCTTTCCATCGAATGATACCCAAGCATTGCTTCGTGCATCGTCTGGAATCTGTCAGAAAACATAGACAAGGATATATCAACACTTCAGCATATTTTTTAAAAATTGGTGGAGTAAACGTAGGTACAATACTGCCCCCTGAAGAGCAAAAAAAAACTAACTGCACAACAAACGCCAATACAGATGGTGCAAGATAGTTAAAACTTCAAATAAAGACTTCAGAATGTCATATGCTACAAAGGCCAGTACAAACCTTTAGCTCCAGAATTGCTGAATCTGGAAATATTACGGGGCGAAATGAGAGAGAATGGGGGCAAATTGGGGTAAACAGAATGCATGGAACGTTAGGATGAACCTGCCAAAAAAAAAACCTCAAATTAATACAGTTCAAAATTCTGTGCGCGTGTGCATGTGTGTGTGTGCGTGCGTGCACGTGTGCGCGGGTGTTTGAGATTGAGAGAGAGAGAGAGAGAGAGAGAGAGAGAGAGAGAGAGAGATGAAACTCAAAACTGCTGCACTTTCTTGATTTGCTGCACGAAAGTCTCATCAATTTCACGTCCATTTCTTGCACCAAGTAGAGAAAGGGCCCCATGAATTCAAAAAGCAATGTCTTGATCCTTGGAGACTCTTCGATAGCCACAGCATCCATCCAAGAAGGCTTTCTGCAGCAAATGAAGGGCCCAGGGAAGCAACTACTCTCTGCCCCCTTTCTTTGCTTCACAAAAAGTTAAAACTTGCATATGGCCATCAGGGGAGAGAGACAGGGGCCAGTGATCATGGGATAGGTTTCTTCTGAGAGCTCAAGTGACCCACCTAGTGCATTAAGGTTAGGACTTTATTCAATAAAAAAAAATCAAAAATGAGATTACAACACTCCCTAAATTTAGGAACACCGTACCCAACATCTCTGCTATTATTACTCGAGTATAAATACCTTGTGAATGATAGAACTTGCAATTAGCCAAGGATGGATGTGCACAAATAAACCCAAAATGAATATGAACTGATTCTGTAGCCTTGCACAGCATATTGGTGTTGACAACAGTCTTTATGTCAGTTAGGTGTGATTTACGTACATGTCTTTTTTGAAAACCTGGTTTCATATTAACCTTTTTATGACGCCGATCTTATATTCTCGATGATGGATAGCTTTCATACTTTAAGTGATTTTCAAATTTACATAATCTGTACATAAGGATTTACAAAATTCTTTCCAGGACAAATATATTATGACACACTATATGCAGCAAGCATTATTATGATGTGTGGTTTGAGAATAAAAAGCTCGTCTTTGCACAGGTTAGCTTTGGCCGTTACAAATTCTTGCAGAGAATGTGTGGTCCAACATTGAGCTCATTCTAGGGGAAAGAAGTTGTAGTGGCATGACGGCTGTATTTCCACCCAGATTGAATGTGGAGCACATCTTGAGTTTATAAAGATGGTTGAAAACAACTATTTGCCTTTTGCGTGAACTTTCAATAGTTGTTCCAAGACTATGAACATAAACGCAAACTTGCACAGTGCATTTCAAATTTGCATTCAAGCAAATCTTGAATCATCAAAGCAAGAACATAACTACTTAGTAGTAACTACTAACTACGGACGCATTAGATGTCAGATGAATCATGATACTAGAATCTTCAATCTCGATATATCGTAATTTCATATGACATTACACATACTACATAGAATGATGAATCTAGAGACGAGATCATAAACTCATCAACATCATGAATATAGCTTGGGCGTTAGTTAAACCAAAGGGCATCACAAGATAGTCATAGTGACCAAACTGAATTCGAAAGGCAGTATTATGAATATCCTCTTCACGAACTCTAACTTAATAATACCCACTCTTCAAGTCTATCTTACTAAATACAGTAGCACCATGAAGGGCATCAAGTAAATCATCTATCCGTGGCATAGGATATTGATGCTTAATAGTTATTTTATTAAGGCCTCGATAATCCACACACATACGCCAAGATCCGTCCTTTTTCACTAGAATGATTGGCGAGGCAAAAGGTGAGAAGCTAGCCTAATTTGCCCATGTGCAAGATAGTCCTCTAGCATCTTCCTCACCTCCTGTTGGAAGAAATTAAGACCCGGAAAGCATAGGAATTCCCACAAAGAACTCGCTATCCGTCTTATAGATCCTAGTGGTTTCCACAGAAAATCACCGCTGAAGATCCAACAATGGCTCTACCCGGTGATAAGAGGTTTTGGCTAGGCTCACTTGTGCTGCTCAAACAGTGACAGTCATTTATAGCCAGACAAGCACGTCAGCTCCTTACTCAAGCAGATGGATACTCAGAGTCCTCAAACATTGGGCTTGGAGTCAACTTATGAGCAAAGGTCTGACAGTAAAACCGAACAGCATAACACGTATCTCACTAGTTCAGAGGTTCTTATTAACATATGATCTGTGGGTTGCTGACAGATTTCTCTTTCTAGCTATGCACACAGGCTCAAAGATTACGCTTATCCAAATTGACAAGGAGTACATAACTTGCTACAGCACTCACATTTAGCAGCTAACTAGCTTAACGGATGCTTAAATAGCAAGATAGATCTCCTTATGAGTCATTATGACAGATTTAGCCAGCAAACAGAGTATCAGACAGGCTGTCACAACAAATGAGTCTCATAACAGAACGTCGGGCCATCTCAATAACATAAGTTAGGCTTTCATATCTTCAATGCTATAATTCACAAATCACAATAGTTGGCACTTGGACCTCGGTTCTCTCAGCAATACACTTCTTATAACTCAGAGGCATTGAAGCTTGGATTTCCAGATCACAACAATGTATAAGGTCTGATACAGAGACATATTCTCCTTCATTAAGACAAAACAGATGCATGACCTACATTTCATCATTGGAAAGAAGCCAAAACTTGAACTAATAGAGCCAGCGAGTCAGACCAATGTTTTAAACCAGGCAGTGCACTACATCTGGTTATTGATAGAGTTATCATACTCAAAAATGGATTCAGAGGTCTCTTCGCAGCAAGAAAAAGGTAATTGAAAATCTGTTTCTCCCAATAGAGAACCTTCGTGGCTTGCAATGAGGCTTTCATGGCAGCATGACGTTGATATCAATAGGTCTCTACAGATCGCTCATGAGAACTTCACAATATATGGGCCACCATCTGCAATGGAATCAAGAATACAATGGATCAACACTCCTCATCTAATGGACCTTCAGTACTGCATTGAATGCAAAAGGCGCTGAGCTAGCACTGTCGACTAAACAAGGAACAAATAGCTTGCACTCTCTTAAAATGGCCAGCAGTCCTACACACAGATCAGTCTGTTGAGAGCCATCCATGGCCAAAATCTGTCCTCTGGCCCTCTGCTGCTATCATGCCTGATTCTTCAAGATTTAGAGATGCGTCCATCGCTTGCTCAGATGGAAGAATTCATCATCTTCTTCAATGAAAGATTGAATGTACAGGTTAGACTTCTCAGCAGCTGGCTGGGTACAGGCACAATTCTGAACGACCCTTCAACATTCTTTAAGGTGTATACTCTTCTTCAAATAAGAAGTAAGGTAAAAAGGCATCAACAATGCGCCTTTTACTTATATGACTAGCCACGCATTGATCAGCCATTCTTGCCATCATCAAACTTTGGACTGATACGATTCAGAAATGGGTGACCTCTTTCAATGGCTAATACTAATCTTTCACTTAAGGAAAGCCACAATAATTCCTTCTTCTATATGGATTGCACTCATCTCTCACATTTGCTAATCATAACATCATTCATGATATCAAACAAACATTTGCCTTTCTGTTCACAGAACCTTTCCGGGAAGTCCTAACTGGACGAGTGCCAGCACATCACAGCCAACTGGATGTCGCAATTTACAACCTAATTTCTTAGTACAAATAGCTGCACATATTTCTACATCATAATCGTTGTTATCATAACGGATTGAAGCATAGTTAGCATCTCTCTCAAGCTTTCAAGCTTGAACACTCTTGAGCATTCTAGCTCAGTTCTTTAGAGTTGATTTAGAGTTTGCTATTGCGCTTACTGCTTATTAGTGGACAGACTCACTAATTCTGGAATGAAGCATGGTTGGCCAAAAGTGGTGGTAGAGTGCCTTTCCACTAGTTTTTTTTTTTTTGGTTGTAAATATTGCTTCTATTTGGTGTTTGTTTCATTTCCATTCTCTGGTTTGCTTGAGATTTCCTATTGGATGTGGAATGGTTAGCTTGTAGCAGGATTTTGCTTATTTGATAGATGTTTTAATGACACGCAAAAATCCAGAATGTCATGATGGGGGATTCATGTTGTTTCAGCTTGGTTTATGGATAATTTGATTGGGTATTACTTTATCCAGATGCATAAATGAATCATAGCTGAGAATATATGAATCTGACAAACTGCATGTTGAGGGTGGTAAATTTATTTACACTAATCCTCTGGTGAAACCTGCAGTCTGTAAACATAGGATGTATTTTGCATAAGAAATTCTCTATTAATAAGTAGGATCAGTTAAAGCTCCATCTTCCAAGACCTATTGTTCCCTGCAAAACAGTTTTTATGTTGTTTTGTGAAAGCATGGAAGGTTCTTGGTTGAAGAAACCCAGTAGAAGAACAGCTTGGATTAAGGAAACCGCAGGATTGAACATGCAATACGTTCTTTCCTGTATTCTTTGAAGCTTTGTGTTCCTGTGAAGGGGAATAGAGTGAGGTTAGGAAACTCAACAGCGATCTCTTATGTTGGTCTTTGTTACAAGACTTCTGGCCGTCGAACAGCTGAGGTGCACTTAGGTGCAGAGATGGCTGGTTTGATGGGTGAAAACATCTGTAGCGGACTGTGCAGTAGGCCGTTGGAGTATCCAAAAAGCAGAACGGGGTCGCTGTTTTGATCCGCAGCTGTATTGATCCCTCTCCATGATTCTGACTGATAACAGACGGGATTCAGTTAATCTGTTGTGGAACCTGGAGTGGCAGAGGGTCGATGGATGGTGCATAAGCAGTGCAGCCATGAGAAAGACCAAAAGGGGTCTGTAACGTTCCTCTTGGAGGGTGTAACTATCCCGATGGAATCGGAATCATATGGAGAGGTGGAGCAAAGGCAGCATTGTGCTTTTCTGGTGGGGAGACGCTGTGGGCAAGGAAATGAATCGAACAATCCATTGCGGCTGTAGCCGCCAGTTTATATTTTGTTTTTCCTCTCTTGTTTGAGAGACTTTAGGGTTTTAGGGGCGGGCCATCCTCATTTCCCTAATGTTATGGAAAAAAAAAATCCCATGTGAGGACTTTAATTTTTTTTTTTTTTTGCATGGTGAGGATATGGCAGTGTTAGCTCAAGCTATAAATGTAATTGACTCTTTTTTTTGCAAGCACGACATTTGGGTTGTCTGCATGACGGTTTGGAAATGTCATGATGATTTGGAAATATCCAAGTTTTGCATGGCAATGGACCTAGTATGCTATCCCGGAATGGTTAGTAACTTAATGGTGAAAGCTATGAATGGTTGGACATTTTTTCCAATTCGAAGGGTCTAATTACCAGTTTATTAGCTTTGAGTAACAATGTTTTCTTACTCTAGGAATAAAGATTTATTCCCAGTTAAAGAGCTAAGGTATATTCTATTGATTAAGTCGTTATGACCCACTTTATGATTGTACGTCTCTGATTGATGTGAATCAAGTGGAAGTTTTATCAAAGTACTTATTAAAGGTGAATTTAAGTTGTGGTTAAGTTGAAATCACCAGTAGAATGAATAGTAATGAAAATGCCTTATTCAACATAGTATGGTGAGAGTATTGAAATCTGGAGGATTTCCTATTTATGTAATTTCATCTTTTAGAACTTAAATAATAAACTTTAACGGAGTAATGATAAAACCAGTGAAGTGAATAGGAAATGATTCGTCATTTGCTGTGTCTTCTTCATTTGATTGGATCTCCAGTTATCATAGGGAACACACAAATTTATTAAGATGAATTAATGCTATTTTCTTGCAATTGGTGCTAGAAATAGGAGCATTTAACTCAAAAGAGTATCCGGGATATTCAGGGTTGAGTTTTATCATTCTATATCTTAATGATTCTCCTAGAGATTCTAGTTGATGAATTATCATATCTTAGAATTGGATTCTAAGGATAGTTGTACTTGGAAGTTTTTTATGAATTGTTTGCCAGAGTTTGTGGATAATTTCAGACTGTAATTATCATTTTTTCTTTGACTTTAATCTCCTAAGTTAGGGAATATTTCACTCAGTGGTTCATGTAAGTGTTTTACATGAGGGTGATGTTACTAACTTATGTTGAGTATAACCCTGTTGAGAAAATATATCTCTTATTGTACTTTTCAAACCAGAGTTGGTACTCCAGAACAGAGATTAACGATTGGAAATAGGTTGATATGAAAGTCAGATTAAGGATAATGATTTTCTCGGTTAATACTGAAAAGTCCGAATATGGTAGACCGGCCCTCCAGTACTCGAGATTATTGGTCACGCCGAGATTTAATTCCATGTTGAGGCCTGTTTGTGACTAATTACCTTCAGAGGACCCAGACACTCTAATTGAGACATATGGAGTATTGCATGTCTGTGTGACGGATATAGGCAGGAGGACTGCATGAAGAGATGTGATCTATTTATAGTTGACCTGCATGGGAGTTGCATGGTTTCATGCACAGGACTATATAATGAGGTAGAGATTCTCCCGTCGACATATTGGGTTTAGGTTACCAGTTTCTCTCTTCTCCTCTTGCTTCACATGGCATGGCTTGGGGGCTAGATCCAGTTTTGATCTAGGATTGGTTGCGCGGTTTGGCTCCATAGTCTCTCTTGTTGTGTTCTCCTATCCTCATCTTAGGGGCAATCCTTTAGGGTCTTCACACATATACAACAAAAAACAAACATACATACCCTCACAACTCTTACCTTCCACAACTGTGTAGTTGAGACCAGTGGTCCTGGAGGCACATCCCGCTCACCATGGATGGAATGAAGCTTACCACCATGCTGAAACTCATACACATGAATATCACATGCTATCTACATCGCGTGCCAAAGCATCTCTAGAACGACATCAAAGCGTGCTTTAAAAATCAAAGTCCTCAAAAAAACTCTGAATAGTTAAAGGCATACTCACAATCCTCGTGTCCCAAATCTCTATACCCTTTCCATCAGCCATTTCGATTTCTATATCGATCAGCATATTCTTGAACCCACCAATTGTCTTGTTTGAGGCTTGTCCACTTTTGCATAGCTCGATTTTTCTGATCAAGAGGCACCCAATTTTGTACAAACATCTGTCGAATGCCTCCAGGAAATTGGTACAAGGCCATCTTTCTCAACTTTTTTCCACCATCGTTGTGCCAATTCCTATAACCGATAGGTAGCTTCTGCAATCATCTCTGACTCATCGGTGATTCCACACATTACAAAGGCATCTGTGGTAAACTTTGGAGGTTTCAAGTCCTTAATGGACGGCAACTTGCGCTTCCTACCAAGATCTGCATCTCTTTCAGTTGAACCAGACTCACCACCCAGAATTCCCTGTACAACTGACTCTTTCAGGTGCATGGCCAGGCTTCAATTGCTCTAAGATCTGCTTTAACATCAGCTCCATGCCATCAACTTTGGCAGAAAGTGCATCGATCCTTTGAGAATCATGTGTATTATCACTAGAAGATGCCCTAGAGAAAACTAGAGCTGGAGTTTCTCTGTCAAACGAAAGTAACTAGGATAAAAGCAACATGTGATCAAGTAGCTAAAAGATTCACAAAGCAATCTCCAACTAAGAGTATCACATGAACATCCATAGCTGAGAGAGAGAGAGAGAGAGAGAGAGAGAGAGAGAGAGAGAGAGAGAGAGAGAGAGAGAGAGAGAGAGAGAGAGAGAGAGAGAGAGAGAGAGAGAGAGAGAGAGATTTCCACCGATCTCCTTCAAAGACCTACAATTGATAAGGGCTTAGAGCATAAGCGATCAATCAACTGTAACTCTTCTATGAGTTTCCCTAAATATATCAATTTGGAGGCCCTTAGAGACTCCATCCAAGGACGTGTCATTAGGGTTAGTGGAAATGCCACTCAATCTTATCCACAAAGACCTATGAGCTACTAGAAGGTTCCAAAAGCAAACACTTGTACTTGAGGCACTTCAGATGAGTAATGGGGCCAACAATAAAGTAAGATTTTCCATTAATACGAGATATTTTGCAATCATGGTAGACCATAAAGGATATGGTCTTCCTATTGATACCTTAAAAGTTGAAGTTGTTATAAACAACGAAGTGTTTCTTGTAAGTAGGATGAAGGCTAGTTACATTGTGGAAAACACATCAAATAATGGATGTTGTCAAGTAATTAACTACAAACAAAGCCATTTGTAAAATTTGTTCACAAAGAGTGGAGAAAAAGGTGATTGAGGACTCACATTCTCCATGAGATCAAATAGCTTGAAAGGGAACCTCTTATACCATGTAACCTACGAGAGTCAACAAATATTTAAGATGTATCCAAACCCTGATTGATGGCCAATGTCTTTTGATGGGAGAAGAAATGTTAGAGGCCACTCCAAACGAATTGTTTACAGAAGAACCATAAGCTATGGTGCAACTTGGAAACAAGCTAGGCATTTTGCCCAAGCAAGGTTAGATGTGTCTAGTGAGTTGCCAGAGATGCAAGTTCACATTTTTGAAATTTTTTTAGGCAATATGGGTATCAGATGAAAGCTCTGATTGAGAGCATTATGACTGTGTAGTTTGCCGACTATTTTGGGTGTAGGATGGTCCATTAGGTGTACTAAATCCCAGGCTCTCTGATTCTCCCTATCTCTATCTCTCTCTCTGATCACAACAAACGGAACTAAAACCATGCTGGACAAAAACTCAGCTGAATCATTCTGAGCCCTGCTAAACCTTAAATGAAACATTTTTCAACCATACTCTCTCTCTCTCTCTCTCTCTCTCTCTCTCTCTCTCTCTCTACAACCATAAACCATAAACCATAAAACCGAAGTTACTGAACTAAAACGACAAAGAACAATATTGAATCACGACAATGTTGTGAATAGGATCATCATAATATATAATATCGGGCCACATGGCATCAAAATGGGGTACAATGATGTTCCATGAATGTAATGAAAACTATACAACTAAGACTCGTCAGAGTCATGATAGGATAAATCATCCGAATCTGTGCCTGACTACAGATCCCAAGGGTCCGCAGATGAATCGGAACTGGAGCAAACCATATGCCGTGGTGTGGCCCTGGCTCTGGATCCCCCCCCCCCCCCCCGCCTCTACCTCTGCCTCTGCCTCTCTCCCCTCCTCTAGCCCCCATCGGGATGCCCCCAGCCCTATGTCTACTCCGTCGTGTCTGTGTGTCAGATGGCTTGACCCTACGCCTTGGGATGGCCCTACCCACTGTGATGATGCCTAACCGACGGCTGCCTGTGATGCTCCACTCCTGTCTACAAAAAGAGTACTCAGCCCCCCCCTCCCAGAACCTCTAGGTCTCCCCCTAGGCCTACGTGCAGGAATTACGTGCTCCATGTACTCCACCCATCCCCGGTGCAGCTCTGGATCGTCCCTCTCTCGGGTAGAGTGCCACAAGGGGTGCAACATGTGGGCTACGACTTGGATGGGTCGGTGGAAGTAGTCCCATCTAGACTCCCATATATGCGAGATTTGGTGCCTCCTACAACAAACAATTTACAATAATCAGTGCACCGTAACATAAAAGAAATGCGTCAAACTTGAGTGAGAAACAACAAAGCTAGACACTGAAGAGTCATACCTGTGCTCATCCAAGAATGACGTCAGAATGCCCTCTCCGATGCGGTCCATGAACTCGTAAATGAGACCGAGAGTGCACCCCTCACGATCTACCAGGCGCAACACTCTGAAAATGGGTAGAAGGATCTCATTAATCTCCTCAGCAGCTCTCTAGAACTCATCACCGAACACAGTGGACTGGAAAAATGCCGCATGTGGGAGGTCTGTAAAGTCCCTGAAGGCCTCGCTGGAAACCATCCGCCGCGATGCGTCCTTCACCACCACCAATCGCTTTAGCACCAAGAAGTAAAATGCAAAGCGTGTGGGTGCTGGCTTCTTCAGGTTTAGGGTCGAGAAGGTGCGGAATAGGGCCAACACACGCCTCTTCCTGGTGACAAAAGAGACCAGGCGCATGCTCGGTACTTAATCCTGCCAAGCTGAGCGAATAGAACTCAGCTCCCGTGTGATGGTCTCCTCCTCTTGACGAAGCAACCTACCTTGTAGTGCCTCTTGCGTGGGAGGTGTCCATGTAGCATCCGCGGCCGCCATCTGTGCGCAGAACTCCCTGAACACCCAAGTGTCAGCAACAGCAAAAGGAATGCCGCACTTGTAAAAGAACTGGCCACATAGTCAAGTGCACAGGGCCTGCTGCTCTCTCTGCCACCCACATCGATCAAGGGTCTGCTGCCTGGGCCTAACCCCTCTTTGCTGTATATATGGCGCCCGTGGTCTAGCATGCCCAACGTTAGCATGGGAGTCCGTGTAGGCGTAAAGGAGTGCATTGTGGGCCTAAACCACGCCCTTGGCAGATGCTTGCACGATGGTCCAGACTCCATGACTAAACCCTAAAAAACATGGAATTATGGAAATTGAAATTTGTGATATGGACATAGACGGGCGGAATGGAGGTCACAGAAGTCTCTACAGGCATGTGGAAATGCATTCTAGGCTCAGACATCACCTGAATCGGTTTCTAACAAGTCATTTTAAAAATGGCAAAAAAACACAAGCATTTGGAATGTGGTGTTCAAATCTTGCCAGGCATGCCGTAAGGGCTGAAACCGATGCCGTAGGAATCACCGTGGGCATGAAGAAAGGTGGTCTAAAGCCAAACTACGCTCGATTTGGTTGCCTACAGCTCAATGTCAACACTTGCAAAAAAACTAGCCTACACTTACCAAATATCGAAAACTGGTCGTTTCACTCTCCACAAAGCTCAGATCCCCCTGGCACCGTGCACACCACCTCCGTATCGCCGAGTAGATGCCTGCCGACTATTCACTTGTGGAGATCGGACTCCCACAGCTCACAAAATTTTTTTGTGCCTCCTCCACTGCTGGCGCGGTTCTCTCCACAAGGAGGAGGCCCGAAATCAATAAACACATTTTTTTTTTGAACGATTCTTTATCACGATTCTTTGCAGCGAATCGCAATTCGCGAATCGCAAAACCAGCGAATCGCGATTCGCCGCAACTATGAGGTGAACCAAATCCAGGTTTTGGTTGCCAATTATTTCTGGAAAAGAAAATCACGTGCAACAATGTTTACCCAGAGCCCCAAGTTTTGATACTGATAATCAAACTCATTTGCTGAAAGTTTCAAGTTATTCTCGCTTCCCATCCATAAGAATGGTGACCCCATGATTCCGAGTAACTACCGCACCATCAAGGCCCGGCCCCTTCTCCACTTGAAGTTATATTGTTCTTTTCTTTCTCCTTCTTTCTCCGACAAAGTTTTGTTGAGTGACCTTTACACCCGGATCAATAGCCGTTCAAATAGGGTCAGTCCCCTCCAACTGGAATTTGACAATCCCTTCATTCGACAAATCACTTTTTTGTGCGCTATAACATTGGTGATTGCAACTTTTGTCAAAATACTATGTGACTACACTGAAAACTGAGGATGTTGAAAATCTGCTATTTCTTCTCCTACTAATTCACAATGTACTATTCTATGTTGTTTCAGGTCACAATGACTGCTTCTACAACTCTACTTTAGGCTTACAGGCAATTCAAATTCACAAATGATCAGGAAAGAAAATGTGACTCCCTTTGCTTAACTATTGCCAATATGCAGTCTCAAAAGGCCATTTTTGAACAGCACAGCCATATTGCCATCAAATCTCTGATGATCAAATATTTAGTTGTATTGCATAGCCAACATGAAGACCTGACAAAAGACAGACATGTCACATACCATAGATCCCCCTGCAGATGTTGAGTAAGCTGTGCTTCCAGTAGGGGTTGCTAGTATAACTCCATCAGCTTGAACCTGCAGACCGGACAAGTACATGCTATTCACAAAATGAATCCAATTCATGACTGATTTATTTCTTTAAACTGAAGGTACTCATTATAATAAGCTTAATAAAAAGAGATTCTTACTTTTGTGATAAGCCGGTTTCTCTCATAGCATTCAATCTTTGAAAGGTATGGACTTGAGCCACGGTCTACTACAACCTCATTCAAAGTTTCAAAAATTTTTCCTTGTATCAAATGCCCATTCCGTAGAAGCTCGCATAGCAAGCGCATACGAAGAGTCAAATATACACCCTCATTTTGAGTATTTCCATGAATAATTCTTTTCAGATCTTGTTTGAAATCTTGAAACTGATTCATTGCACACAAAGGCCACAATAAATTATAAAGGGCTGTTATCATCTCATTATAATCATGCAATGGGGCAAACCATAACAAAAAGCATTAAAGCATCTGACATAACCATTAATCCTGTCTAGAAGAGAACCTCTCCTGTACTTCCTACAGAAAATCATAAGCATGATTTGTGCTAGAAATTATTATCTGGAAATAAATAAGACCAGCATGACAACTTACAGGATGGGCAGTCAAAAAACCAAGAGACCCAAGGTTGAACGATACTACAGGTGGCACAGCAGTTCGAAACAGATTTGATGCATGCAGAATGACTCCATCACCACCCAAGCACACCACCAAGTCAACACTCTCATGCAGCTTACTGCGCATCAAGAAGAACATACAGCTCTGAATTTCTCAATCAGCATTATTCAAGAAATAGCCATGAAAATGTCTTCTTCAGCTTTCTTAAAGCTTCTCCACAACATAAGGTTTCCAAAACCTACAAGTTAAGCCCATGCTTCAAATAAGCAAAAAAAATACGACCCACCTAGTGTCCTGATTGTAGAATGTTTCTACGAATCCAAACCCCGGACGTCTTGCCAACTGATCATGTACTTCTGGCTCCACCATAACTTCCATTTGTTCATCATAGTAAAGGAATGAAGCCACCTGGAAGCATTTCCAGCAAAGATTTGAAAACTTTGGTCCTTAAAACAAATTTCTTGTGTCACGCATTCAGAAAACAGAGAGCTCGCATTTACCAGTAAGAAATCTATTGACTCATTAGACCTCCCTGGAAAAATAGGGAGGCAATTTTAAGACGATAAACGTAATTGAAATTCGATCTTAGAAACAGTGAAAGTATTTTGCATTGAACTAGTTCAGGGGATCCAACTAAATGCTTTTTGATGCTTCTTGAGACAAAATGAAGCGTTTACAAATTGAAGAAAAATAATTACATCCATCCTCTTGGCTTGATTGCAACACAGAATGGTAAAATTGTGTCAGTCCACTTAAGTCTTGTTATGCATCATTTACATGAAATCAAGAAATTCAAACTTCAAGCTTTTCATAATCATGGGCTTTCAGATGGAATCTCTCAGCTTCAAGTTTTCTACCTATTCTAGAAGGAGCCATATCAAGGGTTGATAAAATTCATATCTCCATGTTGGTGACGGAAGATATAGTTGAAAGCACACTGTCCGAGGAAGTTTTAACCATAATCAAAGGAGAACAAGCAACTCTAAAGAGGTCGTCAAATCTAATTGAAGGTCTACCCAAATTGGAATCGATTTTCGATCCCCATGAACAAAAGGGGGATAAAAAAAAATAAAACAATGGCATGTAAGAGGGAAATGAGCGGCTTCAGGAGGACGTAACACCTTTTGCAAAGACAACCGCAAGAGGTATCAAGAAGCAACCTTTGGGAACACCAAAAGGAGCAAAATGCTACATTGGCTCTTTTGGAATTGTAATGGCTTCCCTTGCAACCAACGAGTTTCTTGTTGAAATTGCAACAATAAATTTAGACTTCATTTTACTTGCGGGAAATTGGGAATGTGCAAGCAACCCACATTGATCGTCACACCCTCTCCTTAGTATGGAACCTCAAGGACAAGTAGAATAGAGGCTATGGAGGGATGTGTTGTCTTGCTTGAACTTCACTTGATAATGCATTACCAATTTATATGGCTAATACTCATTGTCGAAGACAAGACAATCTTTCTTGCAGCATGTTGCTTAGCCTGAAAATGGTTGCTTAGCCTGAAAAATTGAACTTCTATTACTACATGGATTTAGATAGTGAAGATTCATTTGGAAAGCTTAGTCAAGATATTGCCATTTTCAAAGAACAAGGTGAAATCGTTTTCAATGAGCAGATGGAAATGACCTCGTATTTCTAAATGATTTAAGAAAAGATCCTTTTTTTCTATAAAAGAAATCTCAGTCGTTGACATGTGCATCGATCTACTTTGTGATGATGAAACCAAATCCACCACCTACTATAGCAAAGAACTACTTAATCTTGGATGTGCTCATTAGCTCATCATTTGTAACGGACTACAACTATCACCTACCTCAAAGAGTATTACTTGCTTCTCCAACAAAATTAGTAGCAACGATCTGTGACGAACATGTGTGTGAGTCAGCGATTAAGCTAAGGATAGCTTGTTGGTAAAGGATCTAAGAAATGGATGGGTAAAGGGAAGTTATTGAGCTTATGGAAGCAAGCGGAGCCAATCGGAGCAACAGGAGAGGGAGGGAGCAACAAAAAGGTGCAACAATGGTGAGGGAGAAAGAAATTCAACTATATGATGGCAAGAAAGTAGTGTGCACATCATATAAATATAAACATAGCAAATGGCATTCACAAGGCTCCCTCCAGCTAGAAAACTGAATGAAGAACAATGGTCGTCAATAACTCAGGTACATCTTCAGAAAATAGAACTCGTCTACAAAAAGTTCAAGACATTACACTCAAATGAGAATCTTATTATCTTAGCGATATTTTGGAGGTTGTCAACGCCACATCTTAGAACTCGACTATAAAAGCTCAAGACACTATCCTCAAATGAATGGCTCCTATATATAGTATCTTAGGGAGATGTTGGAGGGTTCCAAATGAGACCTTGTGTAGGGCACCAAAATTTAGGTCAAATAGTCTTATTTCTAACGAGGAGATTCCACACTTGATGGAATAATAAAATGGTTGATTCCACACTTGATGGAATAGCCATAAAGTGGTTGCTAGTCCCAAAAGTGATCAACACACTCACAAAATTGTATTAGAGAAATGAATCAAGAACAATGTTGATGGCATTTTTTACCATTTCATGGATGCTAAGATCTTTTGCAAAATGGATTTGAAGAGCAAATATCGTCATGTGCAAATTGTACTATAGGACAGCCACAATAAAACGGTTATCATTCAAGGACTTGCCTTGATTATTCCTAATCATAAATACTCAAGTTGTAGTCAATGCTTGTGACAGGGATTTTTATTTGTTCTTATGTAGGATGGACACCTAGAGACATTTGAGAGTTGTTAATTGAAGCCTCTAGAGCTGAATTATGATATGTACTAACAAGAATAGCTCATGCTCTTAGGACCTCAAATCATTACTTATTGGGTGCCAAATTTGATGTGCAAACTAAGTATCAAAGCTTGACAGATTTTCTTACTCCAACCATTAAAAGTGAAGTGACACTTCAAGTGATCTACTTTCTCTATATTTTTAATTTCCAAATCTAGCATATTATACACAAGACAGAACAAAGTAGTTGGTGCTTCATCTAGGATGTTGTAATGTACATAGTCCATGCCTTTGAAATCATGGTTCTGTAATTTGTAACTATACAATATCTCATTAATTTTGTACCCATGTTATTTTGGTCAAGACTTAATAGTTAGGCTATATTGAAGTGAAAAAACAAAGGCAATTAGGCTTGTGCATGAATACAAAATAGTGTGGCCAATATATATACATAAGAAGAGCACCCATATGGGCAAAATGTCGATAACAAAATTATATACAAATACTTTCAAAGATGCAAATACTGATATACTTTAGGGACTCACAATTTTAATCCCATTCTATTTCTTTCTAGGCCTCTCTTTTGTAAATCAAGTACATTTGATGTAAATAGTTTACAGAGGCCACATTATTGAAAGGATGTGTCTAAATGGCCAAAACATGTTGCAATAATAGAAGAGCCCTAATTTTGCCTCTAGAACCCAGCATGTTTCTTATTTGGTATAATTAGGGACGAGAGACTCATTTCTCATATTGATATCTTGAACTATTTGTGAGATAGTCTTATATTTAAAGATCTTTGTTGGAGATTTGCCCAAGCTATAGGCACAACTGTTAGTTGTCATAAAGTCTTCTTAGATGGAGAGTCTTTTTGGAAGATATATACTCCTTTTAAACTTCATTTGATGCCAAGATTTGTGATTGTGTTACCATTAACAATGAAGGGCCAAGATTCTATGTGGCCATGAAGATACAGAGCATTCCTACCCAAATAAATGCATTCGAGCTACAATGGTTGGTTTCAAAGACATGGAATACCGATGTCACTTATCAACACGAGGACACCGTTGGCCTCGTGACACGTAGGGGCAACTTAAGCCTATTCGTTGAACCTAGGGACATTGCATCGTATGTTGAATTGTAAGGGACAATGTACAAAAAATGGACCAATGAGTTGGCAGGAATTCAACTCCAATCAAATGAGACCCTTCATTTGAAAGGGGGTATTCCATTGCGTCTCAACTCACTTTCCAAAGTTTAAAAATGGACCACACATAAAAGGGCTATGGGAAGGGACTTGCCCCTGCTTGACATCTCCTTTTTAAAAAATATATCTAGACATAGAAAATAAGTTAATAACACCTTTGCTGTGTGGTTTTGCTCACTTGCAATGAAGCTGCTTCCAAGGACGATTCATAAGATCATACGATGAGTTACCTGTTCCATTTCATCCATTAGTTCGTCACCCAATTTCTTGAGCAGTAATATCTTCTTGGGCTTTGTCTTCCACATTAGCATTTGCTGCTGCGTGCTGGGGTGAGTGAATGCTAACGTGGAATCTTCTACTTTTTCCCTGGTACAAGAAATTCCATCGGTCCTCACCAGATACATTTCAGCTTTTTTTCGAGATTGTAGTCGCACGACGCCTGTTTTGGAAGCACACATATCACCCTTAGGAGAAGCTGGTTCTTCATAATAAAGATCTGGTTTGCCTCCAGTAAGTGAGCCATTCCAATTTTTTCCAGATACTTGAATAACTTTTTGCTGATCAGAGTTTTCATCTTCTCTCAATGAAATGTGCTCTTGACTGCAAGTATTGTTTTTTTCAGACGATTTTGTTATTTCATCACCTTTGTCATTGTCTTTAAACTTCTGGCCACCATTCAAAGGGGCTTGCAAGTGTTCTGTTAACCAACCATTGTGTTCAAACTGCTCAGATAGACCATTTACTGTGGCACGGTTAATAGCAGCAAGATTCACACCTGAATGTGTTTTGCTTGAAGATTCTTCTCCGACAATTGCTGTGATATGGGCATTTTTTGGTTTCATCACCCTAATATTGTCAAAACACTTTGGTGCAACAGTCTTCGTCTTCAACAGTCCTATCAAGCCTTTCTTTGACAGCACGTCCTTCCCAGGCCTTTGAGCCTCAAAGGGGCTCTTTACAGAACTACGTTTCAATACATGAGCATTAAGGTTACATGATTCACAATCCTTTTCCAAGCCGATGTTGGACAGAGCGAGTTTGTTATTTTGAATAAAATCCTGATCTTTGTTCCTGGAATTGTTTCCATCCACTAGGCCTTTAAATGAATCGGTAACTTTACTACCACTACCCTTCAGATGTGAACTTTGACCAGGTCGAATAACATTGCCACTGGTAGTTCTGGAAGGTAATGTGTGTGTGTGTGACGTGCTTTCATCCACGCACCCATGATGGGAAGATTCTCTTACAAAACACAACTTATTTTCGGTTGCGTCAGTCTTATACTCATCAAAAGCTGATAAGTTGTTATGCATTTTTTTAATGGGCAAGAGATTGTTTTTTTTAGCTGTGTCCTCTGGCTTCACCTCAAATTCTTTCCTCGCAATAACCTCACGCCACCGCGAAACCATGGAGCTTGTCCTCCCTAAGCCCCCTCGACTCTGCAAGAAAAGAGGGTGATTTTCTGGATCTGCCACCAATCTAGCGAACTCTTCAACTTGTTCCATTAGAGGCACAGTTTCCACTGCCACTGGAATCATGACATGCTTGATCTTTCCAAGACATACAGCATTCTTAAGAGCCAGTTCAAAGAGTGGGTTCTCAGCCTGCTCTGTTCTCAAATCAACTAACATCTTGAAACCATTGTCGATGAGCCATTGCAAACCTTCCTCCGTAACTTGACCACCTTTCCAAAATGCAATTGCTTCATCCTCTCCGGCGACATGTGATTGCCACCTGACTGCTGCTAGATTTGGAATTTCAGCATTACTCGGAGTATCTTTAGGGCGTGGGAAGCCTGTGTCGAAAGATGAATTTACTAGTCTCTGCAAACTCTGATAAATTACTCGGTTATTGCCTTCACATGGAGGTAGCAAAGATTCTAGTCCTACTTGTAATAGCCTGCAGCAATTTCTCATTGTTGCTCTAACCCTAGCTAGTCTGGGAACTTTGTTATCTTCATTACTCAGCTCTAAATTCCGAATTGAGACCCAGTTTGCAAACAATTCTGACCTGCCTTCCTGTAGTGTTGCACCTATGCAAGCCAAACTTGCAACAACTTCTTTTTCCAGTTCTTTAACATCTTTGAGCAAGATGTTGTCACCAGATAATATGCAAGCTCCATCAGCTGATTGGATCTCAGGCTGCTTGACTGTATTCAAGTTATGCAGTGCAGCCATGACCCGAAAATGAAGCTCCTCAGCAAATCTGTGTATTCTACAGAAAGTTTCAACCTCTGCAATATCATCCCCATTCGTAGATTGATGGAGTCCATCTTGTATCTAAGCATCCAGAAAGCAGAGGATGGCTAGTAAGACATTAAGAAGGAACGAAATATTAGCCTAAATCAATGTACATTGTATATAACACTCCACTTCGTATCAATGCTTATTTTGGTATCAAGGAAAATACATAGAGAACAAAAAGTCAACAACGTGAGACCTGTGGGTGGAAAAATATTCCAAGTGAATCAGCCCCCAACCTGCTCTGTTTCGAAACCTGACACTTCACCAATCTTTCTTTGCAAGTTTTCGTTTTCCTCTTCAGCTTGGATCTATATCTGAAGTGAAGCCGACTTTCTACCCCGGTTTCACTGCTCCTAAAATATAAAATCTTGCAGGAGAGTTGTTTTGGCTGTAAGGCAAGCTCTGGCGATCGATGAATACCCCGATCAAAGAACTTCAAAGGTCCACAGTCATGAACCACATAATCGTTGCAAATCTTCATAAGTAACGACGATAACTGAGGTGAATGATGCCCCTCATGAATTACCAAAAGAGACGTGCTTTTAAGAAAAGCCAAGGAAGAAGGCTGAAAAAAAGAACAAGATGCTAGAAAATGAACCGGTAAAACTTGTCTGGCATACTTGCCGGAAATAGAATGTGAATCACCGCACGTAAGTATGTCGTGGAGATCGTCGTTGCTAAAACTTTCTCTCGAATTTGAAGGGAAGCAAACTAGAGAGGATATCAACCCTGGGCAGCATATCGTAGGCCTTCGCAAGTTCAGAGCTATACTAGGGGTAGCATATGAGCAAGGAAGACCTGAAACGTTGAGCGACCCCACACTACCTTTGGAGAGGATATCGGCAGTGCATTGTGAAGCAACCACCTTCAAAACCATTTAGAACACAAGCTTGATGGATAGTTGAAATCCGAATTAATAAAGACAATCGTGATATTTTTAACGCATCAATTGTCGGCCGTATAGACTATAGACCTTTAAATATATCTGCGAATAGCAAACTCCTGCATAATTCACACAGACCGACGACTTAACGCTTTGATACAACTTCACTACACAATATTCCTTTTGTTACAAATGTAATCACCAGCAAGTTAGCATCGTTCACAACAATCTGAAATGGCCACCAGGGCACTACGTTGATAGAATATGTAGACAGATGCATTACTTCTACTCGGCAAATGCAATAACAGAATCAAAATTAATGTGAATTTTGTCGGAAGTATCCAACATTTATACACAACACACAGCATGGCAACGTTGACACAAATATTTGAGAAGAAGATATAATGAAATAAGTGCCATGTCTCGTACTGCCTTCAAAACTCTCGTAATCTAGATAGGCATTGAAAGCACCGAAAAAGCATACCTGAGAGGCATGCGAAGTATAAAAATCAGCTTCATTCGTGGCCGAAATTTTACTGCTTACATTGATCACCGTAAGAATGGGTGCGAATATAGTAATTGAAGTAGCTACTTGCAACCAGGAACACCAATCACGAGCTAAGAATTGTTTGATGCTCTGCCTGAAAAACGACAATGGAGAGTTGATCAATTCTTTTCCAGGGGATGACGAAAATACGAGGCATAAGATTTCAAAAGCATCAACCGCCACAACACAAAATCGACCGGAGCTAACGGCTTAATAGCGACATAATTGACAAAAACTGAAGAGGTACTTTCTTATGGATTCATGCAGATCCTTGTCCACAGCAACAAATTTTGGAAATTCAAAACATCAGCAACCTTAACAGATAATCGAGCGGAGCTAACCGCTCCAAAAGCGCAAATCATTGTCAACTGAAGAGACAACTGCCTATGGATTCAATCACAATAGCGCAGATAATTCACAAAAACTGAAGAAAATTCTTCTTGTTCTTCCTCTTTTCATGGATTCATGAAGATCCTTCGACCATAGCAGCAAGCTTTTCAGAAATCGCGAGCTCATATTGAAAACTATGAAGAACGCAGAAAAACCATATCCGAGGGAGGATGAGTTTGCGGGCAAATTGAACGGACAGAAAGCCAAGGAAAAGACGAAGGAACGGCGTCAGACCATGACGGCCGTGACGGGCGACGGTCTACCTTCCCACCAGAACCAAAGCAATTGCCGCACTGACGGGCGAAAGGAATGCCATCTTGATGGCTGACAATGACTGACGGGGATGCGGCTCCGTTCAGGATTCATGAAGAGACGGGATAACATTTTGAAACATGGTACGTGGACAATGGAAACCTATTCATTGGCATGATTTCTAGGCCTTTTCTTTGGGCCTATATTATCTTCCCATCTCTAAGGCCCAAATTTTTGCCCTTTTTATAACAAATAAAACAATAACTACTCCAAAAAAAATATAAATTTTGCCATGAGCAACTGAGTGCAGTATTCTTCCATTGGTCGGGGGCCAATCCAACATGGTTCGTTCAGTTGGTTCGGTTGCTTAGCTTGGTATCTAAAGTTTTTTTGGCCCCAAGTTTGAACGTCCTCTGGAAACCAAGATGCATTAGTCGGCGAGCCATTACCACATTTATAATCTGATTCTCAAACAACTTGTGGCCTCCACCATTCATTGCCTGAATCCTGAATTCTATGCAGTAGTGGCCCTCCCAACGGCCATTACCTAGCAGTACATCCCTATGTTGGGCATCGTCCCTTGCCTTACAATTTGCAAACAAGTTAAAGGACAAGTGAAAACAATTTGCAAACAAGTGAAAGGACAATATTTTAACGATTTCAAAGTCCTTAGCAAAGGTATGCCATTCACAACGCATGAATGACTAACAATAGGTGACATATTCACTTAAGTACTTAAAGATGTGGCATGCACCAAGCATGAGTCACCACTAGATGTTGGCTTCACTTAGATAACCAAACACAAAGAGGAGCCATGGTGGATGAAGTATGGATGTTGCTTGCACCTACCAATTTGGATGAGGGCACAACCATTATTGACATGCAATAGTAGCAATTGAAAATACGTTGCTCCAAAAGTGTATTTCTAATATGCAAATCAAATGTTATGTTGTTTTTACAAAAGTATTTTTACTTAAACGCGCGTAGCTCTCACTAATAAGAAAAATGAATGAAATTGGCTAAGGAAGGTCACAACCAACTGTCGAAGAAATGTGTCGCGACCGAGTCGAGTATCCCTCAAGTGCATGCAACTACGTCTATCGCGGATTCAGCCCGACTTCGATAGTTCAAACTTGTTAACAGCTTCGGAGTCACTGGATCTACGCGATTGATTCCGTAGCCATGCACGAATTATATTAATTTACAGATTTGGCGCTTTGCGGAAATGTTTTAGTCCAGAACTCATAGCATTACGATCGATGTAGACTATCAGTCATATGAAGCAATTTAATCTACAAATAATTTGTCTGCAAGCAAGAAACGAACGGAACAGATAAATAAGTGAGCATTCAGCACAACATGCACAACCTAGATTAATGGAACATTGATTATTCAGTCGTGAAGAAATATAGGTCTATGATACAGACATAGTCGCGTTCTTTCTGAAACAATACTCTGTAATAACATAGAAAAAGAACAAATAATCACGCTCTGGAGGTCTGATCGAGTTTTTGAGCATCTATTGAACATCTAACCGAGCAACTGATAAGTTGCTGGATATATACACATGGCTAACTAATTAAAAGAATGCTTAGTCACTTTACAAATAGCATTACGGCACTACGTGCTGTTAGCAGTCGCTTTCGGACAGTATCTGGTTCTGTTAGAAATTTTGTCCAGACGTGATGAAGGTATTGTTAAGCCGCCGAATGTTTTGTTTTTGTCTCTGTGGATCTGAATCCCGAGACAATAATGTGCTTCTCCAAGGTCTGTCATCTCGAAATCTTGGGCTAGCATCCTCTTGGTGTCCTTTTGTCAGCTCGATATTGTTGTTAAAAAGCAACGTATTATCCACGTACAATGCTGACAACTTTGAAATAGACAGTATAGTCTGCAGAGCTAGGTTCGAATTCATGATCAATCAAAAAGGTGTTGATTCAATGAAACCATGCTCTAGATGATTGTTTCAGACGTACAAAGCTTTGTGGAGTTTGCATACCCGATCTTCTCAACCATTGAGGATGTAGCCTTCTAGCTGGATCATATAAATGTCCTCCTCGATAACTCCATTGAGAGATGTTGTTTGTACATCCATCTGGTATATCTCAAGATTAGCTGCAACAACGTAGATAGTAGCAGTCGAATGGAGATATGTTGGACTACCGGGCTAAAGGTTCCGAAGTAGTCGATATTGGGAATTTGTAAGATCCCCTTGCCACGAGTCGAGCTTTTCTTTTGTCGATACTGGCATCTGCTTTATATAAAATCCATTTATAGTCGATTACCTTTCTGTCTACTGCCAGCTTGGTAACAATCCATGTGTCGTTCCTCAACAATGAGTTGTATTCCTTGTCCATAGCTTCTTTCCAAAGATCTGAATCTACTTGTGATAGTATTTCTTTGGTTGTGGTTGGCTCCTAAATAGAATAGTGAGCAAAATCATCAGTGTATCGGACAGGCTGAGTTCAAATTCTCATTGATCTTCTGGTTGAGGCTTTTGGCTGCGAAATTCGACTTTGTGTAGGTTGTGTCGGCTGCTCCTGAATTGTAGATTCTTTATCGTCCTCTGAATCTGACTATACAAGGTGATTGCTTGAAGGAATAGAAATGGTATCTCCATATGTATCAGTTGTTGGGGCAGAAGTTGTAGACTGAATTTGGTCCTTGTCCTTTAAATCAATAGAATGACCTTCAATAAAAGTCACATCCTTGCTAGTGAAAACTTTACATGTTTCAATATTGTATAGTCAATACATTCTGTTAGAAGAACAATATCCAACACTGAAAATAGTTTTGAATGAACGCTCATCTAATTTCTTTCTGCTGTCCTTTGGAGCATGAGCATAGGCAGTGCATCCAAATACTCCCAAATGTTTCAATGAAGATTTGGAGCCTGTCCAAATTTCATCAGGGGTTTTGCTGTCAGGTAGGCCTTTAGTAATACATCGATTATGCACGTAGGCTGTTGTTCATACAATATGTTGCCAGAACGATTTGGGCAACGAAACATGAGTGATCATGCATTTGGCAAACTGGACTAAGGTCTTGTTCTTCCTTTCGACCAGTCCATTCAACTGTGGGGTTCATAAAATATAGAATAGTCATCAACAAATGTAAGAAAGAATTTTGCACCAAGCAGTGATGGTGTCTACATTGGGCCACATATATCAGTATGTACAATGTCAAGCAAATCTTTAGATATGTGTTTTTTATTCGACTTAAATGGCCTTCTTGTTTGTTTTCCTATCATACAACTCTGACATACGGGAGGGTTGACGATTTGATAGTCTAAATCAAGAACTGAAGAGTGCTTAGACATGTTAGCAATCGATATATAATTAAGGTGGACACGTCTATAATGCCAAATTGATGCTTTGTTAATAGATGATCAACTACTTAAAGCACAATCAGTCGCAGAAAAATACTGATTGAGCCCATAGAGATATTTTTGCCTCTTTCTGAGTGCAAGAACTCTCTTACATTTATCAAGAATTTTACATACTTATGTCCTAAATTAGTGATTTGATTGATCGACAATAGATTTGTCGTCAGGTTCGGGACATACAGTACATTTGGTATCAGAATCGACAACTCATTTTGAAAATTCAATCTGATAGTACCTTCACCTTCGATTGTATGGGAGCGGTTGTCTCTGAGGTTAACGAACTTCTTGGTGCTTTAGGCCAAATAGTCGATAAACCATTCTTGATGGCTCATCATGTGCTACGTCATTCCAGAATTGAGGAATCATTCTTCCCATTGTTCGACATGGTGATGATTCACCACGAAGGCTCAATGCTCGTTGTCGTCTTCGATATTCTGCTTCGTGTTGTTGGCTGCATTGGCTTGTTGATCCGGTTGCTTGTTGTTGTTGTTATTGAATTTTAAGATTTGGTAGTCCTAAATTTAGTGGTTTGTCCAGTTGTAGTAGTTGTAGAATAATCTTCTTTTGTATTGAGCGGGTTGTTGATTCTGAGTCAGACCTTGCTTCTGTGACTGCTTCTGATTGATGTCGAATTGTCTGAGAAGTTTTTTCTTCTGTTGCTTCTTTGTGTTCTTCTTGGAGAACAAAGTCTGAGAGTCGTTGATGGAGGATGAGAATGCTCCATTCCTTCAGGTCTCCTGCTACAGCAACATAATGACTCTGGACAAAGTTATATCAGAGTGTGTAGAAATCATCATCACCCAGTTTTCATAAGAGAATGGCAAGCTAGACAATAAGGTCATTACAACATCTAAATCTTCAATTATTGAACCTATTGCACCATTTGCTTAAAACTTGACATTGTGGCCTCAAGTTTTATTTAATTAACAATAGGGCCCAAGTCTTTTATTCTAATCACAACTTGACTTGTGTGCTCATTGGGCCATGGACTTACGCACGCTGGATGCCATGACCCTCGCAACTATTTCTAATTTTCCGACTTTGTTTATTTACAATATGTTGGGAATACCCCCAACACTAGTCATATCCTATTTCTAAGTTGACTTTTGCTGATAATTATTATGTTTTGGTGGCCTCTTGTACTTGTTTCTTATTTTCTTGATAAGTATGACAATTTGTTAGAGACTTTGTCAACCATGGCTCTTTACTTGCTCAACAAAGTGAGATCCACAGTCTACATGGACCAAAAGCTCATCATTGAAGCAAATAACATCATCTTGCATGGAGATAAAATGAAAGATGAGAGAGAAGCCAACAATATAATGGGATGGAAACCTCAAGTTCAATAGCACCTTCTTGATGCTTCTAGTCTTGATACCACAAGATCATGATGAACAAAGATTTTCCTGTAAAAATTACAGCAAATAAGGATCCTAAAACACTTGAAATGATGAGGGAAACAATAGATTATGATTTCATAAAATTAGCACAAGTTGAACCATCAAAATCCATCAAAAATCTATGCTTGAACCTCACTAAATGGCCCAAATCCTTGAAGAAGGCTTCACACGTGTGAAAGTACGGCCTCCCACAGTCTGAGTACTGTACACCAGACCTACATTCAATCCTATAATCATTAGTAATCACAAGTACTCAAACAATTATGAACATAGAGAGCAATTGCACCATTATGAGAGAAAAAACATGAAATTGCTTGATTGATTTTGGTGAGATATCATCACCTATATATACATGATCCATCACGGTTTTGGGCAGGTATGAGTAGCCCTAAACCTATCCCTAATGCTAATTTTGGTGGATCTTTCATCCCTACCAAGTTAGGGTTGGAATCTTGGAGATCCCTCAACAATGCAAAAATTACCAAAAATAGCTCCTATTTTTTCTCCCTTGTATCTAAGCATGATTTGGACTCATTCCAAAGGTTCTAACACTTAGGTCTACTTGAGAACATCCTTATGAATGGAATCCTATGCTATTTGGCACGTGTGACAAGCCACATCATGACCATCTAACTATTTACAAGTCATATGACCAAAACTAGTCAAGCTAGAATTGTGAATTTTTAACACTCCTCCTCACTATCTAGCTTGGTTCAATCATTGCTTTACTAATCACTCCAAGTGATGATCTGAACTTCATAAAAGGTGTCTTTTGAAGTGGTTTAGTAAGTAGATCAGATACACATTCATTGCTTGGAACATGCTCCAAAGCAATCTCCTTGGCTTGCACCATTTCTCTCACAAAGTGATGGCATATCTCAATGTGCTTAGATCTTGCATGGAAGATTGGGTTAGATGCAAGGTGTTGGGATGATATATTGTCATTGTAGATGATTGGTGCCTCCTCTGAATCCATGATCTTTAGTTCTACCAATAATCTCTTGATCCAAAGTACCTCCTTTGTAGTGGTTGTCAAAGCTTTGTACTCGGCCTCGGTTGAAGATAGAGATATACTTTCTTGCTTTTTTGAAAGCCATGAAACCACACGTTCTCCTATGAAAGTTGAATAGGCACTTGTTGATTTCCTATCCCTCTTGTCCCCTGCAAAATCTGAATCACTAAATGCATGAAGCTTAATCACATCTCCTCTATATAGAATCCCAAAATCCAATGTACCTGAGATATATCTTAGAATCCTCTTAGCCTTTTTCCAATGGATATTCAATGGCTTTTGCATGGATTGGCTCAACCTACATACACTAAAGCTAAGATCTGGTCTAGTTATAGTGATCCACATTAAGGAACCTATAAGTTGCCTAAACAAAGTGATGTCCATGAAGGATCTTTCATCATCTTCATTTGGCACTTTTACATCTTGCTCCATTGGTGTGTCAACACTTTTGCATACTTCCATCTTAAACTTCTTCAAAAGACTTTGAGCATAGTTTACTTGACTTATAAAGATAAAATCAGACCCTCTAAGTACTTCTATGCCTAAGATGAAGTGAAGACACCCTAGATCTACCATCTTGAACTCTAAGGATAGATCTATCTTGATTTTTTCAATACCATCAACACTATTTTCACTAATGATGATGTCATCTATATAAATGAGTAAAAGTACAATACCAACATCATCAAACTTAATGTAAAGAGTGGGATCATATTCACTTTGAACAAAAGAAAGTGAAATAAGATAGCAATGTAGTCTTGAATTCCAAGATCTCGAGGCTTGCTTCAAGCCGTAGATGCTTCTTTGGAGATGGCATACTTTGTTCTCCATTCCATGCTTGATGAACCCTTGTGGCTGCTCCATATAGATATCCTCTTCCAAAAAACCATTCAAGAAAGCATTAGAGACATCCATTTGACATAGAATCCATCCAAAATGTGATGCAAGTGCAATGATTAGTCTTATTGTGACCATCTTGGCCACGGGTGCAAAAGTTTCCTCATAGTCTATCCCTCTCTCTTGAGCATAACCTTTTGCAACTAATCTTGCTTTATGTTTGTTAACACTCCCATTTGCATTCAACTTAAGCTTGAAGACCCACTTGCATCCTATTACATTCCTTTGAGGTCTCTCAACAAGCAACCAAGTTTCATTCTCAATCAAGGCATCATACTCATCCAACATAGCTTTATACCATTCTTTGGAGTTCAATGCATCTTCAACATTAGACGGCTCTTCAAAACTAGATAAAGCATAAGAAGTGGATGATATACCCTCAACTTGCTGTCCTTTGCCTTGATATGTGAGCCTTGATGGCTCCACTTTTGCCCTTGAAGATCTCCTTGGTGTGATAGGTGGGTTTGGTGCTTGCTCCTCCATGAGCTCCTCCTCAAAACCAAGATCTTGCTCCTCGGCCATCTTCTTCTTGATTGTTGGAGCACTTGAGCCTTCTTCAAGCATATGCATATGATGTTCATCAAAGATGACATCCCTTGAAACAACAAATTTGTTCAAGGATGGGAGATAGACTTTGTAGCCCTTGCTTGAGCTTGCATATCCAAGCATGATCCCTCTTGTGGAAGATGGATCCTCCTTGGTTCTTGTTTCCAATGGCACATGCACATAACATATACACCCAAAAACTTTCAAGTGATTAAGATTGGGTTTCTTTCCATACAACATCTCATAAGGAGTTTTGCCTTCAATTGCTTTGCAAGACACCCTATTCATCAAGTAGTTTGCACATACAAGAGACTCACCCCAAAAGGATTTGGGCAAACAAGCATCTAATCTTAAAGCCTTAGAACATTCACATAATGTTCTATTCCTTCTTTCAGAAACTCCATTTTGTTGAGGAGTGTAAGGACAAGAAGTCTCTTTCTTGATCCCTTCCTCCTCACAAAAGGCCTTGAACTCATTGGAGATGAATTCTCCACCATTGTCACTTCTAAGAATCTTGATGCTATGATTATGATGCTTTTCCACAAACAACTTGAACTTTACAAAAGTATCAAATACTTGAGACTTGAAAGAAAGTAAGAACACCCAACAATATCTTGAGTAGTCATCAATGAAGGTTAAAAACATGGATGAACCTCCATTAGATTTGGTGCTAGCAATGTGCACATCCGAGTGTATGAGTTCAAGAGGATGAGATGACTTTGTGATGGAGTTAGGAAACACCTTCTTATGTGCCTTGGATAAGGCACAAGCTTCACAAACCTTGTCTTCCTTCCCAATAGACCTTGGTAGGCCTAAAGCATACTCCTCCTTGATCATAGCCTCCATGGAACCCGAGTTGACATGTCCAAGTCTTTTGTGCCATAAAGTAAAGGTAGATATCTTGCTCTTCTCGGCCAACATGACAACATTAGTATCCACAAATGCATCCAGCTTATAAAGTTTGCCAAGTCTAGTGCCCTTAGCCACTATCTTACCCTTCTTCTTGATGAAACATTCATTTGAAGCAAAGTCAACATTGAAACCATTGTCTACCATTTGGCCAACACTTAGTAGATTCTTTGTTATTGTAGGAATGTACAAAACACCTTCTATGTTGATCTTTTTGGAAGATCCTAAGCAAAGGGGAATGCTACCAACTCCTTCAATCTTACAAGCTTCATCATTTGCTGTATAGATAGACTTTATAGGTCCATCATAAGATAAGAGAGAAGAGAAAAACTCCCTTTTACTAGTCATGTGTGAACTAGCACCCGAGTCAATCCACCAAGGATCTTCTCCTTTGAAGCTTGTTGAAGAAAATATGGACATCATGAGAGAGTCCTCATGTGAACTCTCCTCCTCCTCCTCTTTGCTCATGTTGGCTTGGCTTTGATCTTGCTTCCTCTTGAAGCATTCCGAGGCATAATGCCCCATCTTGCTACAATAGTAGCACTTCACCTTTGATTTGTCCTTCTTGACTTTGGTGGTTGATGGAGATGCCTTTGGGGGTCCTTCTTGATCCTCAAGCTTTGTAGACTTCTTGAATGTTGATCCTTTGCCTTTGGACTTGCCTTTGCCTTTGGTGAAGAGAGCTTGGTCATCTCCACCTTGGATGGAAAGCCTATCCATCCTCTCTTGCATTTGGCTCCTTCTTGATTCCTCGGCCATGAGTGTGCCTTGGAGTTCTTCAAGTATGGGTAGCTTACCCATAATTGCATATCCCTGAACCAAATTGTCAAATTCAAAGCTTAGTCCATTCAATATGAGTTGAACAAGCTCTTCATCCTTGATAGGGTCACCTATAAAGGCTAGCTCTTTGTTCAATTCCTTTACTCTTAGGACAAAAGTATGTGCACTCTCTCCTTTCTTTTGATAGCTTCTATAGATTTGATTCTTCAAAGCTAACATTCTAGTTTGGTTCTTGGATTCATAGACCTTTTGCAAAGTCTCCCAAGCATCTTGAGCTGAAGTGCAATCTCCTACCTCTCTTAAGAGTTCATTTGCAACATTCATTTTTATGCAATGTAGTGCAACATTGCACCTCTTGATGTATTTGGCTTTTTCTTGAGGATGAATAGGTTCACCCTCCTTACCATTTACAATTTCCATCAGATCTTTCATGATCATGATAGATTCCATTCTAACTTTCCATATGGAATAGTTAGTTTTGTTGAGCCTTTCATTAGTATCCAAAAGATATGCATTTATAGATGCCATCTAGTCTCCTAATCAAGGACTTGACACAAATGAAGGTTACTTCTATTGATTTGATTGAAGGTCTACCTTATCCCACTTCTTAGGGACCTGAAAATATCAGTAATAGACTTCCTATAAAGATCTAAGAATGATCTCTAACAAAATCAAATCATAGAATACTAGAAACAATGCACTTGCTTGATTGAAGTAGACAATACTAGTAGAATTGCCCCTCTTTCTATAAAGAACATTAAAGCTTCCAAATGATCTGATCAAGAGTGAATTTCAGCAACCTAATATACTTCCAAAATCACTTGTAAAAGATCTAAATGGAACTTAATGAGGATGCAACACAATCTACTATCCAATCACAAGCAAAAAATGATCAAAATTGATGAAAAATTGATCTAATTTGGTGCATAAGTCAAGCAATGGTTGGACTGAACCTAAATCACTTTAGGAGGTGCCTACTACACCTTAGAACAGCCTTGAAGAGTCCCCAAAACTCTGATCTTCCCTCTCCTTGAATGCTAGAAAGCCTTCTCTATGAAATCACCTCCAAAACTCGCTTAGAAATCAATGCTTGGAGCAAGCAAAACTTGCTATCTTGGTAATGTGAATTGAATTCAACTTTGCCTCTGGTTTTAGACACCTAAACACCTGCAAATGAAGTCACACAACACCAATCTCCAATGTATTTGACTCACTTTGAGTTCTAGAATCAATACTAGATGCTAAGATCCAATCTACACAAGGTTTAGATCAAAAATTGTGATCAAATTGAATGCAAACCAAGGATTTAGCTCATTTCAGCCTTTAGGCTCTGATACCATGTAAAAATTACAGCAAATAAGGATCCTAAAACACTTGAAATGATGAGGGAAACAATAGATTATGATTTCATAAGATTAGCACAAGTTGAACCATCAAAATCCATCAAAAATCTATGCTTGAACCTCACTAAATGGCCCAAATCCTTGAAGAAGGCTTCACAAGTGTGAAAGTACGGCCTCCCACAGTCTGAGTACTGTACACCAGACCTACATTCAATCCTATAATCATTAGTAATCACAAGTACTCAAACAATTATGAACATAGAGAGCAATTGCACCATTATGAGAGAAAAAACATGAAATTGCTTGATTGATTTTGGTGAGATATCATCACCTATATATACATGATCCATCACGGTTTTGGGCAGGTATGAGTAGCCCTAAACCTATCCCTAATGCTAATTTTGGTGGATCTTTCATCCCTACCAAGTTAGGGTTGGAATCTTGGAGATCCCTCAACAATGCAAAAATTACCAAAAATAGCTCCTATTTTTTCTCCCTTGTATCTAAGCATAATTTGGACTCATTCCAAAGGTTCTAACACTTAGGTCTACTTGAGAACATCCTTATGAATGGAATCCTATTCTATTTGGCACGTGTGACAAGCCACATCATGACCATCTAACTATTTACAAGTCATATGACCAAAACTAGTCAAGCTAGAATTGTGAATTTTTAACATTTCCTGCTTGCATCAACATGCTAACATGAGTAAAAAAAAAAAAAAAGAAGAAACATAATTTATAAGTATGGAAATGACTTAAGATCATATAAAGCAACACTTTTCTCAAATTCTCTTTCCATGTCTTCCTATCTCACACTCTCTATACAAGGTAGAGGGGATCCAAATGCTTCAAGTGGAGAATGAGCTCAAAAGATATAAATATAAAGTATTTGGCTTCTTCTTTTATAAAGTAGCTTCTTTAGTGCTAAGGAGTAGTATAAGAATCACCAAATGAAGATCTGACTAGATCCTGTTGCAAAACAACCAAAAGGACACCTGTGGAGCAAAACCACCCATCCAAACCTAGATCCCTCCTGGAGTTTCCTCCTGGACCTAGCGTCCAAGCCATGGTGAAGAACCTAAGAGAGAGGAGGAGAGACATGCTCAAGAAACTGAATTTCCAATAGGAGGATGGGCGAGTTTCCAATGGACATATTCTCCTCATGAGAGAGAGAATATTCTTCCTAGGATCCCCATGCAACCTATATTGAGCTATTGTCCTCCTATTCTTGAATTAAAGCAGTCATTCACTATGCATGTGCTCCTATGTCCAATTATAGGTCTGGGCCCTCATATGATTATTAATTACTTTATTGGCCAAGCCCGGAATGACGAGGCATAACTAATGACCATATACACCTGGAGTGACCGGCTATCCACGTCAGGAATTATTCCGATTTCCTTATACAGGACATGGACATAAGATTCTTCCCCCCTTAAACCAGTTCTGTCCTCAGAACAAGTAACTAGGGAAAACCCAATTTGTATGCTTTTAACTCTTCCCATGAATCATTATCCTCAATTTGACCAACCAACCTAAGCAAGTACACAAAGATAGAACAATTTCTCAATTGTTTATCTCTGATCCTGAGTACTTATTCAGGGTCCAAAGGTACATTGAGCGATAAATCTTCCAAATGGGCAAAATCTTCAATACATCAAACTGTCATCATCATGTAAACTAAATTTACATGATACACTAGATGAGCTTGCAATCTGCTCGAGCATGGTTTCAAAGGACCAATACTTTTCTTATTGATCACGGCTACACACGTAGCTCTTCAGATTCAAACGTTTACTTCAAAGCAGTGCAACAGTCTTTTATCATTATCGCGTTATGTGTGGATGATACATTGCTTTTCAGCAATAGTACTGATATGATAAGAGAAGCTAAGACAATGCTATCTTCCGAATTCGACATGATCGATCTGGGCGACACTCATTTCTGCCTTGGTATACAAATCCACAGAGAGAAAAAATAGAAGTTGATCTACATCACACAACAAAGGTACATCTACAACATTTTAGTCAGATATAATCTAATCAATTGCAAAGTTTCTCTCTCGCCAATGGAACCAGGAGTCAAATTGTCAAAGGACCAGTGTCCCCAAACAATTCACGAGAAGCAGCAAATACATGAGTATCCTTACCATTCTATTATAGGATCTCTTATGCACGCCATGATCTATACTTGGCCAGACATAGCTTTTGTAGTCAGCTCTCTCAGTTGGTTTATGACTAATCCCGGTGTAACACATTGGAAGGTTCTTATTAGAGTCATGAGATATCTTCGAGCTACTATTATGGGCATTTGTTATGGAGCAATCTGCAGCAACAACAAAATCAATTTCCTTAGTGGTTACACAGATGCAAGTTGGGCAAGAGATGTAGACACTCGTAAATCCACTTCCGGATTTACATTCTTCCTCACCAATGGTCCAATTTTCTAAAACAATCGCAAGAAATTTTTGATAGCTCTATCTTCCACTAAATCAGAGTATATCGCGGCCTCTCAAGCTACAAAGGAAGCAATTTGGTTGAGGAACTTACTCTTAGATATTGGTCTAAATCAATATGCTCCGACGACATTATTTTGTGATAATCAAAGTGCCATCACTATATCAGCCAACTCTAGATTTCATTCCAGGAGTAAGCACATTTAACTGAAGTATCATTTCGTCAAAGCAAAGTTCTCAACGAAGAGGTCAGATTGCAGTATTGTAGAATGCAAGGTATGATAGCTGATATTTTTACCAAAGCATTAAGTTTGGATACACACAGAAGATTCTGTGTAGAACTAAGTTTGAAGGTCAAGGCATTCTTCAGATTAAGGGGGAGTGTTGGATTATTTTCCTTCTTACCAATCGACTAATCGATTTTAATCTTCATCGGTTGTTTATCCAGTTCTGCAGATTTTCTTGTGTTATTTTACAGTCTGCAGGTTTATAAGTGTTTTTACACAATCTGCAAAATTACACGGAGTTTTATCACAATGTCGCATTTCATTTTCTCTCACTTCGGCTTTCTCATATGTTAGGAAATACACGGAGTTTTACCTTAGTGTCACTTCAATTTTTCATTTTTTCCGAAGCTGTCACCTGTCAGGAATCTCGTGTAAAAATGCAGTGTTGCTTTTCGCATTTTTCACCTGTCAGGATTTGCGAGCAAATATGCAGTCGCATTTTTCACTTGACAAAATGTCGCACTTTTCGCTTTCTCTAAAGAGCCTCAAATGTTAAGGAAATGACTCTGGCAAAGTGGAGGGCAACCCTAAATCAGTTTTTATGGCACTGTTACATTTTTCGCAAAATCCCAATACTGTCACCTTTTTGCGACAGTGTCGCCTGTGGTTGTTTTAGTTCATTTATGCAAAAGTGACAATTTGGTTCATTTATGCAAACAAAACGTTTACGGCCAATTTTACTGCTTATCAGCAATCAATGACAAGGAACCAGATGGATGCCAGCGGATACCAGCCAACTGGCAATCGCAATTGACGACCTAATTTCTTAGTATATATAGTTGTTCATATTCATACAATTTTCAAGTTATGAAGAAGCATTTGGATAGGTAGCTCTCTCTCTCTCTCTCTCTCTCTCTCTCTCTCTCTCTCTCTCTCTCTCTCTCTCTCTCTCTCTCTCAAGCCTACGAGCTTGAACACTCCTGAGCATTCTAGCTCACTTTTTAGAGTTGTTTTAGAGATTGCTATTATGCTACTGCTTATCAGCATTGCACTTAATTCAGACTTTCATCTTAGCTACTCAGAGATACCATAGAGTACGCGGATTTGATTCGCAACTTATTGTACTCATTTACTTCTATCTGTTTTCATACTGAATCAATACCATTTTTATTGCATTCAGCTTCGTCTCAGAATGTATGCATTTTGTGTAGTTCTTTGCGAATAATTATTTGTCTAGCGATTCGTGAATGTTTCACAACAAATTATTTGTCTGTTAATTCAATGCATTATTGTTTGGCTACGTAATCATTGTAGTACTGATGATTTCAAAGTTAGATACTATAAGATCAAACGTGATTTCTATCACTATTGTTTTGTTTGAAATTGATAGGTGTAGTCATGCATAGAGAAAGAGGAAGATAGTTTATTCCACCATGCACGAAAAGTTTTCTTTCTAGACACTCGAATTATTTTCATTCGTTTCTTTTCGAGTTTGACCTATCTTTAGCACATATCTTTCCGACACTAACTTCAAGAAGGAAGTCGAATTTGCTATGTATTCCAAGCTCCCATAGTGAGAAGATAGAATATTTTTGGAGCTCATTGGCAATCTCAAGCTAGTTCAATATGTACATTGAGTTTTTGTGATTCAAATGTAACCAAATCAATTTCTACTTGTTTCTCAGCTTGAAGGCCGTACTACAACCTGTAGTACACATGTGTGGGCTCATATTTCAATTTTGATCAATGCTTTTGATTGTTAATGCTTGTTATTTGTCGAATTGCCAATCTAAATCAACTTTTTTGTGTCTAGTTTTTTAATAGATTGTTAAGCAAGCATCCAATCACTCTTGTGAATATTTTGTAGATCCATTTATGGTCCTAAAGTACAGTACTTTCACAAAATTTGGAATAAACCAATAGTTTGCAACCACTAGCGCACGTAGTAGCACTTAACCCCCCCCCCCCCCCCTCCCCCAAAAAAAATTCCTATAGGTATTTTACTTACATCTCTAAAGAATCAAAACAACAAGCTAGGTGAGGTGTTGTAGTTTGAATGAGGGAGGTTGGGGGGGTGGGGGATCAGATTTTGGGTTCATGATATTCTATTGGAGCCTTTTTTTACAAAAGAATGTTAGCAAGTAGTGTGCACATGGATGTTAGTTTGTTATGTTTATCTAGAGACTAAATTGCACAAGTATTGGTGTGACCACATGCATATAGTGCACCCCGGTCCCCCTCTATTGTCTCCAATTTTGAAAGTGCAAGCCTCATCAATTACATACATTGTCTTGAGCTTGTAAATCTGGGATGTGGCTTATTTGTTATGGCTTCTAAGGATTAAGATATCAGCTATGCACTCGGATGATGGCACATGATGAAGTTGAACCTCCTTGGATTGCACCTTCTCCCTCACAAAGTGATGAGGTATCTCAATATGCTTTGTCCTAGCATTAATCTGGTCTAGTGATTGTCAAATAGATTAAGGAGCCTATTACCTTCCTAAAGAGTGTGATGTCCTCAAAGGATGCTTCATCACAATCATTAGTAACTTTACAAACTTGCTCCATAGGGGTGTCAATCCCCTTACAATATTTCATGCCAAACCTTTCAAGAATGGAAGTAGCATACTTTGATTGACTTATAAAAGTAAAATCACTACCTCTAGTAGCTTCTATTCCAAGTATAAACTTAAGAAGTCCTAGATCTACCATCTTGAATTTACTAGACAAAGAAGCTTTAACATTTCTTATGCCTTCACCAACATTTTCTGTCAATATGATATCATCAACATAAAGTACTAAAATGATGATCTTTCCATCATTACATTTGATGTACAAAGAAGGCTCATAAGAGCTAATCACAAAGCCAAGGGAGTAGAGAAAATCATGCAATTTAGAATACCAAGATCTAGGTGCTTGCTTCAAGCCATATAGGCTCTTCCTTAAGTGGCAAACCTTGTCCTCCTCACCATCCTTGATGAAGCCCTCGGTTGCAACATGTATATTTCCTCCTCCAAGTATCCATTCAAGAAAGCATTGGTCACATCCATTTGATAGAGATTTCACTTGAACAAAGTAGCAATACAAATGATCAATCTAATAGTTACAGGCTTTGCTATAGGTGCAAAAGTTTCTTCATGATCTATACCTTTAGTTTGAAGAAACCCCTTAGCAACCAATTTGGCTTTGTACTTACTTATAGATCCATCTTGATTGTACTTTAATTCATAGATCCACTTACGTGCAAGTGGCTTCTTCCCATATGGAAGGTGTACAAGATTTCAAGTTTGATTATCTAGCTAAGCATCAAACTCTACTGCATTGCATCTCTCCAAACTTGTGCTCTACTTACATCTTCATAACATGATGGCTCTTCAAGCATTGTGGTTAGAAAAGATTAAGAGGTAGAAGGAGTTGTGTCTTCCCTTTGCTTCCCTTTCTCAAAGTATGTGAGCCTTGAAGGCTCGGCCTTGCTCCTTGTGGATCTTCTCGACCCCTTTGGAACTTGGATTTGATCTTCCAAAAGATCATTTTGAGGCTTTTCCTTGGGTGTTGCAAGATCTTCATCAGCTAAAAGATTAGATGCATTTGGAGACATCTTGTAACTTTGAGATTCATCAAATAAGACATCCTTGGTAGCTTTTACTGTGCTTGAAATAGGATCAAATATCCTATATCATTTGTTATTTTCACTATAGCCTACAAATATTCCTTTGAAGGAAGTTGCATCTTCTTTCCTTCTAGTTTCCAAAGGAATGTGGACATAACATATACATCCAAATACTTTAAAATCTTTTACATTGGGCTTATTGCCAAACAAATCTTGAAATGGTGAGATCCCACCAATAGCACTACTAGGAAGCCTATTACATAAGTAATTAGCACAAGTTATGGCCTCCCCCCAAAAAGAGATGGGTAGAGATGCATCAAGTCTTAAAGACTTTGCACATTCACAAAGGCTCCTATTTTTTCTCTCGGCCACCGCATTTTGTTGGGGGGTGTAGGAACAAGTGAGCTCTCTCTAAATGCCATTGATCTTACAAAAGTCTCTCATCTTGTTGGAGATATATTGTCCTCCATTATCACATCTTAGAACTTTAATGCAAGAACTAAGTTGCTTTTCGACTAGAGACTTAAACTTTACAAAATCTTTATATACAAGGCTTTTCTTAGGCAATAATTCAATCCAAGTGTATCTAGTACAATCATCTATAAAAGTCACATACATTAAAGCACCTCCATTACTTTCATGAGAAAAATCATGTACATCCGAATGGATAAGATCCAAAGGTGAGGTAGATCTTGTTAAAGATCTCTTGTAGGAAGTCTTGTGTGACTTTGCAAGGCCACATGCATCACACACTTTGCCGCACTTCTTGAAAGCTTTTGGTAGGCCGAGAGCTAGCTCCTTTGATGTCATGGATTCCATTGATTGAAGATTAGGATGGCCCAATCTTTTGTGCCAAAGCTCCACTTGAGTCAACTCCTCCCTAACCATATTCACACTTTCAATAGCCACATTAGCATCCAATTTAAAGAGCCTTAATTTTTCTAATGCCACTAGCTATGCACTTATCACTTTTCAAGATGGAACACACTCCATTCTTGAAATGTACATCTAGTCTATTGTCCACACTAAGCAAGTTTTTTGTAATGGATGGAACATACAAAACATTATCAAGATCTATCCTCTTAGATGATCCTAAGCATAATGGAATAGATCCTATGCCATCTATCTTACATTCTTGATCACTAGCAGTGTAGATTGACTTCTTAGAATTCTTACAAGAAAGTAGAGTAGAAAAATAATGCTTGTTGAATGACATGTGGGAACTAGGCCCACTATGAATCCACCATGTCTCTTGGCTTGATCTTGGTGTAGATGCTACCATCAAGGATGTGTTGAAGCCATCCTCTTCCTCCTCCCCTTGTGCAAGGTTGCCTTGATCTTCACTCCCTTGTGCATTCTTCTTCTTATAACATTCGGAAGCAAAGTGTCCTTTCTTCCCACAAAAGAAACACTTTAGCTTGGCTTTGTTCTTTTGCTTTCCTTTGGAGGTAGATCCTCCATCCTTTGCCTCAGCCTCCTTGCCTTGGAAGTTCTTGAAAGGATGAGTCTTCTTTTTGCCTTTTGATGTGAAGTTTGCTTTCTCATCACCATTATGTAGTGACAAGGATCCCATTCTTGTTTTGAGGTGTAGAAGCCTACTCTCCTCGGCCACAAGAACATTATGCAATCTATCTATTGATGGGAGTTGGTCTTGAAGAGCAAAATATTGAACTAGATCAGAGAACTCATCTCCTAATCCATTCAAAATTACTTGTACTAGTTCATTGTCTCGGACCCTCTCTCCTATAGATCCCAATTCTTTATTCAAAGATTTTATCCTTAGGACATACTCTTGTCCATTTTCTCCACTTCCTCTCATGCTTTGCAAGTTTCTTAGCATAAGCACTCTTGAAGTGTTATTGGATTCATAAATGTTCTTTAGTGAATCCCAAGCCTCTTTTGATGAGACACAAGAAACCACCTCCTTCAAGAGGTCATTGCTTACATTCAACTTTAAGCAATGTAAGGCTAATCTAGCCCTTTTCTTGTATTTTAGTTGTTCTTGGGCAGCTTGAGGCTCTTCCTCAACTCCTAAAACAATATCAAAGAGGTCATGGATTACAAGTAGTGATTCCATCCTCACTTTCCAAATGGAATGATTTGTGGAAGTTAGTTTCTTATAGATCTGATCTAATAACTTCAAAATGAATTGCTTCAATGAATCAAAACACTATTTGATCATTAGCATTCAATAGATTGAACCTAGATCTAGACAATGCACCAAAAACCTTGAATTTTGGACCAGTATGCACATTTTTTTGGGTCAAAAATACTAAAGGAAGTTAATTTGAAGGTTGTTGTACGGTTTCACATGTGGACAGTACATCAGCAGCACACAAATCGATCTTGACCAAAAATATTGATGGTACCTTTCTCCTTTAACTCGCCCTCTCAAGTAAAGCTCCAAAACAACTCCTTGTCAATGATTTCACTAGTTTCATTAATCATTAGATCACTCTTAGACTTGGCTCTGATACCATGTCAATTTTCAAAGAAAAAGAACAATTATGATTGTACTAATCAATCATTAAGAGTTATTGATTGCTTAATCCAATGATCTATCAAGTTCTAGATGCTAGATCTTGATCTAGATGCATTACACTATGAATTAAGCAAGAGCAATGGATCAAATGATTGAAATCTTAGAGGAGTGGCCTCACACGTGTGGAGGATAGTACATGTATGGCCTGTAAACAGAGAGTAAAGTACTCAAGCTTAGAAATGCATTCCAATCACAAAAACACAAGACAAATGTGGAAAATACAAGCAAAACTAGAAGTTACCAATGTCTCATCAACTTCTCAATGATTTGGTTGATCCCTTTATAGATCAAGTACATCCACGAGCTGTGTACTGTGCAGCAAGCCTTCACACGTGTGAAGAGTGCCTAGTCATCCAAATCCACCAATGGGAGCCATATATGCTCATTTCACAAAGTTAACTATTCTCTTTGGCTACAAACCAAAAAGCTAGTCTTCCACATTTATAGGAATATTCCCTATAAAATAGAATATAATAGAATCCTCCTATCTTATCATCTAGAAGCTTATCCACACGTGTGAATTGCATCTTGACATGTGTGGATAATAACTCATTCACATGGAAGTCCAATCTATTTACACAACGTTTGACCAATTTGACCAATTTCAAGATTATATTCAAAGGTCAATTTCACACTTTTGTAGATCTAGCTAAAATCAATCTAACTTTATAATAGTGACTTATATACATTCTTTCACACGTGGGAACATACTCCACACGTGTGAGATCCTATCAAGATCAATATATCTTAATATCTACAAAGTACATCAAGTTGGAAGTGATATTTTTAACAGTGCACAATGAGAATCCACGGTGTCGACCCTAGAACTAGCTAGGCTCAATTCCTATATGTCCACATCTAGATTGGGATGACTTCTAAAAACTCAACCCAAATATTATGCATGTGGTCACCACGTCAACTAACGTAATGAATTATATATTTTGCACATTTTCGTGTCTTTAAAAAGAATAATATGCTTTTCTTGTGGGTACATGGGCAAAAAATTCATGTGCTATGCAGATAATACATAGCAAAATTTCACTTTGCAAAAACACAAATGCTTATTACAAGTCATAATTGTCATGTGAAATTAAATCATATCAACACGCTATGCAATGGAAAGTATTGGTTCTTCCCAATTTGGAGCCTAAAATCCAAATTTAGGTGAGTCGAGCCTAAAATCTTTTGGGACTCCTACCGATGTTGGCTTTATATTATTTGTTAATAATTATAGAGTCTTTGATTTCTATAGCTACTTGTTAGATTTTTGCTTTGTAACGATTGATGTGCATATGTCAATTCGCATTACGGCCTTTATACTTTTTACATGCATTCTTTTGTACTTCAATGGGTTTTCTCATCTTTTATTAATAAAATCACTAAGTTTCTTCTTTGATTTCAATAGTGTTTCTTATCTAATCTTTTATCAATGAAAACACTAAGTTTCTTCTTTGATTTCAATAGTGTTTCTTCTTTTAGATTTTATATTCCATTTTAAACTTCGAGGATTCGAGTGGCATTGTGCTTGGACAGGAGGAGGCAGGCTGCACATGGCAAGTGGCACCTTCTGCGACTGCCCATCTCATCTATCTATCTAATACATCTGTCCTTCGCGCAGCTTCCACGAGTGCTTCTCTCGTCGCCTCTATACAACTCTCAATCTCGCTCTCATTCTCACTCTCACCTGACCTTCACACCAACCCATCCATTATATATACGCTGCCGCAGCTTTCCAAACACTGTCAAGTTCACCATTCTCACTCTCATCAGCTTCGACAACACTAGCTTGCTTGAGGATTAAACAGTTGCTTGAAAATTTAGTAGTTTATTGCAGTCTGCTGAGTACTGTTATTCTGTTCTGAAGAAGATCTCCATATAAATAGGTGAAAGGAAGCATGTTGGCAAGGGTACCCTGTTGTGTGGAGTGCGGAACAACTCAAAATCCATGCCGCTGCAAAGTGGTTGGACCTACTATTGGATTCCTGGCCTTTGTGGTCGCAGCGGTGATTGAATGGCCATTGGGTGCATTGGTCTATCCCTTTCGCCACATCAAGGGACGCCGCATTATGTCTCATCCAGTATCTGTGGTATATACTCGGGTAAATCATTGTTTTCCCATCTAATCACCTACCGCAAAGATGTACATGCTCAGTGAGCAGGTATTCGCGTATCAATCTCGGTAATCAGCACCCCAGCTAGGATTCAGGAGCGCCATGATGTTTGTTCGGATGCTGTGCAGGAGTGAAGCTGTGATCCGCTGCTTCACCACACTGATGTTCAATTATTCTATGACTGAGAATAAATTTTCGAATTGATCAGCTTTGTAAATTTCAATGGGCGGAGGTAGAGTATTGTAGATGTAGAGCTAGATTTGCCGAATTACAGAAGTAGAAGCATGGTGAAAATATCACTAGAACAGGTGGAAGCCCCAAGAATAAGCATGGAGATGAAATCCATCACTAGGGTAGGTCTAAGACTTTGATTGTATTTGTAGAATATTGGTTTGAATGTCAAAATAAATCAATCAATCTCTCTCTCTCTCTCTCTCTCTCTCTCTCTCTCTCTCTCTCTCTCTCTCTCTCTCTCTCTCTCTCTCACACACACACACACACACACACACACACACACACTCACACACACACACACACACACACATACAAACATACACAATGTTCATATTGCAATCAATAGTATATACATCACTATATTGAGGTGAGGTTGAAGTTGCAAGTCAAATGGACAAGGAGATGGATTGTTTTTGTACATTGGTTTAAAAATCAAATCTCTCTCTCTCTCTCTCTCTCTCTCTCTCTCTCTCTCTCTCTCTCTCTCTCTCTCTCTCTCTCTCTCTCTTTTGTAATTCATATTGCATATTGCAAACATAAGTATATAAGCTGAAGTTGCAAGTTAAATGGATAGGAGACGGCCACATAAGCAGAGTGATTATAGAGATTAGCTTTTGATCCCTAATGTTGTCTTCCTTTGAGAAAGGTTATTGACTAATATCAAAAGAGTAGTTTTATCCAAATGCTCAACTAGTCCAATCATCACAACAAGGCAATGTGCATCATCCATATGACATATCCACGTTGGAACTTGTACTTAGCCAAAATGTCACCAACCTTTTATCGTATGGAAAATTCATGCCAAAAACACTATGGAAAACTTACCATTGACAAATATGAGCCTGATTGAAAAATGAGATAGGGGAAAACAAAATTCCAGCATGGTCATGCCATTAAATTTGTGTTCTTGAATTTTGAATCCAAACTTGTTGATAAAACATTTTACATGGCTCTTTCTACATATGGCGTGGAACATCCATGCAGAATTCGTTGTCAACTACCAGTTCAACTAGCTTTTGGTGGTTGTGGATGTGCCACACATGGTTGATTTTCCTATGAGATATCTAAGCTCAACTGTCAAGTACCCAAGCATGGTCATAACTCCATGCATGGATGTGCCATGCTTAGTGAAAGCTCATTTGTTCATTTTGCTTACTAATGGAGAACATTAACAATAGAAACCAAAAACATGTAAGCTATAAAGCAAAAGCAACACACACAAAATGGCATTAGCAAGTATGGAATAGCAAATGAGGATGCTTCTCTCTAGAATGGTAGAGTTTCCTCCTTCTCATTAAGCATGGAAAATATGATACAAAATTGTGCCTTTTTATCAATGGGGAAGGCCCTTGCCCCTTAATCCTATTGGTTACTTGTTATGACATGACCCGAAAGTAACTAATATCCTTGTGAGGCCCAAAACACACTAAATGGAGTTTAGACAAGTTATGAGATAGTGTATGCATGTGTAGAGTTATCAATAGCAATTTTATGAATAGTTGGTCCATGTATAGGACTCTATTCTAAGTGAATCTATGTATAGGAAACTTAGGGCTATGCATGACTATGTGCCCAGGATGCTTTTGGCTTTATATAATGGGTCCAAACTCACCCTACTCCTCATCATGGTTCTTAATTCATTGCCAGGCTCTCACTCTACATTCATGCTTCTTGTTCCTTGGCTTGGGGGTGAGGCTTCTAGAGATTGATTGGATGCTTCTACTTAGTTGGGTGGTTTCTCCACAGTGTGTTATCGTTTGTGTTTGGGATTTGTAAGAAAGATCTAAGGAGCTTCCCTAATAGTGGTATCAGAGCAAGGCTTACAAGTTTGGAGAGGTGGTGCTTTTCATTGGAGCTTGGTGGTATTCAACTAGTATTCTCATCCAAGGAGAGGAGCAAGGCTGCAAGTTGGTGGATCTTCCCACTTTCAATTTGCATATTCCATATCTCTCTCATTCATTGTGGTTTATGGAAAATTGTGCTAGGAAATCAATTTTGGTGTCTTTTTTGGAGTTTTAGAATGTGTAGCTCAAAACTAGCTAAGGATCTAAAATTTTTAGCAAGTTAATACACTTTGAAGTAGTTGAAATTCAGATTGCATGTTGGATCTTCCCATGTATTTGGTTTCTAGACTCTTTTGTGGCCAAATTTGGCTTGTTTTCCATGATTTTGGCACAAAATGGAGGGTAGAATTCAAAATCCAGCAAGTTCAGATCAATTGGTTGGTTATAACTCTGTATTTTGGATTGCATGTGGATTTGGAAAATGTTCTTGCCATTAAACTCCAATTGGGCATGGTGAAAAAATCTAGAAAGGGCTAAAATTCATGATTTTTGTTTGTTTTTTCATGAAATTGGATGGTAGGAGGTTGTTGAACATCAATTAAAGCTGGGAATAGATGAAACATAGTCTTTTGAAGCTGTCCTAGAAGATAGAGCCAAGAATTCCAGCAATTGGGTTTGTAGGAAGTCAAAAATTGTCAAAAATTGACCAATTTTGGTGATTTTTGGGGGATGGATTTTTTTTTTGGGGGGTGGTCGAGGACTGGCTGGCCAAGTGGAGTAGTTATTTTTTTTTGCCTAATGAGCTTTTTCGTTTAATTGGCACAGTTAAAGATCAAGAAGTGAGTATTTTATTGGACAGTGGTTCAACTCATAATTTTATAAATTCTCGTCTTATGCAGAAACTCAGCTTGGAAACTGAAGCCAGCAATCATAGATATAAAGTTTATCTAGCTTTAGGAGCAGAGTTGGAGACTTGGAACGTAAAAGTTCGTAAGCTCCCAATTTTGATGCGAGACACACAAAATTAGTTAATTTTCATGTTTTAGACCTAGCTCGTACTAATTTAATCTTAGGTTATGAATGGTTATTTAGTAAGTCGCCTTCTCTGTTAATTGATTTTGAGAAGCATGTTCCCACTTTCAAGGAGAGTGATAAGGTAGTTACATTATTTGGCAGTAATTTTGTGCGTCCGTTTGATCAGATTTCTATAGATAATGAAATGGAAACATTGGATTATTCTAAGTATGAAGTTTTTTCCATTTATGCTATTCCAGTTGTGGATGTTCCTAAAATGAATCTAAATGGATAGTTGGATCGGATGTATTTATCCCATTTGGAAGATTTATCACTTAGTGTACCTTTGGAACCTGAGAAAGTGCTCAGAACCAGAGATAAACAATTGAGAAATCGTTTTATCTCTGAGTGCTTAATTCGGTGGAAGGGTCATACTGAGGATGATGATTCGTGGGAGAGAGTTGATATCATAAAGAGGAATTTCTCGAATTTTAGTTTCTAAAGATAGAAACAGTTTAAGGACGGAAGAATGTTATGTCCATGACCAGTACATAGGATACAATATACTCCTAGTCTTGGATACACGGTACTCCAGTGAAACGGGCTGTTAGTTATGCCATGTCATACTGGACGTGACCCGAAAGTAACTAATATTCTTGTGAGGCCCAGAACACACTAAATGGAGTTTAGACAAGGTATGAGATAGTGTATGCATGTGTAGAGTTATCAATAGCAATTCTATGAATAGTTGGCCCATGTATAGGACTCTATTCTAGGTGAATCTATGTATAGGAAACTTAGGGCTATGCATGGCTATGTGCCTAGGATGGTTTTGGCTCTATATAATGGGTCCAAACTCGCCTACTCCTCATCATGGTTCTTGATTCATTGCCAGGCTCTCACTCTACATTCATGCTTCTTGTTCATTGGCTTGGGGGTGAGGCTTCTAGAGATTTATTGGATGCTTCTAATTGGTTGGGTAGTTTCTCCATAGTGTGTTATCCTTTATGTTTGGGATTTGTAAGCAGGATCTAAGGAGCTTCCCTAATATTACTCCTAATAATATGGACTCTAATCCACACCGTTCACTTTGGGTCCATCCAAGGGTCCTAAAAAAGTACATGATGAGTTTCACTTTGGACCCAACTTTGTAAGTTTAGAGTCTTGAATCGATTGATGTGATTCTGAACATAATTACCTTCTGACATTCTAAGAGAAAAAAAATTTCTCCTCAGATGCAGCTTTGAAGTGACATCTCTCACTTCGTAAAGTGTGCTCAATATATCCCAAGATTCTTTCTAAGATTGGGCTTGTCTGATGTGGCCAATCTGTGTGCCGGAGATGTTAAGGGTGATCAAGGCAAAAGCCTTGCCATCCCTAAGCTTCCACTTGGAAATGGCTTGCTCATCGACATTGGGAAGTAGTTCGGTTCCAGCGACTATTTCTCACAATTCCTTGGCCATCAGTACTACTCTCATCTTGAATTTCCACAAGTGGTAATTTGAACCATCGAGTTTGTCAACCATTAGAGCAGGCTGTGATTGTGAATCCATTGGGAAGTTCAGGATGAGTATATGTAGATAGTAGATTATATGACTTGAAACAATTATAGTAAGTGTCTACTTTGTATCAGAACAATCGTTCTGATACTGTAAGCTCTAGTCTTGCTTTGATGCTATGTCGGAGAAACTTCGTCGTGACAGGGACAAGCATGCAACTACATCTATTGAATTCAAACCGACTTCAATAGGTGTCTTATCTAACCAAGTATGGGAGGATCATACTAGGTAGCTGTGATGAAGCACAAGCATCGATGTCATTGAAATTGATCAAAGCCATGGTAATGCTTTTCATTGTCTCAATGATATTAACTTTTCATTTCCACCCTTTCGAATCATATCATGTAGAGATCAATTGACATCCCCATTGTAAATCGAGTATGTTTACTCAACCCATAAAGATGATGTTTTTGAATGGATCATGTGAAAGAACATTTCTGGAAGTTGAGCTAAATCTAATTTTTCATACAATAAGGGGTCTAGTAGAATAGGAGATGCTTGGGATTTATGAACAACAAACTAAAAATCATATTTACTTAATAGTTTCACTATTTGATCGTTAAGGTTTGGTTGTTAATGAGATATTTGATGCTTCTTTGTGAACGACTTCAAAGTTTAAATCTCCTCTTTCTTCGGTTCTTCACTATGGCTTGGGGGCTAGGTCCAGGAGGAAACTCCAGGAGGGATCTAGGTTTGGATGGATGGTTTTGCTCCACAGGTGTCCTTTTGGTTGTTTTGCAACAGGATCTAGTCAGATCTTCATTTGGTGATTCTTATAGTGGTATTAGAGCTATGGATTTGCATCAATCGGAAGGTGGAGCTACTTCTTGTATTTTCTCATTTTTTGTGGATTTCTCCTTGCATGTTACTTCCAGGTGGTGGAATTGATCTCCAAGTAGGTGGCTTCTCTAAATTTGGTGTAATTTCAGCCTAAAGTCATAATTATGGGGTTTCTCCATAGTTTTTGGTGGAAATCTATGGATTTTTGATGATTTTAGTGGATTTTTCACCTAGAATTGAAGTTTTTTGCTTGAAACTGATCATAGGTACTGGTGTAGTACGTTTTCCAGATTGTACTTGCTGTTTTACAGTCATTATTGATTGGATCTAATGATTGCTTGATGTTGGAATAGTCAAAAGGTGGATTAGATAGTGATTTTGGACCAAAAATTGGGGTTTTTGGACCATAAATGGGCAATAGAAACCATGTTTGACTAGAATAAGAACTTTTAGTGCTTTCATGCAATGGATTTACAGGGATTTGGATCTGATTGCACGAATTTGTGGACTTTTTCCACAAATTTTGGTCAAAATTGGTCAAAAACCAAGGTTTTTTTTTATGTTTTTTGGACTAATTTTGGGGTAGATCTCAAAATTCTCAGCCAAGACTTGGTATGAACGTTTTCAGAGATGTAATGAAGCTGTCCCTGAGCTGTCATGAATTTTGGAAGGGATTAGACACCATTTGGGGGCTCAAAACACCAAAAATTAGTGTATTTTTGATGATTTTTGAGCATGAATACCTCTCAATTGGGGGTCTGAACCTGTTGGTTCTTGTGACAAGCTTAAAGATATGATGAATTGCGTCTTTTTTGAGCCATCATGAATCCAATTTGGATAGGTGAGCATTAGACACCATCATGTTGAGGTTTTGTTTGTTGAAATGCATGGTCTGAGCTTATGATTGCTTGCTGGACCTGTTAGAAGCTTCTATGCCTCTCTAATGAACCTTAGTAGAGTTCTTGTAACCTCTGATCCAAGGCTTTTTGGGCTGGGATGTGTTTTTTGAAGATTCGTCTCCACAAAAGTGAGCCCTCCTACCTGTTTTTCATGCATTTATTGCTCGCACATGTGAAGCCAGGGGTTCAGGGTGATGTGTCAAGTTCCTTTTAGACCAGCTCTCCCTCCGTACTGTGCTTTACAGCGACCAATTTGGTGTCCTGTAGAGAAAGTTATGGCTGTCGGAAGTTTGGCAATTTTTGAACTAAAATTTGCAAAATTTTCGAAATGTTCTGATGCATGCATGCTTGTAACTCAGTGTAGTGCTTGTCTGTTGACGAAAAATGTATGGATAACCTGTATGCATGCATGGATGCATGTTGCATGTGTAATCAGTAGATTGATCAGAAGATTTCTTGCATGAAGCTATTTTTGGCAATTCTAGATCAAAAAGCAAATTTCCTAGTGGCTAGGCTAATTATGGGATTTTTTTCGTTTTTTTAAAAAAAATCAGTGCATGTCGAATTGATATGTGACAGTGCTTGTGAATTTGATGAATCAATCATTTTAATCGATTTTCACAGTTGATCCATTTCGAACTGTTTTTGTGAATCCCAGTACTAATTTCCCAGTTTCCTGGAATTTACGTAAAAATTGATTTTTATTGAAATCACTGGATGTCATATAAGATGCATGCTGGATGTTTCAAAATCGTTCCAATATGAGATGGTAACTGTGAAACTGTCAAGTCGATGTTTGGTCGATTTTCACAATTTAGGTCCATATTGAATGGAATTTGAAAATCCCAGTTTACGTAAAATTTGAAGAAACCATGGACGTTTTTGATTTGTTCCAATTCTTTGGTTATTGATCAAACAGAAATGACTTATAAAGTGAATGATCGTACTGAGTTGAAATCAGTCGATTGTTAAGATCACTATACCCTTCACTTTTAGTTGAAGATTTTGTGAATCTGTCAATTGAGGAGCATTTCTTGTTTTGGGGATCAATAAGGACCAAGAATAATGTAAATTTGGTAGAACAGTTTTATGCTGGTCTATAAGGGAATTTGCTAGGGATTAAATGCACCTTTGTCCACTTCGCCCTGGGGAGATGATGAGACCGTGTTTGCTTGTTGATCAGGTTGCTTGGCTGCATTCTTCGCTTGGAGAATTTGGCAATCCTTGATCTCATGGTTATTGCGCTTGCAATACCTGCAAAACATCTTCTTTGACTATGGATTCGATGATTGTTTTTGACTTTGAGTCGGCTTCTGATTCGTTGCAGCCTTCTTGGAGCTTTTCTGCTTCTGTCGCTTAGAGCCTTTGTTGACATATAGAACCTGAGAGGAGGAAGCCGACGAAGTGTCTTGACTTCTTCTATTATCTTCTTGCAGCAACATAGTGATAAATGTGAAAGATTCAACTAGTTTCATCACATTTTGCAATATTTCCATATTTGGCATATTGAGGCCAAAACTTGTTTTAGACTTAATGGTTGACTTTTCAAAGTTCATTAGTCTAAATTTTATTTGAATAAACACTTTTTGAAAGTGTGGAAAAGTTAGAATGTGAGTTTGAGTAGATTTAATTTGAATAGTTGGGTACATTGAATCTAGGCCCAAAATTAGTAGGGTTAGCATTTCGGTGGGAAAGCCAAGTGGCCAAATTGGACCTGTTATAAAAGGATGTAACTCATGGAGAGAGTGATCTTCTCTCTTCTGTATCTCATTTCATGCTTATACATGGTTCTCTTGGGTTCTACTATCCATTGGTGCACTATCTTGGTGATTGCTTGCAATTATGTGTAGAATAATCTATATTTGTTATTTCTGGATCCACACGTGTGAAATGTAGTAGCTTGCTGGTTTTGTACGGACAACAATAGTACATAATCATTTCATTCAAGTTCGATCAAGTTCTATTGGTGTTTGCATCTCAATTTGTGTGTAGATGCTGATTTTTCTACATTGGTGAGATTGGTAGTGTATTTTTCTTTCTAACCAAAGATCATTCAAGTAGATTGGATCTTAAGGATCTGAAATCTTTCACATGTATCAGAGCTTGTGTTTCAGGTTATGAAGGAGGAAATCAGATCTATCAATGATTTGGTAAAGATATCAAGTCTAGGGCATGCTAGAGAGGATTCTACACCAAAATCGGATTTTTTGCTTTTGTAGATTGGATCTTTTGTAGATCAAAACGCTAAATAGGTCAATATACTTGTTCAATTCCTATTTTTGAATTCACATACTGGATTTGGCCGATTTTTGGATCATTGGTTCAGCCTAAGTGCTGGCTTATAGATTGCATATCAAATTTTCAGCATTTGCATGTAGATTTGGAATAGTCAATTTTTTGTGATTTTGTCAAAACCCTAATTTTGATTGGATCTCTAGATAGTGAGGTTGCTGGACTTCATTTGAGCATGTTTCAATCTTAGAAAGTGGCAAAAGTCATTAGATTGAGGATAGATCATAGGTTGATCAAGATTCCATGATTCTATGTGTTGATTTGCTTGGATAAGTGCTAGAAGAGAATTTGTGAGATAGTTTCAAATCTTGGTGATTTCTTTTGAAAGCATCTGTTGTTGTTCAAAGGAGTGCTTTGTGCATTGAAGCAGGTTGAAAGAGAAGATCAGGTCATTGCTACATGGCAACCTCAATTGGAGTCATGTTGGAAGCCAATGATAGGCTTACCTCAAGTAACTATTCATTGTGGAAAGTGAGGATGGAGTCACTTCTTGAGATAAATGATGTTTTGGATATTGTTGTAGGTTTGGAGGAGATAACAACAACACAACAAGATCAATTGAGGTATGACAAGAGGGCCAAGAAGGCTCTACACATGATAAAGATGAATGTTACCAATGAACTTCTCAAAGAAGTTGGTAAATGCACATCATCTTTGGAAGCTTGGAATTCATTGAGGAAGATTTATGAATCCAAGTCTACTTCTAGAGTGTTGATTCTAAGAGGGCAAATCTTTTCTTGTTTGCAAAAGAATGAAGAAAGTCCAAGTACTTTTGTTTTGAGAATGAAAGCATTGAATGATGAGTTAGCTTGCATAGATGAAAGCATTAAGGAAGGAGAGCTTATTTAAGTGATTCTTAATGGCTTGTTGGATGCTCATGCTAACATTGTTCAAAGTATTGCTATTCAAAATACTTTTCCAAGTTTGACGGATCTTCAAGAGATCTTGATCAATGAGGAATATAGGCTTCAAGCAAGAGGTGGATCTACATCGACACTTCAAGAGGATGTTATGTTCACAAAGGACAAATTCAAGGGCAAAACCAAAAGTAAGTGGTCTAAAGGGCAAGATCAAGTGGATGCTTCTTCAAGTGGCAAAAAGAAGGACAGATCAAAGCTCAAGTGCTTCTATTGTAGCATCAAAGGACACTTTGCAAGTGAGTGCTACAAGAAAAAGAGAGATCAAGGAGACAAGCAAAGTAATCTTACTCTTGATGAGGATGGTTTGGATGTTCAAGATGCAAATGATGATGCTTTTGTGAGGTCCTCATGTATGCTTGCTAATGATGGAGATCTAAATCCTTGGTGGATTGATAGTGGAGCAAGTTCACACATGACCTTTCACAAAGAGTACTTCACTTCTTTGTTGGCATATGGAGATGACAAGAGGGTGATCTACACGACCAATGATGGTGAGTGTTCAATCAAAGAGATTGGCACAATTCCTATTTCTCTATCTACAAATAGGAATGTTCATTTGGAGGATGTCTTGTTTATTCCATCTATTACCAAGAATTTGCTTAGTGTGAGTCAAATGCTAAGTAAGGGCCTCAAGGTGGAGTTTGATGGAGATGCTTGTTTGATCAAAAGGAAGGATGTCTTGATTGGAAAAGGTAAAAGGCAAGGGAAGTTGTTCAAACTTGGTGCTTGTGTTATTGCTAACCAAGTTGGATGTGTTGCAAGGGAGCAAATTTCTATTCAAGAGGTGGGGACACCTCAACTTCAAGTCATTGGAGGTAATGGCAAGGAAGAAGGTTGTGATTGGTCTTCCAAGTTTCTTAAGTAATGACAAGCATGTTTGTGAGTCTTGTGCTTTGTCTAAGTCACATAGACTACCTTATACTAGATCTATTTCTAGATCTACAAAGCCTTTTCAACTTGTACATTCGGATATTCATGGATTTACTACAATTAGCAATAATGGAGCTAAGATGTAACATTCATTCATGATTTTAGTAGATTTTGTTGGATCTATCTACTAAAGAGCAAGGATGAAGTGTATGATGTCTTTGTCAAGTTCAAGAATGCAAGGGAGAACCAATTTTTCACAAAGATCAAGTGCTTGAGAGGTGACAATGGCGGTGAGTACATATCTAACAAGTTCAAGGCCTTTTGTGATGAGCATGAGATCAAGAGGGAGTATACAACATCAAGGACCCCACAACAAAATGGAGTGGCTGAAAGGAAGAATAGGACTTTATGTGAAAGTGCTAAAGCTATGAGGTTAAGTGCTAATCTTGACATCTAGTTACATGGATATGCAATGGGCATACTGGATTACTAGGATATTGTGAGAGATTGCAAAACTTCAGTTTTCTATGAGAAAAATTCACTTTTTAGAATGCGAGTTGATATGCATATCCTCTTTTTATCAAAAAAGAGACTGTCATGTCCAAAAGACTTTAGAGGAAAATGAACAACTTAAAAGAAATAATGAATCATGACAGAAGATAATGTTCGATATCAAATCAAAACTAGATCAAATGCAATCAATCTTACAATCTATTTGGAAAACTTATAATTACTGAAGGATATGTGTTAAAAATTGTAAAACATATCTATCATCTGTTGTTAATGTTTGGGGGATCCTACCCATGTAAATATTTTGTACATATCCAAGGTATGTGAATTGAGCACATATCCTTGTAGAATAGGGCGAGTTTGGGTTAGGTAGATCAAATTCCAGTGACATGCATTAAGTCTAGTTGGTCTAGTACGATATGCAATAATGTTGACAATGTCTAGTTTGACATGCATAAAGAGATTCACATGGAATTGGTCAATTATGACCTTGTAGAAACTCGATCCACAATAAATTCATAATGTCCTAAGTTTCCATAGTGACATGCAAAGCATGCAATCACTCTAATGGACACATGCATGTAGATTTGTACATGGCTAGTTGAGAAATTGCCATTTGGAGAAAGTAGGTAGAAGTTAGGTGCAACCTATGCATGCTAGTAGTTAGGTGTCAAGTTAATAGTTGTTTGCACTTGAATAGGTGTAGGATGTGCATTGAATACAAGGAATACTACAAATTTTGGCTCTCCTATATATGTACATATCATTCTCATGTACTACCAAAGTTTTGTAGCTATCTCATGCTTGGTTGTATCTAAACTGTTTTTTTCTTGTTATCTCTCTAGCTCTCTCTCTCTAACTCGTGTTGAGGCTAATTCTTATACAATGTAATCTTGTACTTTTAATCATTTTTTGATTCATTGCTATCATAGTCTATTGATTAGCATGCTAGATTGTGAATTAGCCATATCTTTTGAACTAGATCTTGTTGAACAATCTAGAATCAGGGTACTATGCCAATTACAAAGCTTAATCAAGATCAGTCACTCTTGTGGACATTCCCCACACATGTGAATTCTGGAATTTTCAACAATGTGGAGGAGGCTAAGAAGAAGGAGGCTAGGAGCAAGAAGTGAAAGCGTCAAAGTTGCAAGGATTAGTCAAACTCTTTCAAAAGGAGGTTATCAAAATAGAAGAAATCGAGCATTCAAGTAAGCATACTCTGATTTTTTGTAACTTGATTAATGACATATGGTTTTATTTCAGCTACTATGTTGTTCTGCTCACTATTTGGTTTTTTTGTAGATCTGCATTAGTAGCTCATCAGAATATTAAGGACAATACTTCAATTGGAATGCCGTTGGGCTCAATATTGACAGGTAGATCCACTGAGTGTATCATGATGAACAATAGGAGTTCCAATGTACCGTGCAAAATTGTAGAGTCTTTGATGCTGGACATTCAAAAATTTTTAGATAAGACTATAGTTCAAGGTGCCTGTGGTTTTGCTGGTATTAGCAGAGAAGTATATTCAACAATATTTCAATTTATTAGAGAAGCTTTTAAGCAAGTTCGAATTAAAAAAGTCCCTATCCGTAGGTCATATCACTTGAAGACAGAGAGGAATACATTAAACATAGGTATGCATAAAATCATTGGTATCCCATTTCATATTGAGGAAGTGTATGAAACTGATGGAAGATCAATATCATATAATTCATCAAACAACTTCTTTGTTGATCTAAATCACTTGTTAACATACATGGTCACATTTTATGATAACCTTAGAAAAGGTGAATGGTAAAATAATTATAGTACTTAAGTTAGACGAGTCAGAGATTGTGAAAGGGCAAAAGATGGAGAGAATTAGTATAACTCTCATGAATGGTGCACTATCACAAATAGTGGACCAAGGAGACTTCATATTCAGTGTCCAGTCCGAAAATGATATATGGTGCTTGACAGTTTTTCAGATAATTATTCTCATTATTAACTAAGTTTTATTCTTTATCTAAGTTGGTAATTCTTATTTAACTAAGTTGGTTTAATTCTTTGGACAGGTACTGAAGGAGAATCATGATATAATAAAGTTGATTCTTGGGGATGATTACCATTTCAGTTTCGCCTCCGGGACTGGTCCAAGTAGAAGGACCCTTACTACAACCTTTTTGCATCGCCGGCGCCTAAGGGTTCACGTCACCGACGTGTAGCTCGCCGCTATGCCATTTGGTCAGTTGGCGACCACTATGCCTTGGGTTTCATGTGTGGCTTGTCTTTGCCTTCTGAGTTGGCTTTCGGGTTGGTTGGGATTCCAGTTTTCTTAAGTCTGAATGGATAAGCTTGTTATGTTTTCTAAGTGGGCTTTTACGTAAGTGTATGATGGATGAATGTTAGACTTAAGCGTGTGTTGGAGAAACCGCTCAAGTCCCAACGCCCTTTGAGGCGCCTGTGCAACATGTGGTATTAGAGCTGACTAGCCGATCAGCTACGCAAGTCTCACAAGGGAGGACCACTTTTTGGGATTTGTCAGGACATCTGTTGTGCAAGGTGCTGCCCACCGTGTAAGCACGAGTGCATCCACGGTCCGGGGTGGTCGGCAAATCGAGGGACTTGATGAGTCAATGTGTTACCCTTAAGGAGGTGTAAGCACTGTCAGTTCTCGTGGTTCAGGCCTGGCGCTGTCTGCACGTAGGACAGATGAGGCAAAATGCTGCCTAGGTAGGTGAAAGCACGGTCTATGCCTTGTGGGGTGCGGGGTGACATATTCGAAATGTACGAATTAACCATTGATACAGAGATGCTGTTCGAATTCGAGTGTAAAGCACAGGTGGTTAGCTGCCGGTGTGGGATAGCTGCCGATCGTTTAGTTATAAGGGCTATCGGCCAGATTTGGTGGGGCGTGACTGAGGCAATGTGCTGTTTAATGGTGAAAGCACGGATGATTGGATGGATATTTCCCGTGGACTAATTCTGTTATGGAATTGTGTGGGCGCGGCTAGGCAAAGGTCCTATGTCCGGTCTCAAGGGGGATGTGACTTGAGAGGGATCCTATAGCGCAGGCATCCCAAAGGGAGCCGGGAACCACGACTTAGCTTCCCAGCCTTCAACTCTTGCCATCCAAACCCACTTGACATACAAGCAGCCAACTCACCAACAACGATCAGACATAACCAACTTGAAGTTTCGAAAACCAACATTGCGATCCAACCTGGCGCCATACTAGATCGGGGGTCCCGATGTGGGTGACTTCCCTCCAAGCAAGCCGCCGACATACATCAAACTTAACCAACTCGAAGCTTTGTTACAAACGAGTAACATCCATTCCAAGTAAGCGGTCTGACTTACATCAGACTTAACCAACTGAAAGCTTCGTCACGAGCGCTGGAAGCCAACTTGGCGGGCACGCCAGACTGGACAGCCATAAACAGGTAATGTCCACCCAAGCAAGCCATCCAACTCAGCCGACAGGTTAGAGCCCGTTCCCCAAGAACTTAACCCATTCACGTTCATGCAAGGAACACTCAGAACCACAAGCCGCGACAGATATGGAAACAACCAGTTCCTGGACCAAATGGTTCCGACAGCATACCGTTGGCGCCACAGACCGAATGGTCCCGACGGCATACCGCTGGCGTCCCGGGATACGACCCTCAGCTATGTGCCAAGTTAAAAATTTTGAAAGCGGCCTTACAACTGGCGCTTTTACCGAACACTGAAACCCAGAAGGTAATCAGAGTCAGTTTGAGGAAAATCCCACTTTATTAATAAATCTGAGAAGGTTACATTTCAAGTGTGTGACCGACCCTAGTCTTCGAGGCGCTAGCATGCCAAGGCGAGAGCCATGACAACATTCCAGCAAGGGAGGCTGAGACTTGGTTGGAGCTCGTCCTGAGTTGCAACCCGCACTCCCCTATAATATTGGTGTGATTCGGCACCCCCCCTCATACCAAGCACTCTACCCAATCTCTCTAGGATTTTTTCTTTCTAGAAAGTCATTTTCTCTCTCTAGATTCTATTGATCCCCAGGCTTCCTTTAATCATGCCTAGATCGTGTGAGGTGATTGCACATCGATCTGAGCTCTCTGGACTCCTCTAGAACCGATCAAAGGTTTTCAGCCATAGGAACTTGGCGCCGGCTGGATTCTAGTCATACTGGTGCCGGGAGCGGCGCCGGCGCCGTTGGCGCCGAGAGCAGCAGGGGCGCTGCTGGTGCCGGGGACATAGCTTGCGCCGATGGCGCCGGAAGTATAGCTTGTAAAGGTAGCTTTACAACATCCACCCCACCTTTATAAAATCTGATGTCCTCATCAGATGTCAGATTAAAGTAAAGGTGTCTCCCAATTAAAATAACTATACATTTAAGCTACTTGGCAGAGTACTCAATTTACTGGCCACTTTTTATTAACATTGAAGCTGGCACACCACAAGTCGGAGGCTCAGCTCTTTGTACTGAAAAATTACATAACTTGAAAATATATCTTTGTCTGGGAAAAGCGTAGATTTGATATCGCTTTCGTAAAACCCGAGAACCTTACTAACTGGTGACAGAGGCCTTTCTTTGAAATGTTCGCCCCTGTCGCTTCTGACTTTCGACTTTGGAACTCCTTTGAGCTCCTGATTTGTTCTTGATGCACTTTGTGTTGAGCTCCCTGAGCTCCAGATTTGTTCAGTTCCGCACAGGTATCAAGGTTCCCTGAGCCGAAGGATTTATCGTTTGATTTCCCACTTTATGGTCCACTCCGTGCCTTGTTGCTTTTGCACCTTGATTTCTCTCCTTGTCCCAACCTGATCTTGATACTTTTCCATCTTGGCTCTTTAAGGTAGGCAAAGATTGAGTACTTCGCAATGCACCTCTCACTTAGCTTGAAGTAGCTCTTTGAATCAGCCCAAATGTAACCATTGACCTCGTGGAAAGCCAAAGGGTCGCACCAGTTTGATCCGCATCCGAACTATCTCTTCGCGTTTGTTTGAAGCACCATGTCCGTCGCGCAAAACTTGACTTTCACAATTCCATCACTGGTCAGTTGCCTCACTGTCAAAACAAGAAGTGTACATCGAGCTTGGCTTCAAGTAGCTCTCTTTGAATCAGAAACATGCACCCAGAGTTTGCACTAATCCGATCTCAACGCGAACTGTCCCTTAGCGTCCGTTCGAAATACCAAGTCTCTCATGCAAGACTCAACTTTCACAGTTCCTTCATTGATCAGCTGCCTTACACGTAACACAAGCCAGCGTAGTCATATGTTTCCTCATCATTGCTGGTCCAGAGAAAGCCTATAACAAACTTTCCTTTCCACAACAAAAACTTGTCAACTTATTAGGTCCAAAGTTCGCCAGTCTCCTCGTGTGAGTATGGCTAGGTCACCTTGAATTTGCCCCCATTTTGATCAACTTTCATTCAAAATTTCCCCCAAGAGAGAGGTGTGTGTGATAGTTCCCCTCCACTTATAAAATCAGCTGATCGGACTTAGAGTAGAGTTCTTCGGACAAAAAGCCTTTCCAACACTTTGCTTCCCATCTGCTAGGATTATGGCTCGATCCAACTTGTTGCCAATCTCTGAAGAGGATCCTAGTCTTTTCCCCTTTGAGGAAAAACCCAACTGATACTCGATATCACCCATGCTCGGTGAGTTTCAGTTCCGAAGGTGGCCGTCCCAAAATGAAGACCAACTGCTATAGAAGATCTCCCCTGAAATTGCCCTTTCCAACTTTTGACTTCTTGCTTGCGTCTGGTGGGCGTTGTCGCAAATGAAACTAACCCAAGAAACAGGCTAGCCATCCATCCTTTGCAAACATGGAGTCGTTTAGTTGTCGTTCACGTGTGAGTACTTGAACTGCAAATCCGCCCCACAAATTCTGTAGTCCTCTTTGTTTGATGGTATCAGCCTTCAAAAGAAAAGGTTCCTTCTCGAGCCATCAGCTCCTTGTATCACAAGCAATCATGCAAACCAGGCAAAGCACGAGTACTAAGACTCATCACGAATACATACAAGTAAGACACTCAGGCAGGTTTACTAACAAGTAACAAAGACAAGGTCCCCCTTTGAGATGGTCCTGCCAACGGACCTTTGCCTGGCGGCGCCCATACAAATCGATCACGGAATCAGCCCACATAGGACACCCCTCCAACCATCAGTGCTTTCACCATTAAGCAGCACATTGCCTCAGTCACGCCCCACCACTTTTTGGTCGATAGCCCTTATAGCTAAACGATCGGCCCGCACCGGCAGCTAACTAACTGTGCTTTACACCCGAATTCGAGCAGCATCTTTGTATCAATGGTTAACCCGTACAGTTCGAATATGTCGTCCCGCACCCCACAAGGTACAGACCGTGCTTTCACCTCCCTAGGCAGCACTTTGCCTCATCCGTCCTACGTGCAGACAGCGCCAGGCCCGAACCGCGAGAACTGACCGTGCTTACACCTCAAGGGCAGCACCTTGACTCATCAAGTCCCCCGTTTTGCCAACCACCCCGACCGTGGACGCACCCGTGCTTACACTGTGGGCAGCACCTTGCACAACAGTTGTCTTGATGAACCCCAAACCGTGGCCATTTCCGTGAGATCCGCATAGCTGACCGGCCAGTCGGCTCTGATACCACATGTAGCGCAAAGGGAGCCGGGAACCACGACTTAGCTTCGCAGCCTTCAACTCTTGCCATCCAAACTCACTTGACATTCAAGCAACCAACTCGCCAACAACGATCAGACTTAACCAACTTGAAGTTTCGAAAACCAACATTGAGTTCCAACCTGGCGCCATACCAGATCAGGGGTCCCGAGGTGGGTGACTTCCCTCCAAGCAAGCCGCCCGACATACATCAAACTTAACCAACTCGAAGCTTTGTTACAAACGAGTAACATCCATTCCAAGCAAGCGGTCTGACTTACATCAGACTTAACCAACTGAAAGCTTCGTCACGAGCGCTGGAAGCCAACTTGGCGGGCACGCCAGACTGGACAGCCATAAACAGGTAACGTCCACCCAAGCAAGCCATCCAACTCAGCCGACAGGTTAGAGCCCGTTCCCCAAGAGCTTAACCCATTCACGTTCATGCAAGGAACACTCAGAACCACAAGCCGCGACAGATATGGAAACAACCAGTTCCTGGACCAAATGGTCCCGACAGCATACCGCTGGCGCCACGGACCGAATGGTCCCGACGGCATACCGCTGGCGTCCCGGGATACGACCCTCAGTTATGTGCCAAGTTAAAAATTTTGAAAGCGGCCTTACAACTGGCGCTTTTACCGAACACTGAAACCCAGAAGGTAATCAGAGTTAGTTTGAGGAAAATCCCACTTTATTAATAAATTTGAGAAGGTTACATTTCAAGTGTGTGACCGACCCTAGTCTCCGGGGCACTAGCATGCCAAGGCGAGAGCCATGACAACATTCCAGCAAGGGGGGTTGAGACTTGGTTGGAGCTCGTCCTGAGTCGCAACCCGCACTCCCCTATAGTATTGGTGTGATTCGGCACCCCCCCTCATACCAAGCACTCTACCCAAGCTGGTAAAGCACATTTTTTCTCTCTCTAGGATTTTCTCTTTCTAGAAAGTCATTTTCTCTCTCTAGATTTTATTGATCCCCAGGCTTCCTTTAATCATGCCTAGATCGTGTGAGGTGATTGCACATCGATCTGAGCTCTCTGGACTCTGCTAGAACCGATCAAAGATTTTCAGCCATAGGAACTTGGCGCCGGCTGGATTCTAGTCACAGTGGCGCCGGGAGCAGCAGGGGCGCTGCTGGCGCCGTGGACATAGCTGGCGCCGATGGTGCCGGAAGTAAAGCTTGTAAAGGTAGCTTTACAACAGATCCTCTGTGTTTGTTTTGGTTGCTATGTTTGTTTGTTGTGTGCTTGTCCAGACCTGAATAACCCTTGATTCCTACTTGGCTCTCAGGTGATTTGATCGTGCTCATTTGAGGAGGAGATACTTTTGTATTGAAGCTGACTTAATAAAGAAGGAAAAAGAGCTGTGGGGCCCAGTGTGCAAAGGGGAGAGCTTCCAAAAAGAGAAGGAAAACAGACTAGTGGAAGTGCACCTCTTACCAGGATGGATGACCATCTTGATGAATCACGAGCATTAATGGACGGAGAAGAGCAAGGCCGAGAATATGGCTTCCGCGTGCACCAAGATGGCGCCAGACCCAAATCGAAAAAGAAAGAGCATATGCACACCCCAGTGGCACCTCCTTAAGAAGAAATTGGCACCCCTTCTGAACCGACACTAAGAGATGAACTCATGCCAGAGGCACACCAAGACCTCTTTGATGTGAAGATGTGCCAATATTTATCCAGCGCAATGGTGGCTATGCTTAGTGAGGTAAACAAGGACAGAGAAATAGAAAGGAAAGAATGGCAAGCATCCATGCGAGCCATGAACCACAGTCAATTTGACCTCGCTAGAGAAATGAGAGATGGGCTAACACAACTCAAGGCCAGGTTTGAAGAGTTGGAGACCACAAGAGGGAATGCAGGGGTGCCCCCTCCACTCAGACCAAGGGATACTCCGACGCGAAACGCAGAAGGCCCAAGGAAGACTGCTAAAGTAAAAGCGTAGCCTACTTTCAAAGGGGAGCGTGACGTTCGAGTTGTGGAGGATTGGTTGTTTCACATGGACCATTACTTCCTCTTGATGAATACCCCTGAAGAAGAGAGAGCAGACTTGGCATTAGCATATTTTGAGGGTTACACAACAAACTGGTACTGAGTGGCAGGGATGCAGTTTCGGACATGGGATGCATTCAAAAATGCGCTACGAAGGAGTTCATACCCAAAGATTCACACATGAGATTGAGGGTAGAATTATCAGGACTCAAGCAAAAAGGTTCGCTGCAAGAGTACCTGAACAAATTCAGGCAGAGCATATGGGTAATTGAAGATATGTCGGAAGCTGACAAGACCCACTACCTCTTGTCTGGAATGCAGACATGGACCCGACGAGCAATATACAACTACATGCCCAACGACTTCAACTCAACTATTCGGGCGGCTTAAATGGTTTGTGATTATGAGATCATGCTGGCACCAACTGCTCTCTCAATGACAACAAAGGTAGTCAGCGGATCCAAACTGAGTCCAAGCTTCTTCCCAAGCCTGGGGAACTCAACTTCAAATGGTAAGCAAGCCTCAAGCAGCGTGAACATATTCCCAGTAAGAACAAGGTTTGGCAACCAAGGCAACAGCGGAGGGAATACCTTCCAGAGAAGGAGCAACTTTGGTCCTTTAGCTAGTCATAGCAATAGCTCACCAACAGTGGGCATTTCCCTACACTGCTTTGATTGTCAACAGCAAGGTCACTCTTGGAGGTCATTCCCCAAACCATTGAATAAACAAATCATGGCGGCAAACGAAGTGTTTGATAAGATGGAAAGAGAGGCATCTGATCAAGTGGACTGTGAACAAGACGACAAAAAAGAACCAGAAGTGGATTTGACGGAGTCCAATCTGAATGCCCTACAACAGATAGGGGCACTTGTGGCTTATCGGGAAGATCTTATGGCGACTCCTACAAAAGGATCAAAGTTGTTGTACCTCAAAGGCTACATCCAAGGCAAGATCATTCACTTCATGGTAGATCTGGGAGCATCACATAACTACTTGTCAGAAAGTTTGGCAGAGGAATTGGGCATTCAATGTGAGGAAAATGCGACCCCTATCTGTGTGGAGACCGCCAAAGGCACAATGACAACTTGTAGATTGGCAGCCAGTTTTCCAATCTCGCTGGGGACTTGGAAAAATCGATTAACATTCACAGCCTTGAAGCAAGTCATGAGCTAGCTCTGGAGCTCAAGTCATGGCCTAGTCAGGAACCAAGTTGATTTTGCCGCCGGGACGGCTCCTGGGACCCATGTCCGGGAGCTAGACTGATTTTGCAAGGCTTGTCAAGGACTGAACCTCCCACCTGTGGTTAGCTAGTCAAGTAGTCACAAGTCATGAGCTAGCTTTGGAGCTTGATTCATGGCCTAGTCAGGAACCAAGTTAATTCCGCCATTGGGACGGCTCCCGGGACCCATGTCCGGGAGCCAGACTGATTTAGCCATGCTTGCCAGGCTTAATCAGCAAAATAAAAACTAAGTCTAGAAAAGCGTGCTTTACCAGAAAGTACTACATTCCAGGACAGAGGGGGCACGCCGAATCACACCAGAACTATAGGGGGAGTCTGGCGGCAGACAGAAATTTGGGCAGCTCAACCAGCACCAGGAATCCAATCGCCAGGTCTCAGCTCCCTCTACCAGCACGTGTTGGTGGCCCCGAGACCAGTCAGTCTATGTATGAATGTAATTTCTTCCAAATTTAAAAAAGTTGATCCTTGGGGATGATTACCATTTTGGTTTCGCCAACGGGACTGGTCTAATTGGAAGGACCCTTACTACAACCTTTTTGCGTCGCCGGCGCCTAAGGGTCCACGTCACCGACGTGTGGCTCGCCGCTATGCCATTTGGTCAGTTTGGCGACCACTATGCCTTGGGTTTCATGTGTGGCTTGTATTTGCCTTTGGTTACCTTTTGGGATGGATTCTGAGTTGGCTTTCGGGTTGGTTGGGATTCCAGTTTTCTTAAGTCTGAATGGATAAGCTTGTTCCATTTTCTAAGTGGGCTTTTACATAAGTGCATGATGGATGAATGTTTGACTTAAGCGCGTGTTGGAGAAACCGCTCAAGTCCTAGGTGCCGGCGCACCACGATTCCAAAGCATGTGATAACTTACTGTTGGTAAACCTGTGCAGTTTGAAATTTACCAACATACTAACCATTGTGGTTAAATATTTAACTAGAGACATTGTCGTTGGGCAGATTCACATGCTAGGGGCAAACACTGTCTACCAATAGCATTCTCCCATCCTGCCGGGCGACAAACTTCAAATTTTTAAAAGTTTATTTCTAGAACTTATTTATTTTCATCTACATCACGTAGATTTCAAATATATGCATTTTGATCTCTATCCATCACTTGCAATAGTGTCTTCCTTCTCATTGGTGATGTTGGCTTGCTTGAGTTGATTCTTCAGCTTCCATCTAGAGATGACTACGTTGTCTGCTTTGGGCTTGACCTCGATACCTGAGACAACATCCCCCAAAAAATAAGAAACATCTTTACAAAGGGTTGGTTTAGATTTCAGAACTCCTATAATGACAAATTCGATAAATAATGTATCATTTGGGTTGATCATACCTATTGTCATGTTATTCGATGAATAGCCTTTTTTCTTTGTGAAGACTGAGCTTGATCTTCATCGTCAGTTAAGTTTGTTTCTTCAATTTCATAACAATCCAGAAAGTTGGTCACAATATCTTCCTCCAAAAAGATATTCAAAGTATAGGACGATTGCTCCGAGGTAAAACGAGTATTCTATAATGCTTTTTCGCCTTCATTATGGTCTCACTGCCATGTAATAACATGTTCACGCAGCTTTTCATTTTCATCATGTTCGCCAATACATAAACGTAGTTCCTTTGTTTCCCAATGAACTACGGCATTAGCTTGGTAAAGCCAGGGTCGACCAATAAGAAATGAATAATTGACAAGTTCGACCGGCCAAATTACAATAAAATTCATAATGAATGGCTTATCTTGAAAATACATTGTGACTTCTTTTAATTCTCCAACAAGCTTTCTCCTTGTCGAATTAGCCAACTTGGTTTTTTGTTGTGTAGGTTTAATATTTGTCAATCCCAATGCATAGGCAATATCAACCCTTTGGCTTTCCATGAGGTCAATGGTTACATTTGGGCTGATTCAAAGAGCTACTTCAAGCTAAGTGAGAGGTGCATTGCGGAGTACTCAATCTTTGCCTACCTTAAAGAGCCAAGATGGAAAAGTATCAAGATCAGGTTGGGACAAGGAGAGAAATCAAGGTGCAGAAGCAACAAGGCACGGAGTGGACCATAAAGTGGGCAATCAAAACGATAAATCCTTTGGCTCAGGGAGCCTTGATACCTGTGCGGAACTAATCAAATCTGGAGCTCAGGGAGCTCAACACAAAGGGGGTTCCAAAGTCAAAAGTCATAAGTGACAGGGGCAAACATTTCAAGGAAAGGCCTCTGTCACCAGTTAATAAGGTTCTTGGGTTTTACGAAAGCGATATCAAATCCACGCTTTTCCTAGACAAAGAGATATTTTCAAGTTACGTAATTTTTCAGTACAAAGAGCTGAGCCTCCAACTTGTGGTGTGCCAGCTTCAATGTTAATAAAAAGTGGCCAGTAAATTGAGTACTGTGCCAAGTAGCTCAAATGTATAATTATTTTAATTGGGGGACACCTTTACTTTAATCTGACATCTGATGAGGACATCAGATTTTATAAAGGTGGGGTGGATGTTGTAAAGCTATTTTCATAAGCTTTACTTCTGGCGCCACTGGCGCCAGCATTGTCCCCGGTGCCAGCAGTGTCCCTGTTGCAACCGGCGCCAACGGCGCCGGCACCATTCCTAGCGCCACTGTGACCAGAATTCAGCCGATGCCAAGTTCTTATGGCTGAAAATCTTTGATCGGTTCTAGCGAAGTCCAGGGAGCTCAAATCGATGTGCAATCACCTCACACGATCTAGGCATGATTAAAGGAAGCCTGGGGATCAATAAAATCTAGAGAGAGAAAATGACTTTCTAGAAAGAGAAAATCCTAGAGAGAGAAAAATGTGCTTTACCAGCTTGGGTAGAGTGCTTGGTATGAGGGGGGTGCCGAATCCCACCAATACTATAGGGGAGTGCGGGTTGCGACTCAGGGCGAGCTCCAACCAAGTCTCAGCCTCCCTTGTTGGAATGTTGTCATGGCTCTCGCCTTGGCATGATAGCGCCCTGGAGACTAGGTCGGTCACACACTTGAAATGTAACCTTCTCAGATTTATCAATAAAGTGGGATTTTTCTCAAAGTGACTCTGATTACCTTCTGGGTTTCAGTGTTCGGTAAAAGCGCCAGTTGTAAGGCCGCTTCAAAATTTTTAAGTTGGCACATACCTGAGGGTCGTATCCCGGGACGCTAGCGGTATGCCTTCGGGACCATTCGGTCCGTGGCGCCAGCGGTATGCTGTCGGGAACATTTGGTCCAGGAACTGGTTGTCTCCATATCTGTCGCGGCTTGTGGTTCTGAGTGTTCCTTGCATGAACATGAATGGGTTAAGCTCTTGGGGAACGGGCTCTAACCTGTCGGCTGAGTTGGATGGCTTTCTTGGGTGGAAGTTACCTGTTTATGGCTGTCGAGTTTGGTGTGGCGCCAGGTTGGCTTCCAGCTCGTGACGAAGCTTTCAGTTGGTTAAGTCTGATGTAAGTCAGACCGCTAGCTTAGAATGGATGTTACTCGTTTGTAACGAAGCTTCGAGTTGGTTAAGGTTGATGTATGTCGGGCGGCTTGCTTGGAGGGAAGTCACCCACATCGGGACCCCCGATCTGGCATGGCGCCAAGTTGGATCTCAATGTTGGTTTTCGGAACTTCAAGTTGGTTAAGTCTGATCATTGTTGGCGATTTGGCTGCTTGTATTTCAAGTGGGTTTGGATGGCAAGAGTTGAAGGCTGGGAAGTTAAGTCGTGATTCCCGGCTCCCTTTGGGATGCCTGCGCTACATTCATCAAGATAGGTTAGGAAAGCATAATTTGTTCCACCAACAACTTGCTTACCTTTTTCATCATATGTCAGTCTCAATGGTTGTTGTCTTTCTCTTGATGTCTGCCTTGGATTTTGACTTGAAGTAGGTCCTTCACCATCAACACCCAAAGTACCATCAATCACATCATTAACATCAAGATGTTAGATCCAATGTCCACACCACCACTTGAAGAAACTTTTGGAAAGTTTCCTTCATAAAAAATGACATCTCACTATAGCCAACAAAGACACCTTTCTTTGAATAAGGATCCCTCTTGGTTATATAATCAAGAGTGATGTTGATATAGCAAATACAACCAAAAGTTTTCAAAAACTTGATACTCGGCCTCCTACCAAACAATAATTCAAAAAGAGTTTTTCCATCCAATACCACACTTGGACATCTATTGCATAGTAAATTAGCATGCAACAAAGATCGATCCCAAAAGGATTTAGAAAGATTAGCACCTAACCTCATAATTTTTGCACCTCCACATAAAGTTCTATTCTTCCTCTCGGCCACTCCATTTTGTTGTGGTGTCCTTGGGGGCTTGTGTACTCCCTCTTAATGTTGTAAAATTACCTTTACAAAGCTTTACTACCGGCGCCAGCAACGCCCCTGCCACTCCCAGCGCCACCGGCGCCGGCGCCACTCCTGGCACCACTGTGACCAGAATCCAGCCGGCGCTAAGTTCCTATGGCTGAAATCTTGGATCAGATCTAGCAAAGTCCAGAGAGCTCAGATCGATGTGCAATCACCTCACAAGAACTAGGCATGATTAAAGGAAGCCAAGGGATCAATAAATTCTAGAGAGAGAAAATAACTTTCTAGAGAGAAAAAATGTGCTTTACCAGCCTGGGTAGAGTACTTGGTATGAGGGGAGGTGGTGAATCCCACGAATACTATAGGGGAGTGCGAGTTGCGACTCAGGGCGAGCTCCAACCAAGTCTCAACCTCCCTTGCTGGAATGTTGTCCTGGCACTCGCCTTGGCATGCCAGCGCCCCGGAGACTAGGGTCGGTCACACTCTTGAAATGTAACATTCTCAGATTTATCAATAAAGTGGGATTTTTCTCAAACTGACTCTGATTACCTTTTGGATTTCAGTGTTCGGTAAAAGTGCCAGTTGTAAGGCCACTCCAAACTTTTTAATTTGGCACACAGCTGAGGATCGTATCCCGGGACGCCACCGGTATGCCGGTGGGACCATTCGATCTGTGGCGCCAGCGGTATGTTGTCGGGACCATTTGGTCCAGGAACTAATTGTCTCCATATCTGTCACGACTTGTGGTTCTGAGTGTTCCTTGCATGAACGTGAATGGGTTAAGCTCTTGGGGAACGGGCTCTAACCTGTTGGCTGAGTTGGATGGCTTGCTTGAGTGGAAGTTACCTGTTTATGGCTGTCCAGTCTGGCATGGCGCCAAGTTGGCTTCCAGCGCTCGTGACGAAGCTTTCAGTTGGTTAAGTCTGATGTAAGTCAGACCACTTGCTTGGAATGGATGTTACTCGTTTGTAATGAAGCTTCAAGTTGGTTAAGTTTGATGTATGTCGGGCGGCTTGCTTGGAGTGAAGTCACCCACATCGGGACCCCCGATCTGGCATGGCGCCAGGATGGATCTCAATGTTGGTTTCTGAACTTCCAATTAGTTAAGTCTGATCATTGTTGGCGAATTGGCTGCTTGTATGTCAAGTGGGTTTAGACGGCAAGAGTTGAAGGTTGGGAAGCTAAGTCGTGGTCCCCGGCTCCCTTTGGGATGCCTGCGCTACATGTGGTATCAGAGCCGACTGTTTCTGAAAGAGATGCATTGGATTATTTGATATCTTGCATGCAAGATCTGCAGGATGTCCTTCAGCACTGCAAAAGTGATTATGGCTTCCATGGGGAGAAGCAAGGTAAGAAATTGAACACCTCCAACTATTCTATTTGGAAGGTGAGGATGGATTCAATTTTGATTCTCCAAGATGTGATGGATATTGTACTTGGACTTGAGGAGGAGCCTCAAGTGCTTCAAGAAGTCCAAAGGTACAAGAAAAGAGCAAGAATGGCCCTTCACTACATCAAGACGAATGTTTCCAATGAAGTGTTGAGAGAGATTAGTACTTGCACCTTGGCCAAGGAGGGCCGGTCAGCTATGCGGATCTCACGAAAATGGCCACTGTTTGGGGTTCATCAAGACAACTGTTGTGCAAGGTGCTGCCCACAGTCTAAGCACGGGTACATCCACGGTCGGGGTGGTCGGCAGAACGGGGGACTTGATGAGTCAAGGTGCTGCTCTTGAGGTGTAAGCACGGTCAGTTCTCGCGGTTCGGGCCTGGCGCGGTCTGCACGTAGAATAGATGAGACAGTGTGCTGCCATTAGGTTGGTGTAAGCACGGCCTGTGCCTTGTGGGGTGCGGAGCGACATATTCGAACTGTACAAGTTAACCATTGATACAGAGATGCTGCTCGAATTCAGGTGTAAAGCACGGGTGGTTAGCTGCCGGTGCGGGATAGCTGCCGATCATTTAGCTATAAGGGCTATCGACCAAAAAGTGGTGGGGCGTGACTGAGGCAATGTGCTGCTTAATGGTGAAAGCACGGATGGTTGGATGGATGTTTCCCCGTGGGCTAATTCTATGATAGATTTGTGTGGGCGCGGCTAGGCAAAGGTCCTACGTCCGGTCTCAGGGGGGTTTATGGCTTGAGAGGGATCCTCTGTGTTTGCTTTGGTTGGTATGTTCCATTTGTTGTGTGCTTGCTTGGACACAAATGACCTGGTTCCTACTTGGCTCTCAGGTGATGTGGGCGTGCTAAGTTTGAGGAAGGGATATTTTCATTGAAGCCGATTTAATAAAGAAGAAAAGAGAGCTATGGGGCCCGGCCGACAGAAGGGAGAGCTTCAAATATAAAAAGGATTGAGGCGATAATCTGTTGGAAGTACACCTCTGACTATAATGGAGGACCATCTTGAAGAGTTACGAGCATTGACGGACGGAGAAGAGCTAGCTCGAGAATACAGCTCTCGCATGCATCGAGATGGCACCAGGTCCAAGTCGAGAAAGAAAGAGCATATGCACTCCACAGTGGCGCCTCTCCAAGAAGATATGGGTGGCCCTTCTGAACCTACACCAAGAGATAAACCCTTGCCAGAGGCGCAACAGGACCTCTTTGAAGTGAAGATGCGGCAATACTTATCAAGCGCAATGATGGCTATGCTTAGCGAGGTGAAGAAGGATAGAGAAACCGAAAGGAAAGAATGGCAAACATCCTTGCGAGCCATGAATCTTACTCAATTTAACCTTGCTAGAGAAATGAGAGACGAGCTAACACAGCTCAAAGCCAGGTTTGAAGAGTTGGAAGCAACTAGGGGGAATGTAGTGGCGCCTCCTCCACAGATACCAAGAGAACCACGAGCGCGAAACACGGAGGGCCCAAGGAAGACTGCCAAAGTGAAAGCACCACCTACTTTCAAAGGAGAGCATGACATTCGAGTTGTGGAAGATTGGTTGTTTCACATGGACCATAACTTTCGTCTGATGAACACTCTTGAGGAAGAAAGAACTGACTTGGCATTAGCATATTTTGAGGGCTACACTACGAATTGGTACCGGATGGCAGGAATGCATTTTCAAACATGGGACGCATTCAAAGCTGCGTTACGAGAGGAGTTCATACCGAAGGATTCACACATGAGATTGAGGACAGAATTATCGGGGCTCAAACAGAAAGGGTCATTGCGAGAGTACCTCAATAAATTCAGACAGAGTGTATGGGTTATTGAAGATATGTCCGAGGCGGACAAAACTCATTACCTATTGTCTGGAATGCAATCTTGGACCCGGCGTGCGATAGACAGCTACATGTCCCATGATTTCAATTCAACTATTCGAGCGGCTGAAATGGTTTGTGATTATGAGAGCACATTGGCACCAGCTGCTCCCGCAACCTCAACAAGAGTATTTAGTGGATCCAGACCGAGTCCAAGCTTCTTTTCAAGGGGGGACTCAGCTCCAAATGGCAACCAAGCCTCGAGTAGCGTGAACACTTCATGGTAGACCGGGGGGCGTCACAGAACTACTTGTCAGAAAAACTGACAGGAGAATTGGACATCCAATGTGAAGAAAATGTGACTCCTATTTGTGTGGAGACCGCGAAAGGTACAATGACCACTTGTAGATTGGCAACCAACTTACCAATCTCTCTGGGAGCCTGGAAGAATCGACTAACGTTCACAATCTTGAAGATGGATGCCTTCGACACTATTTTGGGATTAAGCTGGTTTAACGAACATGTGGTGGCCTTCTTGGCAAAAGGGGTTAACCTTGTGTTATTATATAATGGCAGGAGACCTTGTGTCATCAGAGCTGTGACAGGGGACCAACTAGAAAAGAACGACACAAATGAACCTGAGCCAACCATTCCTCCCAATTTCATTCACCTATTTAACGAAGGACAGCCAACAGTGACAGACCAGCTGACACGGGAACAAATGGAGCCAACATTGCCTATAGTCTCTACATCAAAGGTGAATTCAAGTGCCGATGCAGAGCTCAAGGAGCTCACCTTGTGCGACCAAGCGAAAGCTCACTTCTTTAACGAAGGACATCCAATAGTGACAAACCAGCTGACGCGAGGTCAAATGGAGCCAACATTGCCTACAGTTTCTACATCAAAGGTGAATCTAAGTGCCGATGCAGAGCTCAAGGAGCTCAACCTGGACGACCAAACGAAATATCTAGAGTCCTAGGGGACTCATCCAGATGTGCGACGAAAATGACATATCTGAGGCTTAAGGGAGCCATAAGTACCTTTTTCTTTCATGTTAATAAAGTAAGCCGCATTTCTCATCGAGGAGTGAGCTTCAGTCTAATGTCTAAGTGCAGCAGCTTCACACAGGTTTTACGTAAGTGAACTAGATCCACACTTTTCCTGTGCTGGGTGTAAAACACAATATCATTACTCCGCTTTACAGTTGGTTTCCTTTGGCCGGTGAATCAAGCCCGTGCCCTTGTATATGTGACTAAATTCTGGCTGGTGAATTAAGCCCGTGCCATGAGTCTTAGGTTCTAGTTTGGCCCTGATGAGGACATCAGCTTTCTCAAACGAGGGGAGGATGTTGTAAAGCTGACTCGGGTGCACCCAGCGTGCCCTGTAAGACTCAAAGGGGTGACACTCTCTAAGGTCCTAGAGCAAGTTAGAACGTCAAGGACTGAGTCTCCGACCTGTGGTGAGCCAGTCAAGTAGTCACAAAGTCATGAGCTAGCTCTGGAGCTCAAGTCATGGCCTAGTCAGGAAAGCAAGTTGATTCGGCCGCCGGGACGGCTCCCGGGACCCATGTCCGGGAGCCAGACTGATTCTGCCAGGCTTGCCAGGCTTAATCAACAAAATAAAAACTAAGTCCTAAAAAGCGTGCTTTACCAGAAAGCACTATGTTTCAAACCAGAGGGGGTGCGCCGAATCACAGCAGAACTATAGGGGGAGTCCGGCAGACAGAAACTTGGGCAGCTCAACCAGCGCCAGGAATCCAATCGCCAGGTCTCAGCTCCCTCTACCAGCACGAGCCAGGCACAATGCCCAGCACGTGTTGGTGGCCCCGAGACCGGTCAGTCTATGTATGAATGTAACCTCTTCCAAATCTAATAAAGTTGATCCTTGGGGATGATTACCATTTCGGTTTCGACTCCGGGATTGGTCCAAGTGGAAGGACCCTTACTACAACCTTTTTGCGTCGCTGGCGCCTAAGGGTCCCTGTCATCGACATGGGGCTTGCCGCTACTATGCCTTGGGTTTCATGTGTGGCTTGTCTTTGCCTTTGGTTACCTTTTGGGGACGGATTCTGAGTTGGCTTTCGGGTTGGTTGGGATTCCAGTTTTCTTAAGTCTGAATGGTTAAGCTTGTTACGTTTCTGAGTTGGCTTTTACGTAAGTGCATGATGGATGAATGTTAGACTTAAGTGCGTGTTGGGGAAACCGTTCAAGTCCCAGCGCCCTTTGAGGCGCCGGCGCAACACGTTGGTAGGCCCATCTCAAAGGGGGACCTTGTCTTTGTTTCCTGTTAGTAAACCTGTCTGAGTGTCTTGCTTGCATGTATTCGTGGTGAGTCTTAGTACTCGTGCTTTGCTTGGTTTGCATGATTGCTTGTGATACAAGGAGTTGATTGCTCGAGAAGGAACCTTTCTTTTGAAGGCTGACACCATCAAACAAAGAGGACTACAGAATATGTGGGGCAGCTTCATAGTTCAAGTACTCGCATGTCAACAACAACGAAACGACTCGATGTTTGCAAAGGATGGATGGCTAGCCTGTTTCTTGGGTTAGTTTCATTTGCGACAATGCTCACCAGACGCAAGTAGGAAGTCAAAAGTTGGAAAGGGCAATTTCAGGGGAGATCTTCTATGGAGCAGTTGGTCTTCATTTTGGGACGGCCACCTTCGGAATTGAAACTCACTGAGCATGGGTGATATCCAGTATCAGTTGGGTTTTTCCTCAAAGGGGAAAGACTAGGATCCTCTTCAGAAATTGGCAACAAGTTGGATCGACCCATAATCCTAGCAGATGGGAAGCAAAGTGTTGGAAAGGCTTTGTGTCCAAAGAACTCTACTCTAAGTCCGGTTAGCTGATTTTATAAGCAAGAGGGGAACTATCACACACCCCTCTCTCTTGGGGGAAATTTTGAATGAAAGTTGATCAAAATGGGGGCAAATTCAAGGTGTCCTAGCCATACTCACACGAGGAGACTGGCGAACTTTGGACCTAATAAGTTGACAAGTTTTTGTTGTGGAAAGGAAAGCTTGTTATAGGCTTTCTCTGGACCAGCAATGATGAGGAGACATAATGAGTACGCTGAATTGTGTTACGTGTAAAGCAGCTGATCAACGAAGGACCTGTGGAAGTTGAGTCTTGCACGAGAGACTTGGTACTTCGAGCGGACGCTAAGGGACAGTTCGTATTGAAAATCGGACTAGTGCAGACTTTGGGTGCATGTGTTTGATTCAAAGAGAGCTACTTGAAGCCAAGCTAGATGTACACTTCTTGTTTTGACTGTGAGGCAACTGACCAGTGATGGAATTGTGAAAGTTAAGTTTTGCGCGACGGACATGATGCTTTAAACGAACACGAAGAGATAGTTCGTATGCAGATCAAACTGGTGCGACCCCTTGGCTCTCCACGAGGTCAATGGTTACATTTGGATTGATTCAAAGACAGCTACTTCAAGCTAAGTGAAAGGTGCATTGCAGAGTACTCAAACTTTGCCTACCTCAAAGAGCCAAAAATGAAAAATATCAAGATCAGGCTGGGACAAGGAGAGAAATTAAGGTGCAGAAGCAACAAGGCACGGAGTGGACCATAAAGTGGGCAATCAAACGATAAATCCTTTGGCTCAGGGAGCCCTGATACCTGTGCAGAATTGATTAAATCTGGAGCTCAGGGAGCTCAACACAAAGTACATCAAGGACAAATGAGGAGCTCAAAGAAGTTCCAATGTCAGAAGTCAGAAGCGACAGGGGCAAACATTTCACAGAAAGGCCTCTGTCACCAATTAATAAGGTTCTTGGGTTTTATGAAAGCGATATAGAACCTACGCTTTTCCCAAACAAAGTGATATTTTCAAGTTATGTAATTTTTCAGTACAAAGAGCTGAGCCTCCGACTTGTGGTGTGCCAGCTTCAATGTTAATAGAAAGTGGCTAGTAAAGTATTGTGCCAAGTAGCTCAAATGTATAATTAATTTTAATTGGGAGACACCTTTACTTTAATCTAACATCTGATGAGGACATTGGATTTTATAAAGGTGGATTGGATGTTGTAAAGTTACCTTTACAAAGCTTTACTTCCGGTGCCACCGGCGCCAACAGCGCTCCTGCTGCTCCCGGCGCCATCGGCGCCGACGCCGCTCCCGGTGCCACTGTGACCAGAATCCAGTCGGCTGAAAATCTTTGATCGGATCTAGCGAAGTCCAGAGAGCTCAGATCGATGTGCAAACACCTCACACGATTTAGGCATGATTAAAGGAAGCTTGGGGATCAATAAATTCTAGAGAGAGAAAATGACTTTCTAGAGAGAGAAAATCCTAGAGAGAGAAAACGTGCTTTACCAGCTTGGGTAGAGTACTTGGTATGAGGGGAGGTGGCAAATCCCACCAATACTATAGGGGAGTGCGGGTTGCGACTCAGGACGAGCTCCAACCAAGTCTCAGCCTCCCTTGTTGGAATGTTGTCCTGGCACTCGCCTTGGCATGCCAGCGCCCCGGAGACTAGGGTCGGTCACACACTTGAAATGTAACCTTCTCAGATTTATCAATAAAGTGGGATTTTTTTCAAACTGACTTTGATTACCTTCTGGGTTTCAATGTTGGATAAAAGAGCCAGTTGTAAGGCCGCTTCAAACTTTTTAATTTGGCACATAGTTGAGGGTCGTATCCCGGGACGCCACCGGTATGTCGTTGGGACCATTCGGTCCGTGGCGCCAGCGGTATGCTGTCAGGACCATTGGTCCAGGAACTGGTTGTCTCCGTATCTGTCGCGGCTTGTGGTTCTGAGTGTTCCTTGCATGAACGTGAATGGGTTAAGCTCTTGGGAAACGGGCTCTAACCTGTCGGCTGAGTTGGATGGCTTGCTTGAGTGGAAGTTACCTGTTTATGACTGTCCAGTCTGGCGTGGGGCCAGGTTGGCTTCCAACGCTCGTGACGAAGCTTTTAGTTGGTTAAGTCTGATGTAAGTCAGACCGCTTGCTTGGAATGGATGTTACTCGTTTGTAACAAAAAGCTTCGAGTTGGTTAAGTTTGATGTACGTCAGGCGGCTTGCTTGGAGTGAAGTCACCCACATCGGGATGGTGCCAGGTTGGATCTCAATGTTGGTTTCTGAACTTCCAGTTGGTTAAGTCTGATCATTGTTGGCGAGTTGGTTGCTTGTATGTCAAGTGGGTTTGGACAGCAAGAGTTGAAGGCTGAGAAGCTAAGTCGTGGTTCCCGGCTCCCTTTGGGATGCCTGCGCTACACTTAATCTCATGCTCTTCACAAAAGGTCTTGAACTTGGTAGATATGTACTCTCCACCATTGTCACTCCTCACATAATCTTTGTGGAAAATTGAACCTCTCTTGCAATCTTGAACTTGACAAAGACATCAAACACCTCATCCTCACCTTCCAGTAGAATAGTTGATTGAGGTAAGTCTATCATTGCTTTCCAACATGTAGCCACTTGAGGTTGCCATGTTGCAATAATTTGATTCTTTATTTCAACCTGTTCCAATGCACAAAGCACTCTCTTGAATGTCAACAAATGAACTCAAGAAGAATTCAACAAAGATATGGAAACCCTCAAATCTCTTTCTTTCACGAAACCTAGCAAATCCAACACATAGAATGAAGAATTCTTGATCAACCTATGAGCTACCAACAATCTAATGAATCTTGCCACTTCCTAAGATTGAAACACACGCTATTAAAGTCCAAAAACTTCAAAAAAATAGAAATCCAATTATCAAAATTAGGGTTTTGACAAAATCACAAAAATTGAATCTTCAAGATTATACATGCAATTGCTAAAATGTTGATATACTATCTTGTAGAATGCAATAAGACCTATACATAGCAATTAAAGTTGCACATTCCACCAAGTATGGAGTGAAATCGGCATACTTCAATGATGTTGCTTTCTATCAAATTTTGATTTACAAAAAAATCAATTCTACACTTAAAAAATGCTTGATTTTTGAGTAGGAATCAATCTAGCATGCTCTAGAATTAGTACTTCCTCCAAATCCTTGCTAAACCTGGCTGATCTTTCAAGTAACTTGCACCAAAGCTCTGATAATATGTACAGAATTTCAGATCATTAAGATCCAAAATATCTCTAAGATCTTTGATTACTAAAGATAGCACATCTAGCACCATTGACAATGTAGAAAACTAGCTCTATTAATGCATAGAAGCATGAAACTCTAATAAAGTCAGATATGAATGATAAAGTAATGTTGCTATCCATACAAAACCATTAAGCTACTATATTTCACACGTGTGAATGCAACAGACATCAAACCAATTGATTCTACACACAAAACGTTAAGATATCAATAGCAATGTGCACAATGAGTATGGAACCACAAAGAGATCTCATGTATAAGCATGAATGAGAGTAGAGAGAGAGAATGTATATCTTCTCACATGTGTACATCTATTTATAGTAGGTCCATGCCTATTTTGAATCTTAGTTTCCCTCCATAGAAACTTCTAGATCAAAAACCCTATCAGTAACACTAGATTCAATGTATCTAATATTCAAATTTGAATGTGTAAGATATTGAAAAGTTAAAGGAAATTGTTGTCTAGAGCAGTGGAAAACTCCAGAACATTAGTGAATTGCTTCTTCAAGGTCTTCAACTAGCTATCAGTAGCCTGAAGGGCCTGCTCATCTTCTTGGAGCGAAACCAGCTCGATGTCCTTCGTGGTGAGGATGGCCTCGTGACACTTAATTTGTTGATCTCTATATAACTGTAGTGCACTGGCAGAGTGGTTTTTGTAATACTCTCACTTTTGTTGAAGTTTATGGGTGGCCGGTGTCTCTTCTTCTATTGCGGCTACCATCTAGTCCAGTGCGGCTTGAATGGCCTACACTTGTTGGTCTACTTGCTAAACTTGAAGCCCCAGGGCCACCTGTTGGGCTTTGAAGTTCTCCCGGGGTATCTACATTGTTTGCTGCTCCCTTGAGATGTTGCGCTCCAAGGTGAAGACATAGTCCTTGAGCGATCTCTCGTTGGTTTTGAGGGATTCACACTCCTGCTGCAGTGCTGTTAGTTTCAACACCAAGTGCTAACGGTCAAAATGGTATATTTGTCAGACAAGTTTTTCTTGAACAAGCTTGGTTTGAAGGTTGGACTTGATGAGCTGCTAGTTCTGCCTTCTTGAGTTGGTCCTTTAGTTGATGATGTGTGCCTGGCTCTCAATTCTCTCTTTTTCTTGCTCTCTTTTCAGTTGCGCGACTTGATCATCAGTCAAGGCCTGCAACGTTTGCCCTGCCCTTAATTGGTCGTGAGACTGCTCAATAGTTTGAACATTGAGCAGCTGGTGAAGTTGTTGTGGCTGGTATGTGTCGGGCTAGTGTGCATGTGGGTAGATGGTGTAGGTGATGTGGTGAAGGAGGGGGACTGTTGGCCTGCCAACAGTAGCGCAAGTGCATCTTTTGAGATGATGAGCTAGCGGATGGAGAGGTAGGTGTAGGCGTTTTGACACCTACGAAATCAGCATTGGATCTAGGGTGACTATATGGTCTTGCAACCCTTGTAGGTGACGATGAAATGATTGGTGTTGAAGGTGGAAAAGACTTTCTGGACTATAGAATGGTCTTGGAAGAGGGGTACTTCCATGGCGCCTAGGCCCGTGACAGTCAAAACTATTGGGCGGCCATTAGTGCAAAGAGCCATGATCTCTTGCTCTATGAGTAATGGGAGGATGTACTGCGAGGGTGCACGAGCGACACAAGTAGTCGACGAGCAGATCGGGGAGAAGTTTCTCCCTCCTCTCGACTGGGGGAAGTGAATGAGGTTAGGGACGAGGATCCAGTATGTTGGGACGCGGATGGTGAGGTAGCAGTTCTTGAGGATGTTGTTGGGCTAGAGGATGGTGGAGTTTAACTTTTCCAAGTTTTACCTCCTTAATGCTCTCATTAATGCATGCTAGCGCATCATTGAATGCTTTAACTCTCAACACAAAATCATGAGCACTATCTTCCTTCTTTTACATTGATTGAAAGATTTTCCTTCTAAGAGTAAGTACTCTTGATGTAGACTTGGATTCATAAAGCTTCTTCAAATCTTTTCAAGCCTTATTAGATGAATTGCACTTACCAACTTCCTTGAGAAGCTCATTAATAACATTCATCATTATGATCTGTAGAGCTCTTTTATCTCTCTTGTCATACCTCATTTGATCTTGTTGTGCCAAGGGCCTTTCCTCCACTCCTACAAGAATGTCCATCAACTCATTCATCTCAAGGATAGACTCTATTCTCACCTTCCAAGTAGAATAGTTGCTTGAGGTAAGCCTATCATTGATTTCCAGCATAAAGCCTCCATTTGTAGCCATGTTGCAATGATCTGATACTCTCTTTCAACCTGCTCCAATGCACAAAGCACTCTCTTGAATTTCAACAAATGAACTCTCTTGAATGTCAACAAATGCACTCAAGAAGAAATCACAAAGATATGGAACCTCTCAAATCTCTTGCACCAAACCTAGCAAATCAACACATAGAATGAAAGATACTTGATCAACACATGATCAACCTACAATCTCATGAACTTTTGTACTTCCTAAACTCGAAACACACTCTTGAAAAGTCCAAAACCCTAAAAAACAATAGATCCAAACAAATTTAGGTTTTTGACAAAAGTACAAAAAATTGAATCATCCAAATTCTATATGCAAATGCTACAAACTTGATATAGAATCTTGTAGTCTTCAATGAGAACTTCCAAATGCAATTAAAGTCACCCAAGTCTAGTAAGTGAAGTGTGAAATTGGCCTACTTCAAGTTCATAACCCTATATTGAGTTGTGATTTACAAAAAATCAATGCTACACATGAAAAATGCTTGATTTTTTAGTAGAAATCAATCTAGCATGCTCTAGAATCGGTAACCGTCTCCAAATACTTGCTAAAGATGGCTGATCCTTCAATAATCTGCACCAATAGCTCTGATACCATGTGAAGATTAATGAATCGCTAAGATCCAATATGTCCCTTTAATCTTTGGTTATGAATAGCAACACATCTAGCACCATTGACAATGTAGAAATCTAATATCTACTTACACATAGAGGATGCAAACTCAATAAGATCTTGATCAAACAACATACGTAAGATAAAATGAAGTTGATGTCCATACAACAACAATACCATAATAGTTTTCACATGTGTGGATCCAATACTCAACATACAATTGCATTCTACACGCAAGATTGCAAGATATCAACACTATAATGCAAAAATGGATATATGAACCCAAAGAGAACTCATGTATAAGCATGAATGAGAGGAGAGAGAGAGAGAATGATTCTCTTCCCATGCTTGTACATTATTTATAGCAGCATGTGCTTCTCCAATCTTATCAACAATAGGAAAGTCTAGATCTATTCCAAACCCTACTCAAACATAGACTAGATTCAATGTACCAAACATTCAAATTTGAAACTTTCCAAAATCGACCTCTAAATTCCCCACACTTTTCGAAAGTGGTAATTCAAATGAGCTTAGACTAAAATAACTTCAAAATGTTTATCTCTAAGTTTAAGATGCATATTGGCCTAAATTTCCAAATGAACTAGATCAAACTAGTTGACAATTTCCCACACAATTCTGTATCTGAGGTGGTTTACTATTTCGGAATGGAAAAGTTGTGTACCAACGGATGATGAGATAAAAGAAGAGAATTCTTATGAGTATCATGATGTTTCCTGTGCAGTTCATCCAAGTATACACAAGACTTTGGACTTGCCAGTCAAAAGAGAGTTTTATTGGCCAAAACTCAAGCCATTTGTCGAGTCTTATGTGGTTAAGTGTAAACTTTGCCAGTTAGCCAAAGATGAACACTTAAAGGCTGGAGGGCTGTTACATCCCCTAGATATCCTTCAAGAATGATGGGAAAGTATATTTATGGATTTTGTAGTTGGACTTCCAAGGACCGAACGTCAGAATAATTCTATTTGGGTTGTAGTGGACATGTTAACTAAGTTAGGTACGGTCATACCAGTTAAGTCAACTGCTAATGCTTCAGATTCATCCCAAATATTTGTGGAAAGATCATTCAGGCTTTATGGATTGCCAAGATATTGTTAGTGATAGAAATCCGAAGTTTGTAGGTCACTTTTGGTCAGCTGTATTCCATAAGCTAGAAACCTCGCTTAGTTATAGTTCTACTGATCCTGAATCAGATGGCCAGACTGAGAGGACTAATCAGACTATGGAGGATATGTTGAGAACATATGTGTCTCACAAGCAGTCTCAGTGGGAAGATGACATTCATTTGATTGAGTTTGCTTACAATACTAGAAAACATTCTGCTACAAGTTATAGTCTGTTTATGCTGATATATGGTTTTCAACCTAGATCTCCAGTAAATGTGGAGACGAAGTCTGTTAATATCCGTAAAGTTGCGATTTTCTTGCATGATATGCATGAAATGTTGCAAGTGGCACATGATTGTATCCGTAGTGCTCAGGACAGAGCTAAGCACTATGCCGATCTTAAGAGGTCTCCCAGAGATTTTAAAGTTGATGACTGGGTATATCTTAGAATTCCAAAAGATTCTAAGACTATGCGTATGGGTAGGCATCATAAGTTGTCTACTAGACAATTGGACATTACTAGCATGGTGTTTTGACTGCTATAATGCAAGAAATAGGAGGTCAATAGCTTATATTTGGGTTGCATGGGATCCTAAGAGGAATATTCTCTACTCTAAGGAGAGAATATATACTATGGAAACATGCCCATCTCCCCATTGGATTTTCTGATTCTATGATCCAGGATCCCCTCCTCTCTTGTATTCATTCACCTTGGCTTGGGAGTGAAGTGGTTAGGGTATTGACTAGCCATTTCCTATCGGTTGGGTGGTTTTGTAGGTGTCCTTTTGGTTTGCATGTGTCTGACTGGATTATTGGAAATCTTCACTTGGCGATCATTATAGAAACCTTGGTTAACCATGACTGTAACCATAATTGTATCTAGAATAGTTTTTTTGAAGTAAGTATTGTTGGCAAGCACTTCTTGCTTTTTATTTTTAATTTTTAATTGTAATAAATATCTCCATCATAGGTGGCATTTCTTATAGGGCCGTTTTGTAATGTGAATTGTAGTACTATGCATCTTGAGATATGATAGAGAGTATTTGAGATAGGCTACTATGCTCCTTGGAGTCAAAAGACATGGACGTACGATATTCTTTCGGCTTTCATTGCCAGCGAAATTGTTGATTGTTGCCCATGTAACATGGTGAGAAGGTCTTTTCCAAGGAAAGTTTGGTTCTCAAGCCAATCTAGCAAGGATATTACGTAGAGCTTGCACTTACAATGCACATTCATACATAAATCTTTTTATAGTTGCCTTTAAACTCATTAAAAACAAAGGAGATTTTTGCTTCTCAAGCTTATCTAATTACATATATATAGAGAGAGTTTGTACATAAATATACATTCTCACATAACTTTCTTTTATTAGCCCCTAGGTTACCACAATTGAAACAAGGTGATTGGAACATCAGGTGACTGACTACAAGCTTTGTCGTATATGTGTACATTCAAGATTAAAGAATCACCGAATTGAAAACCAAAAAACAAAAAAGAACGAAAAAACAAGAAAACAAAAATGGAGTCATCAAAATGTATAACATATTATAATACAAGGTAGTTTTTGTTAAATTCACCAAGGAGAGACACATCATTATTTGGCAAATGATTACAGTACCTTATCGCTCTGCATCAAAGCTAAACAGATATGGGATATTGATTACACGACATTGATGAATGTAGGTCATCTATTTTACTCATCATGGCTATGCAAAATAACTTGAATGCTTCTTAATATTATCAACCCATTGGATCACAAAGAATCTAACTTGGGTGGACTAGACCAACTCAAACTTGGGTGGACTAGCCCAACTCAAGCACTATACACCAACTCACCACTTGTGAGAAAATTAAATCAGCTGGAATGGCTCAAATATGAGAGAAACCATTGCCGAATTATTGTATGTCCACATATTTATTATGAGCCAACAAGTTGAGTTGAGTGAAAAGAGAAGTTGTAAAAGTCTTCAACTCCACCAACTGCGCCCTTGACATTTTGGAGTCATGTGATGCTCTAGGCTCGCGGTTACTATGGTGTACAAGGTATACAAGAAATTGGGGATAACAAAAAAAACCTAGAATGCTAAATAGGTATACTTACTACACTTATCACAATTGTCATATATTCAAAATTGTTCCTCATGTTGAGCAATCTATAAGAGGAAAATCATGGTCATGCCTTATGTGTTGTGCCTACTATACATGCAGCTTTGGAGATATCTCTATGGTTTGTATTTTATGGCATCAATCTGTTTTTATACATGGACATCTCAATCTAGGTTTTAATCTACCTACTTCACCGTCCAACTGGCATCAATAAAAGATCAAAACTCCAATTCTGCAGCTCCTTCCTGTCAGCCCAATTCTCCATTTCAACCAAGTATTTTGCTATCAAAATCTCGAGTACAATTATGGCTGTTCTGGGATAGAGTTTTCTGTTTTCCTGTCTCAGCTGCATGTCGGATTTTGTGCATCTTTATTCAGCTCGCCTGTAATTCTTGGTTGTGCAGCAGTAGTGTCTGCTGGCATCAGAAAATATTCTGGTTGATCCTTGCTCATCTACTTGTCTAGTTTGAAATGGTGACCTGTCCGATTGCTGTTTGTAATATCTTTGCTTGCATTCTGTGTAGCTTGGTTACCTATCCTGACAATGAGGGTTTCAGTGGCACAACATGCTCATTATTGTAGGTTGATTTCTTATCATGCTAATCTTTTGAGTTTCACTCCCGCATCCATCTAACAACATTCAAATCCTCCTAGAACATGTAAATTTGGCTAACAATCTCTCGTGACAGGTAGCAACGCCAGTTGGATATCAGAAGCTGTGCTCTGCTTGTTTCTGAGCATTCACGGAAGAGAATTTACAGCCTTACTGAACCTAATTCAATAGGAGAATTATCCAACAGCTTTCTCAAGATCTTATGCAGCTGAAGAAGCTGATGAGCTGCTCCCTGTAAGGTAAAAATGTTCTCTTTCTCAAACGATCAATTTGAGTCCTACGAGAGAGGTAGTACAGTTCGTGGGCGGAGGAGGCGGTAGACAATTGCCTGGAGAACCTTGATGGCGAGCTGCCCGATCCCAACCACCAATTTGCAGAAGATTGAATAGGAGGTTTCGATCTGGGCGACTTCATAAACCAGCGGTTTACTATCGCTTGTTGGGTGTCTGCTTTAGACATGGTTGTCTGATCAGAAGAAGGCAGATTCAGCTGAGTGCGAGATCCTGGCGTTGAGTGTTTTCGGAAAACAATCGACAGAATTCGTTTCCATTTCGATTGAAGAACTCGGATTTTTGCTTTCCAGTTGCAAACGGATATAATTCGCTTATGAGAGCTCTGTATTTGTGAGTGATCTTTAGCTTCTGATATAAGGAGCTCCCCAAGAGTAGTTTGATGCCTGGGAGTGGTAGAGTCGGAGTGCAAGGCGCTATTGGAGAAGCCGCTGAGATTTCTATAGAAGAAATTATTTTCGTACTCGATAGAGGATTGATCTCTGTTTCTGGATTCTGCTTCGAAGAGGTCCTGCAAGGAGGTAGATCTCAAAGATCTGGATCGACGCTCCCACTGTGAAGGGTGATCCTCTACAATCTCCGAAGATGATGTGGGGACTGTTTCATCGCCATCACACTTTGGCGAAGGGGCCAGATCAGGAAAAAACTGCGGCGAACTCGCCAACAGTGGTGAATTAGGAGATGGGAAGACTGGAGAGGAGGCCGATCTTCTATGAGATGCCGAGATGGAGGAGACAAGGCGGACGTGCTTAGAGTTGATCGGCATGGAGTCAGAGTTCATCTTGCGAGAAGTGAATGAGAGAGAAAGAATCTGGCTTTGCGAGAACACGTCGGAATTGGCTTCCGACTCTCCACTGAGCAAAACCCTCCACTCAGATTGTAATTTAGCGGATTTCTTTGGTGGCTCGATGGTCTCCTCCATCTCTGCTCCGTCTCTAATTTCTGCATAAGATGGCGGTGGACGCATTTTACTTTCAATCATCTATTGCGTATCAACTTACCACGACGACTGAAGAGAATTTCATCTCTACTAGATGGCGTCTGACTCTGGGAGTTGATGTATTTACGCAAATGCTGTGATCTTCCGAGAGCCTCTGCTGCACAAAGATCAACAAGATCTTCCGAAGTGATCAAAAGTTATCCTGGTCCCTGCCAAGATACGGTGAGGAATCAAAATCTCTCTCTCTCTCTCTCTCTCTCTCTCTCTCTCTCTCTCTCGCACGCACGCACGCACCCTTAATCTGCTATGCATGCTTCATGATTGATTCTTCTTCAATTCTAGTTTTTGAACCCAGATCGGAGATGGAAGATCCTTCTCTTTCCGTGCCGCCAATCACAAAAAGTTGCAGTAGAACAGAATTTGCAGGTATCGATGCAGCTTTTACGAGCACACAGCGGCTCCGCAAGGCTGCAACCAGGTAACAGCACGTGAACCTCAAAATTCCTGGAGATTACTTAAGAGTTGACTGTGCACAGTGCAAAGTAGAGGCTCACATCAAGACAAGGAACTGCATCCACCATGAACATGTGCAATCAATGATCTCATCCGTAAGCTTTCCAAATTCCAATCACCTAAAGGTCTTCCAAGATTCCTATCCTTTCCCTCAAAGCATATACTGTTCTCAAAACTACAGTGGACAAACAGCGTCAAAATCTGAGCATAAGAAATCATCCAGAGGAGCTAATGACATCTTAAGAGCTTTGATGGAGGAGACAAAACCGTTTTAGCTCACCACCAGAATCCAGACACAGCTTTACTAAAAAAAAACCCAGCCACCAGCTACCTATCCCCTCTTCTACTTAGTACTACATCTCTATCTCTAACGAATCTCTCAAGTCTCAGCCATAAAAACACACACAACACAGGGTGTGTATGTGTCAGCTAGCGCTTTCTCCTCCTTTCCTGTCATTTCCTTTCATAGCTACCTAGAGGCTAGCACTTTCTCCTCCTGAGTCCTCTCCTGTCATTTGCTTTCATGGCTAGCTAGCTATCTCATCCTTCTCCTCTTCTGTCCTTTCAAGCTGCAGCAGGAGCATCGGAGAAAGAGTCCAAACAAGAAGATTCTGGGGAAACAAAGAAAGCCAGTGCTCGGCAAACTTACAAAATATAGGATTGAAATTTTTGAGGGTTTGGTATAAGCATATAAACCCTTTGATGAGTAGTAGTTCTCAAAAAATTTAGAAGGTTTTAGAAATATAATTTTGTTAAGATCTCCAAAAAGGTTTCCCCAGCACTACCTAAAGGGTCTAGGTAAATTAGTATTATTAGTATTGATATTGAGAAGTAGGCTTGAACTCTTCAAGTCACTTTGTTTGACAATTGAGAGAGCCTTTGTGTTTCTTTAAATTGTATTCATTCACATAGATTGGTCAAAAAAAAAATTGTTGGGAGGTGGGAGGTGTGGGCGCTTAGATCCGACTTCTCACAAGAGGGCCTTCGAGCTAAGACCCCAGAAGCCTTTTGCTTAAACCTAGTTGACATTGAGAGACTTTTTATGATTACTTTGCTTTCTTTATTGTTAGAATTATTACATGAATAGCCAATGACTTGCTACCACATAGCCCATGAATATTTCAATGGACTAGAGCACTAGAAGGCTCAATGCTAGAGAGCTTGAGGGCATTGCACAAATCAAGGTGGTAGGGCCTTCCTCTATGTAATCTAAGACTCAATGCAAGGCTTTTTGTCTTCCAAACAAATACTCGGTAATGAGGCATTTTGGAAGTAGAAGTCATCAGAACGGTAGAGACAAGGCCCTACCAACTTTGTCATAGCTCCAAATTAGTTAAGGTTTACATCCCACCAAAACATACACACAAGAAAACTACCCTCCAATTGTCAATAAGGAATGAATTCTAGGGATTGAAGTGCACCACCTACTTTCCTCTACTAAAATAATTTTTGAAGGTAGACATGCATGTCCTCTTCAACCATTGCCCGGGCTGAAGCATTCAAGACCCAACACGTATTTGGAGAAATAAATATTCTATTAATAGCATTTCTCTTGGAGGTGGAACTCGTTCTAGGAGCCAAATTCAATGTTTTCGTCCAATCGAACATCACTAGTTTTTTTTTTTTTTTTTAAATTGGCAAAAATGTTTGTGGACAGCCACATAAATTGATTTGGCTGCCACAAAGCACACGCATATTCTGGTGGAATGTGCATGTGAACAACCTATGACTAGATGCATAATGTGCTTGCATGATGGAACGTTTGTGCGTGAAGTGCCAGCTAATCATGTGCATGTAGTCATTCATTTATTATCCACATGAGAGTTTTGGTGGAATGTGTAAATGGTTTGGAAGCAAAAAATCAATTATAAAGGTGCTCCAAAATACAAAGAAAACACAAGCACTTAGGAACAAAAGATGCATTTAAAAATTTAAATGATTCTTTCTATGTCGAAGGAGGGGGCGGGGGAGAGGGCAGTACATTAAAGGTTGTCCCCAAAAGAGGCCCTTTGCCTAAGGGCGAGGCCCGACATGGGGGTTGGGCCCTTCCCATAAATAATGCCAAGTGTGACTTTTTTGCTTCTTTCACAAAAAATCTAAACTCTCTAGCTAGGACTTTCATGTAGATAGGCACTAAATGATTGTTGCACGACATGAACATTTCCGAAGGTCCCATTGAAAAGGTTCACATGTGCAATTAGTTGTTGGCTACGTCCACATGAAAATTTGGGTAGAAGGTTTAGTGCTAGGTGCCAACCCCTCATGAGAGTTGTGGTGTTTGGCAACCACAAGTAAATCTTACTATTTAAGTTGGCTACAAAACACAAAGGGAAGATGAGCAGTTGGCATAATATTTCATCAATTGTTTTTTTGGAGGAGTTTTATTAAATTTTTGAGCTATTATGATACTTAACGATGAACAAGTGTCATAGAGAAAATTGTTGCCCGAGGAAACAACATGGACACAATTGTAACTAGCTTTCAGGTGACATAACCTCAAATTCAATGGGAGTGCAGATAAGATATTATAAATACTACGAACGATTACTATGAGCCATGTTAACTAGCTTTCAAATGCCTTCATACACTGGTCTCTTTTCCAACCATTCTTACATTCATCTTGTTGTTCCTTCAAATTTTTCCCTCACTTCTAGACTTTACAAGTGTATCCACTATAAAACACATTCACTAGCTTTTAAGTGAAATACCCTCACGTGGAGCCCAGCTTGCAACAAATAAAGAGAAACCATGCTACAAGCCATCATGCAAACAATAACTAGAAACAACACCATCAAAAGAACAATTTGCAGTCCTACACAAATATGAGCCCACAAATGTCCAAGAAATTATCCTTTCATTCGCGGTGTGTGTGTGTGTGTGTGTGTGTACACACACACACACACACACACACACACACACACACATATATATTAGTAAAGAGTGTCCGTCGTTGACGGGCAAGCAGCGATGGTTTAGGAGGAAAGCCGATGGTCGTTGACGGGTGGCCGATGTATGTGTGTGTATGTACGTGGCCGATGGGTGGACGTTTGATTTTGGGTATCAAAAAATTTGATTTTGTCGGGGTATTGAAAAATTACGAATTTTTCGAGTCGATCCCGTATCGAAAAATTCTGTTTTTGGGTATCGAAAAATTACGAATTTTGTGTATCGAAATTTTTTGACTTTGGGTATCGAAAAATTTTGATTTTAGGTATCAAAAAATTCTGTTTTTGGATATAAAAAATTTACGAATTTTTCGAGTAGATTCCGTATCGAAAATTCTGATTTTGGGTATCAAAAAATTACAGATTTTTTGAGTCGATCCCATATCAAAAAATTCTGATTTGGGTATCGAAAAATAACGGATTTTTCGATCCCATATCGAAAATTTTTGATTTTGGGTATCAAAAAATGCTGATTATGGGTATCGAAAAAGTCTAACTTTGGGTATCGAAATTTTTTTATTTTGGGTATCGAAAAATTTTGATTTTGGATATCGAAAAATTTTGATTTTGGGTATCGAAAATTTTTGGATTTTGGGTATCGAAGAATTTTGATTTTGGATATCGGGGAATCTTGATTTTGGGTATCAAAAAACTGATTTTGGGTATCGAAAAGTTACAAATTTTCTGAGTCGATTTCGTATAAAAAAGTTCTGATTTTACGTATCGAAAAATGCTGATTTTGGATATCGAAAAATTACGATTTTTTTGAGTCGATCCCGTATCGAAGATTTTGATCTTGTGTGTGTGTGTGTGTGTGTGTGTGTGTGTGTGTGTGTGTGTGTGTGTGTGTGTTTTGTGTGTGTGTATGGGTATGTGTGTGTGGGTCTCCGTGTTTGTGGGTATGCACATTGCGTGTTGTGTGTTGTGAGTGTGTTTTGAAACAAATAAAAAGAAGAAACATAGCAAGGCCTAGAGAGACCTTATATATCTTGCACATGTCGCATCTAGCATCTAGAGAGAAAGAGAGCAAGAGATCGTAGCAAGTTTGCCCTAGAGGGACCTCGTATCTCGTACATCTCGGCTCATCTCTCACATACCATTGCGGCCTCATCTCTCACTTACCATCTCCAATTCGTAACAGGTAGTCAACAAAATTGCTCTCCCTTTTCTTGGATAGCAGTTTACTCAATAGGCTTCATTATGAGGTCATCATTTTGTTGAAACATTCAAACACAACTCATGCTTTGCAAACCTGATGTGCCATCTTAAACTGGCTCAAAATTGAATTTGTTGTTTTCCATCTTACATGGATTGGAATTTGAATGCAATTTTTTGAATTCCTGTAAGCTCTTTTGAGGCCTGTAACCTCTTTCACATTTGGATTGGGTTTCCTTTCTTACTAATCTTTTATGCTGAAGTTCGATGATGATGAATTACTATATCTGGGTGGTAATTCAGGTTACTATCAGACTATACACCAAATAGTTATTACCATGTGTTGTGTGAGAAAGTGCTGAAGGAAATTGTCATTTCTCTGAGTGGAGGATAATTGAAGGCAGGCACAAATATAGACTTTTCAATAAAAGGAGTTGATCAATTCAACAACCAAAGCATCTGGGAAAAGCTAATTGAATCTTTTCAAAGTAGGTAGAAATAAATTATCATTTCATAAGAAACAATATATCAAAAGCAGTTGTGTTCATGCAATCTCTTTGTTCTGGCACCTCTTAAACATCAAGACAATTTGACATGCAATATGAAATACGATCTTTGAGTAGGGGCGGGAAGATGGTGCTATGTTTGTAGCCAATAGGTGATACAACAAATAAATTCCTACAACAAATAGATTATACATCAAAATATGCTTTTGATTGAAACTTACCAAAAGCCTACTTCTAAACTGAAATAGGCCTAAACATTAAACTTCATAGTTGGTAACCTGTATGATACACACAAAAAAGTCTATGTCAATACATTTTCTTAAATGATAAAGTTTACACTTGAAAATGATTAACACAACTCTCTCTCTCTTTTTTCGTGTAGTTCAATCTATTCAGTGTGCCAAAGTTCAAAGCGTATGTTGATTAGACTCACTTCATGATATATGATGATTTCTTGCATTCGAAAAAGCAAATCATAGTAGTCACTGATGATAAAGAAACCTCCAACATCTGAGCAAATTAAGCTTGTTTGAGCAAGTTGTGAATCAATATCTAATGTAAATAAGACTGTCTTCATGTGAATAGTTTATCTGCAAGCACATTTCTTGTGTTGTAGAGCAGAGCAGAAGCAAACTAAATATTTGTTGTGTGATAGATGGCTTGCACAAAAATCTCTACACAAAACAAAAGAATTTTTTGCTATTGATAATTGAAATAGGGGGATTACTTATCCAGGAGCATAGCCAAGTTGAGGTTGGAGTTTAGAGTTTCTCTACATAGTAAGCCACTTATGTTATTCCAGTAATCTACGAAACGTGTGCATTGTGAATGAAGGTGCCAAGGCAAAGATGCTTAGTCGATTGGTGGTGAATAACCATTGGAAAAGATAAAAAACAATTTACTAAAAATCAACTACCGCACCTCCCTCCTCCCCATGCAATTTTTTTTAGAAAGCTTAATTTCTAATTCTCCCCCACCCCCTCTCCTTCTTGGCTCTCTAGTGAAGCTGCAGTACTCGAACTACATGTCTTCGTTCCACCGAAGATTGTCAGCGTAACGGTCTGGAGGTCTTCTTTGTCTTGTTGACCTTATGGGTTCGTTTCGTCGCTTCTCAAACATTTCTTGCTCGTGGGTTGATCTTCTGCGTCCTATTGCTCTGGAGTCTGTGACTCAACATTCTAATTTGACATTTGTCCTCGATCTTCCTCTTGAATTGGCAGCAGTGCGAAGATCTCATGGCCTCTTTCGTCTTTCAGTCCAGGAAATGTGGACTCATCAAACTCCACATCTCTACTCGAAACAACCTTTTTCGTGGTTGGGTCGTAGAGCCTGTACACTTGTGATCCGTTCGAGTACCCGACCATGATCGTTCGTTCTGATTTATCATCGATCTTGCTTCTCTTTTCTTTTGGAATGTGCTTGTATGCTGCACATCCGAACACACATATGTATGATAGATCAGACTTTCTACCTGTCCACATTTTGTACGATGTCTTATCTTCCAGCGTTGTCATTGTTGCTCTGTTCTGCAGGTATACTGTTGCAGCTATTGCCTCAGCCCAGAATTGACTTGGCAATCGAGCCTGTGCCATCATGCATCTGGCTCCTCTCCTAGCATCCTATTTTTTTTTTTGCGACACCATTATATTCTAGTGTGTACGCAGGAGTAAATTGGTGTTCTATCCCCTGTTCTTGGCAGAATTTCAAAAATTCTTTGCTCTTGTACTCACCTCCATTGTCAGATCTGATGATCTGAATATTCTTCTCTGCAAATGCCACGAACTTCTTGAAGGAGTCTAACACTTCAGATTTCTTCTTTAGGTAGTAGACCATAGTCATCCGGTTGTAATTATCTATGAACGTCAGAAAATACCTCGAACTTGAGAGCAAATCCATTTTCATCGGTCCACAAACATCAGAGTGGATGAGCTCAAGAACTTCTTTGGCTCTTCTTTCCTCATGTGTGAATGGATTCCATGTTGTTTGCCTTTCTGACAGGCTTCACAGAACTCAGTTTTGGGCCTTGATATCTTGAGACCTGTGACTATGTCTTTCTTGCCCATGTCATACAAGCTCCTCATGTTCAGATGATACATTCTCCTATGCCAGAGCTAATCTTCATTCTCTGATGCTATTAAAATGCTATCAAAATTGCTGATTATCTTGGCCTGATAGAGATTTCCTTCTCTGCATCCGACCGTCAGCAATTTTTTTGTCGTTTTCTTGATCATACGACATGTATTGCCATCGAATAAAACTCGAATACCAAAATTTGCCATCTTGGAGATTGATAGCATATATTTTCTCAGTGAAGGCATGTAGAGTGCTCTTGGAAGCTCTGCTTGACCTGACAGTGTTCGCAGTTGTAGAGTCCTGGTGCCTTTGACATCGTGTCGGCTCCCATCACCTAGAATCACTACTCTGTTGTTTTCAAGTTCTCTGAAGTCGATCAAGATCTTCTTGTTGCAGGTGATGTGAGATGTTGCTCCTGAATCAATGACTACATTGTAGTTTTGTTTGGTGTAGCTCGTCGAAGCTTCATCAAGTATCGTGAAGGCTTCATCACCTCTATCTGCATCCTTGGATGACTCTGCAATATTTGCTTTTTCAGCTTTGTTTTCTCTTTTTGGGTTGAATCTGCAATCGTATGCAGAGTGCCCCTTCTTCTTGCAGTGCATGCAAGGTATTGCTGGATTGAACCAGCATTTGTTGGCTGTATGGCCTGGTTTGTGACAGTGATCACAAGAAGAAGATTGTTGATTCGAGGACTTCGTCTTGTCGAATCTGGGTTAGTTCTTGTTTTTCTTCTTTCCTTTCGTGAAGATAGCTTTCTCTTGATCACTACTTCCTTCTCCTTCATCCCTCATCAGTCTCTCATCAGCGACAAGACTGATCGCTTTGTCGAATGTCATATATGGTAGACTCAGTATGAGCATTTACAACGGCTGATAGGATGTCGGTAGAGACTTCATGAAGTACATCAGTTATTGTGGTGCTGGGACCTGGTGCTCCTGTCCTGATGTAGCGAGTTGAGGAAGATCATTCCGATCTAACTAGTTGCCATCCCATCGTATAGATTGTAGCTGATTGTGAAGATGCATCATTGAAACAATAGTCCTCACTTCGTACTTCTATTTTAATCTTTCCCATGCTGCATGGCTGCTTTTGCAGTCTTCAATTTACATGAGTAGATCTTTGTTAATGGACGAAATGATGATCACCATTGCACACTCACCCTTTCTGATCCATTCAGCTCTCCTTGGGTCTCCTTCTGGAGGCTTCACCTCTGAGAGTTCGGTCACTGACCAGATGCCTTCTCCCTTCAGTGTTTTGATTTTGAATTTCCATATCCTGTAATTTGCGCCATCAAGATTGATTGCCACTCTTGTCTAGATCGTTGTAGCCATATTGTGTTGTACAGAAAATCACTGCTTAGATATCGATAGTGATAACCTGTAGGCTCTGATACCATGTCGCGAACGGTTTTGATTTGTTGTCGTGAACGATTTTGTTTTTTTGAATTTTCTTTTGTGCGGAAGCTCACAGGAACCTAGACACGCGATTACACATCACAGAACAGATTTCATTCTAGCAATCATGACAATGGAAGACAAGGAGATGCACGAAATAGAGCAATCGAATTATCAGTTTAATTTTTAGAGCGAGATCGTCAGTGTCTCGCTCATTGGAGGCCTGACGCCCTGCTCTCTCGCTGTGTTCTGCTCGTTGGCAGACTTTCATGCACAATTGTTTCGTTTCTGGTAATTTTCTTTTCTGCTCTACTCATGCACACTCTTTGTGTATGTTTTGATCTATAAAATAGTTTATATCTCCACTGTGTGGAGTTTGCAAGATAGCTAAATAGAGAATTACAAGAGTAGTTAATACTACTCAACTAATCAGTTACTCTCCATTATTGCTAATTGTTTCAGCTGAGCGTGAAGCTTAAGGCTCCACGCCCGTTGAGCTGCCAGCTGGCAGCGCGAAAGATTTTCTTTCGTTTCATGTCATTTTGCATCGCTTTGCAGTTTTTGAGGTCCTGGAAGCATGTTTGATTTTCGCGAATGGTTCGTATCTCGTTCATCCTGGAGGGAGTTTTTCTATGTCGATTCAATATTTTGTCAAGTAGATACATGTTCACGATTTTCATGTATTTTTGTAGACTGTTCAATAAGTCATGTATTTCTATAGATTGTTCAACAATAGATATATCTACATACAACAAGTGAAAGGATCTAGATTAGCTGGAGAGAGAGAGAGAGAGAGAGAGAGAGAGAGAGAGAGAGAGAGAGAGAGAGAGAGAGAGAGAGAGAGAGAGAGAGAGAGAGAGAGAGAGAGAGAGAGAGAGAGAGAGAGAGAGAGAGAGAGAGAGAGAGAGAGAGAGAGAGAGAGAGAGAGAGAGAGAGAGAGAGAGAGAGAGAGAGAGAGAGAGAGAGAGAGAGAGAGAGAGAGAGAGAGAGTTAGCCCAAAGTAAAATAAAACACCGTGGCATGTGTATTGTAAGTCCACGTGTGAGTACTTGTTAATAAACTCCTACCATGGCATGTGTGTTAAAAGTCCATGGGTAGAAACTTAATTAAATTCTAAACTTCTAAGTTAGAAAATTTAACTTAGAGAACTTAAACTTAGAAACTTAAGCTTAGAAAATAAAAGATTCTAAGTTATCTTGAATTCTAAGTTTAGAGTCTTAGGCTTTCTAAGTCAGAGTTTGAGAAGTTTTAAAATGACAAGTTTTAGAAACTAATCCCATAAGTTAGTAGAAGCTTATGGAAGGCCCTTCTTGCTATAAGAAGAGAGGCATTTCCCTTGTAAAATAACAATTTTGAGATTAAGCTATCTTGCTTACTATTTGGAGAATTATCTTTCTATTTCATTTGTGTTCCCATTGGAAGGTGCATAGCTTGAGGGAAGGTGCTCGGGCCTCCTCTTGCCTCCTTTCATTGGTTCAAAACATCATCTTTCATCCTACCACCTCTACGATTTTTGACCCTACTCAGATTTTCTGAAAACCCAATGTTTTATTGTCAAAATCCTTTGTTTTTCATCCAAATCTTTGAGTCAAAATTCGCCGACTTCATTGAGGCTAGATCTATGAAAGATTAGTCCTCCAACAGCTCCACGAATTTTGTCTCAGAGATTAGCCTGTTTTCTGCCAGAAAACCACTTTTTCCACTATTATCCTTGTGTGTCAACAAAACTCTCTATAAAAAATTGTGGACCATACCATAAAATTGCCCACAGTCTAAACGATTTCTATACATCCTCTGCGAATTCTGTCCTTTACAAAAAATTCAAAAAAATTCAAAAATTCATATTTTGTCAGTGAAAACTCCCTATCAGAAATCATGGAGCATACCACGAAATCATCCACACTCTGAACGATTTTTGACAAATTCTTAAAGAAAAAAAATTTAGTATCAGAAATCGGGGAGCATACCATGAAATCGCCCAAAGTTTGAACAATTTCTATACCTCCTCTAAAAATTTTGTCCTTTATAAAAAATCCAAAAAAATTAAAAAATTCATATTTTGTTAGTGAAAACTCCATATCAGAAATTATGGACTATGCATACCACGAAATCATCCACAGTCTAAACAATTTCTGACGAATTTAAAAAAAAATGATTCAGTATCAGAAATTGTGGACCATACCATGAAATCGCCCACAGTCTAAACGATTTCTATACCTCTTCTGCGAATTCTGTCCTTTACAAAAAATCCAAAAAAATTTAAAAATTCATATTTTGTCAGTGAAAACTCCATATAAAAGATCATGGACCATACCACAAAATCGTCTACAATCTGAATGATTTCTGACGAATTTCAGAAAAAAAAAATTCAATATTAGAAATCGTGGACCATACCATGAAATCGCTTACAATCTGAATGATTTTTGACAAATTATATATATATATATATATATACACAAGTATTTTCTTAGTACAAATTTTCTATCAGACTCTACAAGTATTGTATTATGATTCAACAGTCTGTTTGCGAGTTCTACTCCAAAAAAGTACAAATTCTTGTCCAAATTCACTATTTTGCAAGAAAACCACCTTTTTGACCTTTTGTGGCCAAACACAGTACTATACTGATTATTGGTACTATTATTCTATTTCTCATTTTGCATAATGTCACGAGATTGTGCTGAATCTTCTAATCGTTCACCTCCATGCCTAGAACGCAGAATCCCATGCATTGTTGCACCAAAGTACGATTGAGAATCTGACCGAGTTAGATTTCTTCCAGACTTTGATATTGCATGTCACTTCTATAGAAATACCTTTGAAACTGAAAAGCTCAAACTATTTCCTATGGTGCTCTATGGAACAACCAAAGAGTGGTATCTCAACCTAGAAGCTGCTGATCTTGTTTCTTGGAATACCCTCAAAGACGCTCTTATCAAGTGTTTCAAATTTTCTAAACTGACTCAAAGCCCATTCATCCAAATTGCACATATCAAGACGCGTCACGAAGAGTTTGTAAGAAACTACATTGAACATTCTAAACGTCTCAAGGTAGAATGTGTTGATGAGAATATCACCGAACGAATGGCCATCAAATTGTTCTCGGTTGGACTCCCTAAAAATATCCGCCGAGAATTGAGACTAGTTGATCTTTATGATCAACTTAAGGATGTCATGATTGATGCCATTCATGAAGAAGACGAGGGTCCAATGAGGACTTTGATTACCGAAACATGAAATCCAAACTCCCTAAATGTCTTCACAACCAGAAGAGTGAGAGTACAGCCCAATCTTCGGAACTTCTACATCAAATGGAAACTTGGCAGAAAGCTCAACAAACTCACATGGACAAACTAACTGCTGATTTCAAAAATTATATGAAAAGTATTGCTGATAAGTCTTTTCCAGCAAGAGAAAATGTCTGGTGTCCTATCTGTTAGCAGAATCACATTGCTAATGAGTTCTCCCAACTGAAAACCCATTTCCCATTAGCACTCAGACCTACGTATCAGCATTACCGCCCCTTCATGTCAAATTTCAAATTTTAAAGACTGAAATTGATCTACAAATCATCACAAAGAGTGATTGGTAGCTTGGGATCTTGATATATATCAAGACTAGCTTCCAAATCTAGCTTCTACTTGACAATCTTTGCGATTCCAAGCAAGAACAATAAAAAATGATGATCCACGGCTTCACATGTGTGAAGTACAGCTACTGTACGGCCTTATAATAGAGAAATAGTTTACTTATCATTTACTAAGCATTCATCCACAAAGACAGTGCTTAAGAGAGTCAAAACACAAAGATTGCTTCACAAACCAAGATTTCTCATCATTAGCTCAACAATAGATCCATCATGGATCAAGTACCAAATCACCATAATCTCTCTCTAAGCTGCATCCAGCATGTGTGGACAGCTCATTGTACTCATCCATATCCACTTTGGATAATATCTATCAAGTTTGCCACATCATCCATGTGAAAAATGCAAAAGTAAGCTTGGTAGAGGCCAAAAATCTTGTATATAGATAAACACACATGTGTGGAGCCTGTTCCCACGTGTGAAACTAGTGTACTTGTCATGTACTATAATCATATAGGTTGTACATATGATTTAATTCAAGTTCTAGTGGCTAAAAAGGCCAAAAACTAGTTTTCTAGACATATGACACATGGCATCAATCTATTGCTTGCATGGGCCACATCCTTTGGTTAGGTGTCATCCCATGTGTAGAGGACAGCTCACATGTGTGGAATAAGCTGAAGTAGGCGAATTTTGACTTCTAGAAGATTTTCAAGTAGATCTCCATATAGAAGGAAAATGGACCAAAAGTGCTCAAAATAGAAGGTTTTGTCCAAGTGTCAATTTTGTATGATGAATCATCATATGAAAAAGCACATTCACACATGTGGGATTATAACTTCAAAAAGTTTATCTCTAAGTCTAAAATGAGTTTTGGCTAGCGCCTTTTGGGCCTACAAAGCTTACAATGGATATTATATTGTCTTGAAAAGCACTGATGTACTAAAAGTACATGACACTCCCCCTACTTAAACATTTTTTTCCTAAAAAATGAAGACATGTGTTTGATCAGCTTGATCGCCTTGGTTAAATAGTCATGATAGAAGATGTGTCATCCAAAAAATAATTTATTGCCTCATTACAGATCCAAAGCCGTCGAATTCAATCCATTTTGCTAGCTTCAAACTGTAATCCTTGTTCCCATGGAGGAAATATTGAGAGTCGAAGAAGAAGTTGATGAAGCACCATATTGCTTGTTGGTAATCAATCTGTATGGAATGGATAGAGTGTGTCACCGCAATATTCTCTTTTGTCTACTTCCTTGACATCATAGTAATTTGGATGGTTATCTCTCTCTACTCGAGTTTTTGGTGTTGATTTTCTCTCTCTACCTGAGAGCAGCCTATTTTCTCCATAGTGAGCACTTAGAATATTTTCTGATATCCATCTCTCATAGTAAGGGGTTAGTTTTTTCAGTCTGTTGTATGCCATTGTGCTCTTGCCTTGGATTTTTTAAGTAATTTGTTCATTGATCATTCTTGTGCAATCACAACACCTCATGAAGGTCCTGTAGGATGTGTGGTGAAGTTCACACGTGCTAAAAACTTCACATGGTATCAGAGTCTTGTGCTTTGAAGAGAGGAGGGTGCATACATCAGATCTTGAGTGCTTTTGCTTGCAGGAATTCGGATTTTGGGAAAGGATACAAACTCGTTTTTAATCAGGCCATCTGTGGATCATAAGTGAATCAAATCAAGTCTGATCTACTCCAGTTGAGCCCTGTATGGATAGAGAGCTCACACATGTGAAATCATCCCTCTTTGTTCGAGTGTTACTTCTCAAGGAATGACTCAAATTTGATGTTTTATAGCTTGTTGGATAGGTATTGAAGAGTAGATTGTGCTGCTCGAGTTTCTAAATCAATTTGATCTGTTTTTAGAAGAGTTTTAGGCAATCAAAGAGATAGGGAGAGCACTCATCTCATGTGATATGCCAAAGTGAGCACACATCAGTTCTTTTCACCAATATTCTCAATTTTCATTATCAATCAAGTAGAATTGGATATTGTGAGGTCTAAGACATTTCATTTCACACAAGTATTGTGTTTGAGTTGAAATCAAGATCCTAGAGAGTTTATCAGTTCTTTGAAACTCGTGGGAGAGATACACTTCATACTTGCATGTTCTTCATCTTTTGATAGAAGCTAGATCCAAATTCAAGATAGATTGTTGTGAGTCTTCTCTCACAGTCAATTTCTAGATTTCTCTCAACTTTCCAAAGTTACCTTTTAGCATCAATAAGATTGGTGGATCGTATGCAAAGTCTAACAAGCTTCCTTATGCTAGATGTAGGTCAAGGTCTAATATGCTTCTTGGAGATGTTCATCTTTGTGCTAACTTGGCTAGTCTTGAGGATAATGATGGTGTTTCAATGGTTCTTCATGGCAAGTGCAAGCATGCAAAAGGTAAGGAAAGAGCTAACTTCATCAATGGAGGTGAAGGTTCTTCCTTGGAAAAGATTGTTGTTAATGATTTCTTTGATCATATGGAAAAGGATGTTGCTAGGTGCATGCATGAAGGAGGTGGTTCTTCTACATTCTTTTGTTATGATTCCAAGAAAGTCATTTTTCCAGCAAGATTCCATCCTTTTTGTTAGCCATAACAAAAGCATCAAGCTTGAAAAGTCTACCTTGTCTATTGCCCCTAGCAACCAAGATTTCTTCCTTTGTAATGAAACAAGCATCACCCCCAAACTTTACCATGTATCCTTTCTCTATCATTTGACCAACACTTAACAAATTCTTTGAAAGTGAAGGAATGTAAAGAACACCATCAAGTCTTGCTTTCCTATTAGTAGAGAGACAAATAGAAATTGAACCAATACCTTCAATCACACACTCACCACCATTGGCCATGTGAATTGCTTTCTTGGCTCCATCATAAGTGACCAAAGAAGTAAAGAACTCCTTGTGACTAGTCATGTGTGAGCTAGCTCCACTATCAATCCACCATGAATCTTTGTCACCTTCACTTGATATTGGACTTAAAGAACACATAAAAAGAGAATCACCACCACCTTGATCCTCATCATTAGTAGTAAAGTTGATTTGTTTGCTACCTTCATCTCTTTGCTTCTTCAAACATTCATTTGCAAAATGCCCTTTGATTCCACAATAAAAGCATTTCAACTTAGACTTATCTTTCTTTTTGCCAAAAGAAGAAGTCTCACCTTGATCTTGCCCTTTAGACCACTTGCCTTTGCCTTTGCCCTTGAACTTGCCTTTGATGAACATAGCATCCTCTTCATAATGAGATGTCGATGTAGATCCACCTCCTCTTGATTGAAGCCTATACTCCTCATTCACCAAGATCTCTTGCAAATCCACAATACTTGGCAAAGTCTTCTGAATAGCAAAACTTTGAACAAGATTAGCATGATCATCCAACAAGCCATTAAGTATAACTTGAACAAGCTCTACCTCCTTAATGCTTTCATCAATACATGCTAACTCATCATTGAATGCTTTAAACCTCAAAACAAAAGCATGAGTACTCTCTTCCTTCTTTTGCAAACTTTGAAAGATTTGCCTCCTAAGAGTAAGCACTCTTGATGTAGACTTGCATTCATAAAGCTTCTTCAAAGCTTCCCAAGCCTCCAAAGATGATGTGCACTTACCAACTTCCTTGAGAAGTTCATTGGTGACATTCATCTTAATCATGTGTAGAGCTTTCTTTGCTCTCTTGTCATACCTCACTTGATCTTGTTGAGTTGCTGGCCTCTCCTCCAAACCTACAACAATCTCCATCAACTCATTCATCTCCAATAAGGACTCCATCCTCACCTTCCAAGTAGAATAGTTGATTGAGGTAAGCCTATCATTGCTCTCCAACATAAATCCACCACTTGTAGCCATGTTGAAGTGACCTGATCTTCTTCTTTCAACCTGTTCCAATGCAAAAAGCACTCTCTTGAATGTCAACAATTGAACTCAAGAAGAAATCACAAAGATATGGAACCTCTCAAATCTCTTCTAGCACTTCTAACTAGAAAATCAACACATAGCATAGTGAAATCTTGATCAACCTATGATCTATCCTCAATCTAATGATTCTTGCCACTTCCTAAGATTGAAATACACTCAAATGAAGTTCATTAACCTCACAAACTAGAGATCCAATCAAAATTAGGGTTTTGACAAAATAACAAAAAATTGAATATCTCAAATTCTACATGCAATTTCTAGAAACTTGGTATATCTTCTTGTAGACTCCAATGAGACCTTCCTAATGCACCAAATATCATCTAAATCCAGTAAACCAAGTGTGAAATTGGAATTGATCAAGTATATAACCCTATATTGAGTTTTGACCTACAAAAGATCGATTCTACACATGCAAAAATGCTGATTTTTGAGTAGAGATCAATCTAGCATGCTCTAGCATTGGTAACTCCTCCAAATCCTTGCTAAAGATGGTTGATCCTTTCATAACCTGAAACACAATAGCTCTGATACCATGTGAAGGATTTCAGATCATTCAAGGTCCAATCCATGTCCCAAATCTTTGGTTACAATAAGGAGCAAACCAACAATCTTGCCAATGTAGAAAAATCAGCATCTACATACAAAATGAGATGCAAACTCTAAGAGATATTGATCAAACATGAACCAAAACATAAAATATGTTTGCTATCCGTACAATTACAGTACCCTACTATATTTCACACGTGTGAAACCGAAAATATCAATAAATGATCATTCTACACACAAGATTGCAAGATAACACCAAGATAGTGCACCAATGAGTAGTAGAACCCAAAGAGAACCATGTATAATGATGAAATGAGAGAGAGAAGAGAGAAGATGTGTCTCTCCACGAGTTACATCCTTTTATAGAGTTTCCAGATCCTATTTGGCCACTTGGCTTTCCCTCCAAAATGTAAACCCTACTATTTTTGGGTCTAGATTCAATGTACCCAAAGTTCAAATTTGAATCTCTCTCAAACTCGACTACCAACTTTTCCACACTTTCCAAAAGTGTTTATTGAATGTATTTTAAACTAATATAACTTCAAAAAGTTTATCTCTAAGTCTAAAATGAGTTTTGGCCTCTTATTGACAATTTACCAAAATGTGACTAAACTAGACTAAACTAGTTGAAATCTCTCACATTTTGTGTCTAGAATTGATCTAGATTGATCTTAATCTGAAGTAGATTGATAGATCAAGTAATCTGACAACCAATCTCTCTTGAGGATCAGATTAGGATCCACTCTTGGTCCTTTTTGTACTTTTTTTTCCACATGGTATCAGAGCCAAGTACAAGAGTTTTTGTTGAAATTGATAGGGTTAATCCAAATCAAAGCCAAAATTAACAGTTTTTTGGAAACTAGTCAAATTTTGTGTAGCAAGTTAGATTTGATAGCTATCCTCAAAATTTTTGGTCCAGATCTTGTTGTGGGCTTTAGGAACCCTTTTCACACGTGTGAGGCCATACAGCTCCTGTTTTGACTGAGAAATTTTAAAAATTTGTAGAATTTGACTCACATACTCAATTTGAGTGATTTTTGTTGCAAAATTAAGCATTTTTTACAGAGAATCTAATCCTTTGATTAGTTCTTGGATTAGATTAGCCAAAAAATTAAAATTGAAGCTTGAAATAGGTGCATTAGTTGATCTTCTCTGATTTTTTGAGTGTATGTTGAAGTTAAGAGAGATTTTGCTAAAAATCATAGATTAAGGAGTGATATGCAAGGTGAGAGGTTGAAATCCATTGTACCATCACTCTAGATTTGTTCAAGAGTGATAGGGTCAAGTTTATAAGCATCAATTTGCTAGAAAACATCTTTGGATCTATCCTCCAAGTGAAGCCTTTGAGAGTTTCTAGTGCATATAGAGCATCTATGCAAATCTTTTGTAGAATTTGACATAGATTGGCTTCAATTGAGAGTTCTAGAAAAGAGATTGAGATCCAAGTCACATTGTTCAACCCTACTCAATTTGTTTGAGTGATTGTAAGGTTTGAAAAGAGTCATTAAGGTATCTATGACAAATGTGTAGAGAGAGATCCAATTTTCTAAGAGTTCCTTCCTTTGTAGAGGGCAAGATCTAGAAGCTCATTATGTGTTGTTATTGGTGAAGAATTTGTCTTCTCCTATGTGATCAAATCTTTCTAAGTGGCATTAGCTCTTTGAAGCACAATATCTTAGTGAGAAAAATCACAACTTTTGATTTTGAATTTCATTCCAAGTCTTAAAAGGTAGAGTAATTGGCGAATCCAATAGGAGTGATTGAATTCAATTTATTGAGCAAAAACTGACATAGTATGTATGAAACTCAAATTAGTTTTATTCAACTTTCTTTGTGAGAGTAGAGTCAATTTGTGATCCCATTGGATGTCTAGAATGAGGAGGAGTCCATATTTGAGTATTCATGCATGGTTGAGATCTATGTGAATCTCTAGTTGTCTAATTTTTAAGCTATGTGAAAAATTGGTGGTATAGTTTGTTTTCAAATCAAATCAAATTCATTCTTAATCTCAAGAGTGAGTCCAAAATAAGTGATTAAGTTTGATTTTCATGTGTTTGAAACAAAACCCATCTTTTGTTCAAGAATCTCAAGTGTTGAGAGAACTAGTCAAGTGAAAAGAAAAATCTAGGTGCCAAATCTTTTCATATCCATTTCAACTTTCAAAAAAGAGAGTCATTGGTATTTGATGAGTCCAATAGGAGATTAGATCTGATTTCTTTTGTGATTTGATTCAAATATTGTGTGCTTTAGTCTTAGTGATCAAAGCAAAGTTTCCAAGTGACTAGTCATTAGTTTGAAGATTGATTCTTAGGTTTGTGCTAGATCTTTTGTAGATAGATTATTGAAGATGTTCAAATCTAGTCTCTTGAAAGTCACAAATTACATTTGTAGAATCATATCATAGGTTTTTATTCACATGGCATCAATAGGTGGCATCCTATTGAAGGAAAGAAAGGATCCTAAGTGCAACCTTTGTGGCAAGGGAGGATATATTTTCTCAAGATGCTACAAAAAGAAGACCAATCCATCCAAGGAGAACCAAAGCAAGGGGGCCAAGGTGAAGGATGGAACTTCAAGCTCGAAATGCAAATACAAGAAGGACAAGTCCAAGGAAAGGTGTTTCCTTTGTGGAAAGGTGAATGAGGCTTGGAGTCTCACAAGAACTTGCAAGATTTGTCTTCAAGAGTCCATCACAACACATGTCAAATCTTTTGAAATTTTTCATTTGGAAGTGCATTGTTTGGTTCAAGATGCAAAAATAGATGTCACTTTCATGAAAGTAACTTGTATTTATTTTATGCCCTTGAAAAGTATTTTGCCTGGAACTTTGGACAAGTTCAAACTTATTGTTATGATCCAAGAGAAATCAATCAAGAATAAGGAGCAGCAATCACAAAATGAAAATGGTTTCATTTATGCTATCATGTCAACTTATGAAGAACCATTTTGCTTTGAAGAGATGTTTGTATCTCAAAGGTGGATTAAGGCAATACTATGAGTGTGATGCCTTAAAAGATAGCAAAATATGTTTCCCTTGTAAGCTTACATTAGTTAGGAAGTCAAGGAAATGGAAATATCTTCATAATATAGGATCTTTTGGTTTCAATAAATCATGAATGATGTGTTCATTTATAAAGATGAAAATTGTAAGTTTTCAATCTTAAAGGCAAGTTGTAAACTTCTTATGAGAATAAGTGAAGCATCCAAAGTGGACACTTATATCCATAAGCAAGGAGTTAGCCTTATTGAGATGGAAATGCCTTTTGATTTCAATATTAGAAAAATCATGCCAAGTTGTGGTGATTTTTGGACTTATGTTTCTAGCATAAGTAATTTTGATAATCATAGGAAGTGAATATTGTGTGGTCATAGTTGTTGTGATGATTATGAGACATGGAGGTCTCGGATTTCCATCAAGAAGGATCACCATGAAGAGGATCTTAAAGAATCATCTCAAGGTTCAAGTGTGCCAAGGATTGAGGAGGAGAGACCTTCTCAAGTTGTGATTCCAAAAAGAAACTCAAGAAATATGGTTGATTCCATGTGGCTCACATTTCAAGGGAAAGAGGAGCATATCTCATGTGGTATACATCTCATACTTACTTCTCTTATGTCATTTGATAAATCAATTTGCTTTAGTGAGATCATTGCATCTCAAAATTGGAGTAAAGCCATACTAGTTGAGTATAAAGTCTCTCTTGAGAACATAGATGATGTTCTTAAAAGGTTGAAATCGATTTTAAATCAATTAGAAAGCAAATGGTTATTTCATCGAATGTATGCTCTTGAGTCATGTAAGAGCAAAAGTGATTTGTTCACTCATAGGTTGAAAATTTGTATTGAGGCAAATTGTAAACTCTTTATGAGAGTAAGTGAATAATCTTCTAAAGACACTTATCTCCATAATGAAGTATTTAGACTCATTGGATCTGAGATTAGCATGGTAAACAAGCATGAAGATATGATGCAAATACTTGTTATTATAGCATGCATAGTCTTGCCAATTTGGATAAGTCTAATTCTCTAGATCATGGTAACATGATGTTAGATCTTTGTGATCCTACTAAGTCAAGAAGAAATCTTTATTTTCTCATGGAGGAGCATGCACATGAAGAAGGAGCAAGCCTCAAAGTCAAGCATCTACATGAAATTTGGAAGGAATCAATTTCAAAGATGCTAGGATGGTGCAAAGCTCTCAAGTTCATCAAAGATGTCAACATCAAAGAAGCACTATCATGGATATGGTGATTTCAGATCAACATCAAGCTCATTGGCTGATCTTCACACCTTTTGAACCAAGAAAGACCAATTCAGCCCATGGAGTCAAGTTCACGATCATCATGTTTTCCATCAAGCTAGATTTACCAAGCTAGATTTTTGAGGAGGAGTGTGAAAAATGCAAAAATAAGCTTGGTAGAGGCCAAAAATCTTGTATATAGATAAACACACATGTGGGGAGCCTGTTCCCACGTGTGAAACTAGTGTACTTGTCATGTACTATAATCATATAGGTTGTACATATGATTTAATTCAAGTTCTAGTGGCTAAAAAGGCCAAAAACTAGTTTTTTAGACATATGACACATGGCATCAATCTATTGCTTGCATGAGCCACATCCTTTGGTTAGGTGTCACATCCCATGTGTAGACAATAGCTCACATGTGTGGAATAAGCTGAAGTAGGCGAATTTTGACTTCTAGAAGATTTTCAAGTAGATCTCCATATAGAAGGAAAATGGACCAAAAGTGCTCAAAATAGAAGGTTTTGTCCAAGTGTCAATTTTGCATGATGAATCATCATATGAAAAAGCACCCTCACACATGTGGGATCAAAGGATGATCAGTACCACGAGCTCCCACTTATTGTATATATAGAGCCACATTTGGCCATAATTAGTGTGTGACACCAATCTTGGTTTTGAAAAACAATTTTGAGTGATTCTCTCCATTTGTCTACATTTGTTTTGATTGTTTTCTATCAATGTGTACTTGATTTTCAGGTTGGAGTCCATACTCAGATAGTGTTTCACACGTGTGAAACCAGAAAGTACACTTACCTTCAACTAATGATTGTTCTTGTTAGGATTTTGTGTCTAGAATTGATCTAGATTGATCTTAATCTGAAATAGATTGATAGATCAAGTAATCTGACAACCAATCCCTCTTGAGGATCGGATTAGGATCCACTCTTGGTCCTTTTTGCACTTTTTTTTCCACAATCCATTGGTGGTTTGTGTTGACCTTCTAGATTCCTACAATCTAGGACCTAACTCCTATAATTTAGGAGATGTCATATTAGACTCAAATGAAAGCTAATCAAAATGGATCTGAATATTACAAGTGTCATTTCACACATGTGGACAGGTCCTCACACGTGTGGATCCACATAGATGTCAAAATACATCAAAAACCATGTGAAAATTGCTTAATTCTAACACTCCTCAATTTTTACATGATACAACTATAGTACATCTATTTACAACTCCTAAGGCTGATCTTAACTTGATAAATGAAGCCTTTGGCAAGGCTTTAGTGAGTAGATCAGCAAGGCAATCTGAAGAAGACACATGAGGTAGCTTGATCTCCTTTGCTTGAACCTTTTCCCTCACAAAATGGTGAGCAATCTCTATGTGATTGCTCCTTGCATGGAATGTGGGATTGGTTGCTAATGCTTGGCTTGATTGGTTGTCACAAAATATTGTTGGCTGCTCCTCGGCCTCCATGACTTGCAATTCCACCAATTTCTCTCTTGTTGGACCGCAAAGGAATCTCATTTGTGGATTCTTCATGTTTGTGAACCGTTCGTCTTCATCTTCGTTAAGTTCTCTGCCCTCCTCGATGAATTGCAAAATCATCAAGAAAAATTGTTTTTTGAAATAAAAAAGTCCAAAGTAAGCTCCAGTATATAATTTGACATAACGAATCTACTAGTCCATAATAAGATACAATACTTACGCATTCAACATTATCTTCCTTGATTGCTGTCTCTCCATCAATATTATGTCCACCTCTCGATGTCAATATAGTTGGTGAATACATAGTTGGTTTTGGAAAACTAAGTTGACTTTGAATTCTAAGAAACTCCTCTTCAGAAGGTAGATCATCTTCTTTATGGCGCATTACCTCCATAGCCACTTTAAGCAATCTTTCCCTGAGTAAAGCTCATCATTATGTACATCGTCAACACTAGGGAGAAGATCATTGGCATCAAAATCAATTATGTTAGAAAGTGTCAAGGCTATAGCCCTCGCACAACACTCTTGGAACACAAATAGATGGGTAGCTCAGTGGTAGAGCACCCCACTGGAATGGGGGAGGTCCTAGGTTCAATCCCTAGACCGCACACACACACCAAGTGTAAAAACTTTTCACATGGTATTAGAGCCAAGTACAAGAGGATTTATGAAGAATTGATGGGGTTGATCCAAAACTAAGCCCAAATTAGCAAGTTTTTGGAAACTAGCTAATTTTGATGTGGCGAGTTGGATAGGATAGGTATACTCAAAATTTATGGACAAAAACTTGTTGTGGGCTGCAGGGGTACTTTTCACACGTGCTAGAACGTACAATACTAGTTTTGGAGCCTTATGTTTCAGTTGGATGCTAAATCTCCCAAATAAGCAAGTTTGTGGAAACTAGCTAATTTTGAGGTAGAGACTTTGAATTGATAGCTAGATTCAATTTTTTTGTACCAAAACTTGTTGTAGGCTGTAGGTGTACCTTCCACATGGGTGGGGCCATACTGAACCTATTTTGGTTGAGAAAATTCAAATTGATGCACAATTTGACTCATACACCCAAATTTAGAAATTTTTAGTGCAAATTCAAGCTTTTTCTATAGAGATTCTATTCCTATGATTTGTTCTTGGATGAGATCATCCAAATAATTTGATTTGAAGCTTGATTCAGGTGCATTGAATGTGTTTCTCTGATTTTTTGAGTACATGTCAAAGTTGAGAGAGAAAATTGCCAAAAATCATAGATTAAGGAGTGATATACAAGGTGAGAGGATGAAATCCATTGTACCATGACTCTAGATTTGTTCAAGAGTGACAGGTTCAAGTTTAGAAGCATCAATTTGCTAGAAAACGTCTTTGGATCTGTCCTCCAAGTGAAACCTTTGAGAGTTTCTAGTGCATATATAGCATCTATGCAAATCTTTTGTAGAATTTGACATAGATTGGCTTCAATTGAGAGTTCTAGAAAAGAGATTGAGATCCATGTCACATTGTTCAACCCTAATCAATTTGTTTGAGTGATTGTGAGGTTTGAAAAGAGTCATTAAGGTGTCTATGGCAAATGTGTAGAGAGAGATCCAATTTTCTAAGAGTTCTTTCCTTGGTAGAGGGCAAGATCTAGAAGCTCATTTTGTGTTGGTATTGGAGAGTTTGTCTTCTCCTAGGTGATCAAATCTTTCTACGTGGCATTATAAGCTCTTTGAAGCACAATATCTTAGTGACAAAGAAGAATCACAACTTTTGATTTTGAATTTCATTCCAACTCTTAAGAGATAGAGTCATTGGTGGAATCCAATAGAGGTGAATGAATTCAATTTATTGAGCAAAAATTGACATAGTATGTATGAAACTCAAATTAGTTATATTCAACTTTCTTTGTGAAAGTGTGAGGGTCAATTTGTGATCCCATTGGATTTCTAGAACAAGGAGGAGTCCATATTTGAGTGTTCATGCATGGTTGGGATCTTTTTGAATCTCTATGTGTCTAATTTTTAAAGCTTGGTGAAAAATTCTTGACATAGGTTGTTATCAAACTATTAAAAATCCATTCCAAATCTCAAGAGTGAGATTTTTTGGCGATTCCAAAAGGGGTGATTGGATCTTAATTTTATGTGTTTGAATCAAATGTACATGTCAAGTTTGAGGGATCTAGTGTAGATCCTATGTTTTGTGGAAATTGGTGGTATAGTTTGTTGTCAAATCAAATCAAATTCATTCTAAATCTCAAGAGTGAGATTATTTGGGTCAAGAGTGAGTCCAAAACAAGTGATTAAGTTTGATTTTCATGTGTTTTGAAACAAATCCCATCTTTTGTTCAAGAATTTCAAGTGTTGAGAGAACTAGTCAAGTGAAAAGGAAAATCTAGGTGTCAAATCTTTTCATATCCATTTCAACTCTCAAAAGAAAGAGTCATTGGTATTTGTTGAGTCCAATAGGAGTGTTTGGATCAGATTTCTTTTGTGATTTGATTCAAAGATTGTGTGCTTTTGTCTTAGTGATCAAAGCAAAGTTTCCAAGTGACTAGTCATTAGTGTGAAGATTGATTCTTAGGTTTGTGAGCTAGATCTTTTGTAGATGCTTCTAGATTATTGAATATGTTCAAATCTAGTCTCTTTAGAGGCACAAATTACATTTGTAGAATCATATCACAAGTTTTGTTTCACATGGTTGTGGGTGTGGTCTAGGCGGGCGCTAGCTAAAAAGGGCTATGCCTTGAGGGGGAGTGTTAGAAAGTGTCAAGGCTATAGCCCTTGCACAACACTCTAGGAACAAAAATGGACGAGTAGCTCAGTGGTAGAGCACCCCACCGGAATGGGGGAGGTCCTAGGCTCAATCTCTAGCCCGCACACACACACCAAGTGTAAAAACTTTTCACAAATTATATTTAAAAATTCATCAAGCTCTTTGCTCAAAATGCAAAGAGTCTCAGCTTCAGTGAAATCAAACTTGAAGATCCGATATATCCGATAATGTCAAAAAAGAAGTGGAAGGGCTAGCTTTCCAAGTCATAAATATTTAACAAAAGAAAAAACAAACAAATGCTGCCTGAAAATCAACAAATCTACATTTTTTTATTGTGAATTGGGCACTCATCTACAGACTTGAAATCATTATGTAACTTGGTGAACATTCTGTCAAGCTTAGCTTTATAGCTATGCTTGCCAAGTGCCACTAGGTCCTGTTAATGAATCATGTCCTTATTCTGAGATCTGAATAAGGGAGTACTGAGCAGAAAAATCTGAGATAAATATCTGAAAATGCTTCCACACCGAGACCCTCAGTAATAGAAGGAAAAATAAAAAAAGAAAAAAGAGATTTGAAATACTCTAAATTATCACTAATACCAAATTCATGAAAAAAAGAAAACAAACTAGAATCAAAATTAGACATTTTGAACAAAAAATACAGATGAAAAATTAACAGTATCGCTCTCAGGCGCAAAATGAAGGTCAGACAATGTGCGCTCGAAAGAGATATAAGAAAACATGGTTTCGGATCCGAGCGCGTGTACAAAGATCAGAAAAGAAATGAGATGTAAGGCATGCTTGAATGGGATACCAGATTAGGCAGTATTGGTTCCAAGCGCAAGTAAGTCAACAGAGCGTTAACAGTGGAAAGGACGCGCTTGAAATCGATATTCGGCTAAGAAATTGAAAATTTGCGTGAAAATCCGCGTTGGAAATGACCTATTTATAAAAAAAATTTGCACGTGTGGAGGAGTTCCAGAAGAACACGTGTCAACGCATGATTCGTCATTAATATTCTGCCGTATAGACAATGATTGATCTGACATCTATCACGTGTAGAATGACACGTGTCCAAATATGATTTGTGCTCATGTCCCGACCCACGTGGCCTCATAATCGAGTCATCATTGTCAGTACGAACATTCCACGTGGACCAATAAGATGCCGACACATGTCATCAGCCATTTTCTTCACACGTGCAAAAATTTCCTATATATACACCCTCAGAATATTCATTTTTTTTGCAAAATTTTTGGTTTTCGCTCCAAATATCGCTCTCAAGGGCGCTCTCTTTTTGCAAAATACTCCACTTTTTCACCGTGCGCTCGAGACCGATACCGTTGTAATTCCAATATTGCTTTTGAGCACAGATCTCTTTTCTGCACATATTCTCTATCTATCTTGCACTTGAAATCGATATTCAGTTCTGGTATCGACCTCAAGCGTCTTTTGATCACAAATTTTTTTCTTTTCATTCCCTGTGCTTGGGTTCAAACTTTTTTTTTCTAATTTATTTTTTTTGATTCTAAGAATGATGGCTAGGACCAAATTCACTGCCCATGCCATAACCATTGTACAGCCATCCCATGCCATAACCATTGTACAACCATCCCATGCCCGTGTTCCCCCAACAACTGGCCGTAGATGTGGCAGAAAGTAGGTCTAGCTGAGGGAGATTAGAAAACTCCAAAGATCAACCGAACTGTTGATCCCTAGAGCTCCTTTCAGCCGCTCTGTCAGGAATGTCACTCTGTCACTTGGTCTAAATGTTCGTTTTGCCGTGACAGCCATGCAGGTCTTACAGGATGCTGTAGAAGACTTTCTGCCAAGTTTTTTGAGGATACCTGTCTTTTGCCCGTGCATGGTAAGCGTGTCACCATCATGCCAAAAGATTTCATCATTCTCAGAAGACTTTGGGACCATTATTTAGGTCTGCATGTGGATAACGCCAACACCTCTAGAGACCTGCCTTTGGATAGAACAAACTTGCCAACTACCTCTAGGAGGAAAACGAATTAGTCTGTCCCCAAGAAAGCTGGATCTCGAAGGCCAGCTACTTCCCTTCCTCCTAGAGTTATCCCTGCCAAGAGACCCCGCATCGTCTTGAGCTCTGAATCAGATGCCAGAGAATCTGACTCAAACCGAGAATCACCCTCTCCTCCTCGTGTTATTCGTATCTACTTCTCTTTCTACTCTTGTACATAATCTTTTTGTTAGAATTCCATATGATCCTACGCAAGTTTATTTTACATAGCTAATAAAATTGATCTTCTCGGCAATTATTTTGATTTTTTTTTTCTAGATTCACATAGAAGCTTTAGATTAGGTCCCAAATTTTGTGCCGAGCTGAAAGATAAAACATCAGAGATTACAGATGTAATAGTAGAAGCCGGAGGATGTTTTTTGCAGCATAGTATTAGTTTCGATTCTCATGGAGTAGTTTTTGTGGTTAGTCCATTTTTTATGGGAGCGATTAAGGCAAAAGAAGCCGATTTTGATATGGTTGTATCCTTCATCAAATGCAGTCTAGTGGCGAAATTTTATTTGATTCCATATGAGAATAAGTAAGGATTGCTTGTTTGTTTTTGTTGCTTTAATTTGGATTGTTGCAGTCGGCATTGCTTTAATAAATAAGGATTTATCGATATTTGTATTGTGATTGTTGCAGTCAGCATTGGAGCTTGAACATTCTTTCTGTAAAGATAAATAAGGAGAAAGTATCAAATTTTTTATGTGTAAAAATAAACTCAGCTGCTAATACATATAGAAAATTTGATTCTCTACTTCATGATGTCATTTGGGAAATACCGACAACGGCAACCTAAATTGGAGAGATAACCATTAAATCTCTCAAGGTATATTCAATTTATCTCTAATATGCATGTATTTTTTTTTAGTTGAAATCTATCATCATAGCTTAAATAAATTTTTTGTCATAATATTACTAATTTTTGTTCAATATATGCAGTGTGTATAGCAAAGGGACGCTTTCAGATGTGCATAGTTTGTTTCAAGAAGGACTTCTATGCCTTTTAAGACAAGAGGGAACTGTTCCCTTATTAGTTCCTAATACTGATGCTGAAAATATAGAAAAATTTACTGAATAGAGATCCATTTATAAATAGAGATACATAAAAAAAAAAAAGATACAATCATTTTACATGTAAACAACCCGTTTATGAGGTTGATATCAACATAGATTCTTACAATCAGGTTGTGTCTATATTGTAATATTGGAATGCAATTTTCTATATTGATAAAAAGACATGATGATATTGATTTTTCTGATTCTTCAAGCACTGCATGCAGATCCACGCAGTGTGTTGGCATGAGAGAAATACAGTTCTTCCACGAGTAATGTCTCGCTTACTAGCAGACTTGTGGATCTACAGATCCTATGCAGAAAATTGTCTCGCCGTAGGCGGACTCGTATTTTGTATTTTCGTCTTCTTGCTTACTAGCATTAGACTTCTTCATCTGTATGTATCAAGTATCATCCAGAAAGTATATAGTCGCTTCATGTAACTTTTAGATTAGAGTGATTAAACATCTACAGCTAATCACGAATTACAAGAGTGGCAGATTAGCCATGACCTAGAGTGTATCTGCTGACGTCATGCTATCAGATCAGATATCGGTACTTCTGGGTACTTGCATGATCTTGCTGGTCCTTTTTTTTTGGAGTGTGAGGGCAGAAAAAGGTGTCGGGATGATTTTCGTGTCGCTTCAAGTCATTTGACTTTCTCGTCGTCTGACTTTCTCCTGTTGTACCACGAAAAAATTCTCTCTTGCAAATTTTTCGTGTTCGTGCCTTTTCGTCAGGGTGTTCGCGAACATTTTTGCTTCGTGCCTTTTGACTTTCGCGTTCGCGAACATTTTCGTCAGAGTGAAGGCTAAAAGCTAGCAAAGCTTTGGTAATAGAAACATTTTGTTTCTTCAGCTCCCTTTCAAAGCATGATAGCTTGACGACTCCAAGACTGCTCCTCTGTCTCTCAAAAAGTCCTTTGTCTAGGGCTTTTGTAAAAATGTCAGCAACCATGTCTTTCGTTCCAATAATCTTCTTCTCAATTGGATCCTTGATCAAGAAGTAGGCAATGTCAGAAGAAATTGAATCAATGAGGCAAAACCAGGCATGGACACTAGAGCCACTACCCGAAAATAAAAAGATCTTCGATTGCAAATGGGTCTACAAAAGAAAAATCAAATCAGATGGCACTGTCAAATGATACAAAGCAAGGCTTGTCACGAAAGGCTACACACAAAGGTACAGCGTCGATTACCTTGATACGTATTCTCCAAGATTGAAAATGACAAACATTTGACTGCTCCTTGCATACACAACTCAATACAATCTGGAAATTCACCAGATTGATTAAAAGACAGCCTTTCTCCACGGAGACCTAGAGGAAGAAATTTTCATGAAGCAGCCTGAAGGATTCGAAGACCCTGACAATCGACAATATGTTTGTCGGTTGCAACGATGCATTTATGGTCTAAAGCAGACATCACAATCTTGGTATAAGAAGATCAATAGTCTTCTGAAGTCTCTAGATTACATTCCTACACAACTAGACTGTAATGTTTATATAAAAGAAGTAGGAAGAAGTTTTGTGATTTTGACTATATTTGTAGATGACTCCCTAATGATAGAAAATTCCTTGATGCTAATCATGGAAACGAAGAGTCAAATTTCTAAGAGTTATGAAAACACAGATCTAGGAGAAACAACAAAATGCCTTGGATTGGAAATGCATCTGAGTCAGTCAGAGTACACCCGAAAAGTGCTGAAGCAGTACCGAATGATGGACTGCAAAGAAAAAGCCACACCAATGATAGTTGGAACGAGACTAACGAAACATGATTGCCCGAATACGGATGAGGAGAGACAAAAAATGGAAGGTATACCCTACCAAAACCTGATCGGTAGTCTGATGTACCTCACAATCTATACTAGACTCGATTTGGCCTTCTTTGTCTATGCTTTAAGCCAATTCTCTTAGAATCCTGGCATGGCACATTGGCTAATGGCGAAGCGAATTCTGCAATATCTGAAGGGTATCCAAAATATGGGATTAATGTACAAAGCAGACAAACAAGACAAAGGATTCGAGATGCAACACCATAGTGATGCAAGTTGGGTGAGCTGCAAAGACGACAACAAGTCTGTGACAGGAGGATGTTCGATTGCGTGTGGAGCAGCAATCAGCTGGATATGCAAGAAAAAAACCTTGGTGGCTCAATCCTCATGCAAAGCTGAATATGTCACAGTTTCAATGATGGCGAACGAGGTAGTATGGTTGTGGATGATGTTGGAAGCAGTTGGCAAATCACAAAGAGAACCATGCACGATAATGATGGATTCTCAAAGTGCCATATATCTGTCCCAGGATCCTGTTTTCCATTCAAAGACAAAACATATACATCTGAAGTACCATCATATTCGAGACTTGATCTTGAAAGGAGAGCTCAAGGTTCAGTACATAAAATCTGAAGACATGATTGTAGATTTGCTCATGAAGCCGCTCGACAAACCACTCTTCGCAAGACAAAGGGATTAAATATACAAAGTTGCAAGGTTCAAGAGGGAGTGTCAGAAATTGTGAGCTCCTGCAACTTTGTCGCGAAGGTGACGAAGCGAAACGAAGCGAAGGGCGAACATACCCCAAAGACCGAAAGAAAAGTATTTGAGATTCGGCCCGACGACCAAGTGACGAAACACACTAGCAAAGACACGAAACGAAAGAAAACAATTCGCGCCGCCAACTGGCAGCTCAATGAGCATGGTGTATTGTACTTTATGCTCAGCTGAAAGAGACAGCGATAACAGAGAATAACTACTAGTTGATTAGCATTAACTTGTCTTCTAATTCTCTGATAAACTATCTTGTAAACTCCACACAGTGGAGATAAATACGCATTTTGATTAACACGAAAGATAGGACGAGTGAGGATGATAGAGAGAACGAAAAGAATAGAAGAGAGTAGAGTTGTGCATGAAAGTCTGCCAACGAGCAGAACACAACGACTGGGTTGAGCGTCAGGCCGCCAACGAGCGAGACACAGAACGACTCACTGGAAAAGGTAAAACAGAAAATACAGTCATTCTCTTCTCCACCTCATCGTTCGCGTCATCTTCTTGATTGATTCTGTCATGATCTGTGATCTGTAGTCGCTTGCTTAGGATCCTGAAAACAACAAAAACAAAAAGCAAAATCGCTACATCAAACACATTTTTTTTAAATGCATAAAAAAGAAGGCATGAATACGATATTTGTTCTAACTCAAGCTTGGAAATGCCACATTTTCTAAACATTTCCCCACGGTTCCTTCGCCTTGCATTACTTTCCTATTAGAATTTGCCATGCACATGACCTAAATCTAATTTGCTGGTTTTCAAGGGGAGATTGGATTTTATGCTGTTGCAAAGTTGACCCATTTAAGTTGACATCAAGTAGTTGGTTGATATACTATCGAGGTTCTAACTTCTTCAGCCTGCAACATTAGTGGTTGATGATGTTGATGCTTCTTGGTATAATGATGCCGTGGTAATTGCTTGTAGGTGTACCAATTAGCAACTGCGACATAAATGCAAAAATTTATAGCGCTGGCGATGGCTAATGTCCAGTAGTATTTGTCTAGACGAGCTCTGTTGAGATTGTCCACGATCCAGCTGTTTTGATGGTCTGATCCACTACCAGTTATACTCACAACTAAAACGATAATTATGTTACTAAGAAAGCTTCCCACGCCAAGCACTGACAAGTAAAGCGCAATGCCCACGCTCCTCATGCTGTCTGGCAACTGATCATAGAAAAACTCCTGAAGCCCAGCAAGAGTGAAGTCGAAGGCTATCCCCATTATAGCATTCTGCGGTATTACCCAGAAGAAAGTGATAGGAGTGGTGGCCCCGGAATTGTCCAGCTGATTGAGATCTCTCACGATGCTCAGGCGCTTCTTCTCGGCCAAGGCTGCAGCAACCATGGCAAGAGTTCCCAAAACCAAACCAGTGCCAATCCGCTGCAATATTGTGATTCCTCTCATATTTCCGGTGAAGCGACGCGCAAATGGAACCAAGATCCTGTCATATATGGGCATAAACATGACGCTCAAGAGCACTGCAAAGCTTTGCTGCGAAGCCGAAGGAATGCGGAGTGAACCCAGGTGTGTGTCCATCTTGCTACCTTGTTTGATGAAAAACGTCGACGATTGAGCGAAGCAGATCCCGAACGCGAGGCATGTTATCCATATGGGCATGATACGCACAAGCAGCTTCACTTCCTCTACGTCAGTGACGGTGCATAGCCTCCATGCACTTCTCCGCGACGCGTTCTCAGACGTGTCATGACATACGGCTGCTTTGTCCAAGAACCTACAAAACATGTGGTCGCAATACCTCAGAGCTGTGAAACTAGGCACCATAATCGACACAGTTTTGAGGAAAGTAGAACATAACAACACCGAAACACGGTGGAAATCTGCTGATATTTCATTTGTTTCCAAGGGGACAGGTGGACATTTTCGTCAAGAGTCAAAAGCGTGTATCTTCTTAGTTTTACAAAGAATTCATTATTTCTTTCCTGTGATTTCGGGCTCATTCAACGAACAGTAATGTGTTAACTACGATGATGCCTTTGTTTTAAATCACATAACGCTGAAAACTAATTGAAAGCTGCGCATACAAACGCGATGCAACTCTTCTTAGATTGCTACGTTTCCAGTAAGTCATGAGACAACCCTTGGGAGGTGATTAGGAAACAGTCTTTTACCCGAAGTCGCTGGTGTGCAGCAGCTTCGATCTCGTAGCTTTCTCGTTCATGATCTCTGGAGCCTCATACAAATCCTGGTGGTCTGATGGTAGTTTGGCTTTGCAATTGCAAGCAGCCGCTACCAGCACCTGCGCCAACCGGGTAAAAGGGCTGCCATTTGGTGGTCTTTCACGATAGTTGGAGGAATTAACGACGACCGCAAACAACGCCATCAGCATACAGAAAGTGAGGATTGCAAATGCCCACTTCCAGCTTACGTTCTCTTCGATATACACTACTAACGTGCAAGCGAGGAAGGCGCCGAAGCATATACCAAAAAATAACCAGTTGAAGTACGAGGCTTTCTGCTTCCTCTCCTCCGCATCACCATCATCATTAAACTGATCTCCACCAAAAGCTAAGTAGCATGGGTTAGCGCTCGTCCCTATCACAATCAGAGACACAGAGAACACAAAAAAACCAAATTGCCATTTTGTAGGCCTTCTGCAGTCCGGACTTCCTAGTGAGCATGGAATCGGCCTAAGAGACGGGTGTGAAGTGAATATTGTCAGAGAAATTAGTCCCTGCGGCAACGATTAAGCATTCAATCTGTGTAATTAAATAGAACAAATGAATCAGTAGCAGAAAATTTAGACTCCTGCATATATTCAAGTTCCTCTCTTACCAGTGAGTAGACTGTAAAGAAAGTCACGATCGTCCAGTATCGACCCAGATGCGCATCTGAAATGTAGGCTCCTACAAGTGCTGCAACAGTGCAGACGCCGACAAGAGTGTTTACATTCTTGACTGAAGAAGCGGCATCCAAATGCAAAACCTGGGAAAGGAACGTTACAAGATTCCCGAAGATTGCATAGTACACCATTTTCTCGACTATTGTAACTCCTGTAGAAGGATTGCAAAGATCTGTTAAGTGCTGTTGCTAGCAAAAGGAAACAATGACACTTAGTTGTTGAACAGACAGCGTTACGTACCCAGAAGCGACATGCACGCTCGATATTTTCTGGTTTGGGTGTTCTGATTTATTAATATGGGGTTTGCTGCTGATATATCGAGTGATATGCCATCTAATTCACCGGTTGTCTCCATCACTGCTGCATCCTCCTGATCAATTCCATGTGTTGTCATTATCAGGTGATTTGCTCGCACGTCAAGTGATTGAAGATCTTTGGCACTTTCCTTTACAAAACAACGAACGTATAGCCTTCATATCCCTCTCCCTCTCCGGCCAAGTGAATTATATGTACTAAGTGTGAATCACTGAATTATATGTACTTAAGTGTGAATTAGGTGTGAGAGTGATATAGGACACATGGCATCATCCGGTTGACTACGAAAGTCACATTTTAAATCATCGTTAATTTCCACCGTAGATCTGGACCTGCTATGTCTGATATTTGTCATCCAACGGTAGGCTACATGTTGTAGCACTCCTAGCCGCAAGTGCTACAACAAGGTAGCCCACCTGCGCATGAAGAATACCTAGTCCATATACTTCATCAGGAGGCTGGCTAAAGGTGGTAGCATGCCCAGCCAAAATCTCCTGGCATTGCATTGTTTAGAAAAAAACTTCGTACTTTTATTTAACTCTTTTATCTCAAAACAATCATTTATTTGGCCCATTTGGTGTTTGTTTGTGAAGGACATTTTTTCAAGATATTTTTTTAATAGGACATGCATTCTTGGATGTTATAAAACCAAAGCTCAAAAGCATATTCTTTTTTTTTTTGTTTCATTAGGCTAAAAACTTCTTTTAACACTGCTTCTTTACTCTATGAACAAACCAACAAAATTTGGCTTTTGTATCAAAAATTGGCTTAGAGAGAAAAATTTCCAATTAGATGTACTTTCAAGTCATCTTATTGATTTCTATTTTGGATAAAAGCAACTCTGTACATTGTACTAAAATAAAAATAGAAAAAATCAATCCACATCTTGAAACTATAGTAAATTAAAAGTTTTGTGAAGCAAGATTTTGTGCAATTCTAAGAGTTTAATTAAGGCTAAAAATGAGTCCCAAATTCTCAAAAATGAATATTTTTAGGCTGATCCGACCAAGATCATGTGCAAAAAATTATATATGTAAAATCATTTAATTTTGAACTTTACTTCAACAATCAAGAAAATAAAAATAAAACCAACCTAGGTGAAAACAAAAAAATTACCATCATTGAGTGTAAGTCATTTGAATTCTACCCCTAAATCAAATCATCATCTAAGACATGCCTCGTAGTTGTGAAGCAACTACAACTTCAAGCACAACACTTTGTAAGATAAAATTACAATGACAAGCGACACACCTAGAAATGACCATTGCAAAATCATTAGTATCCTAAAGATTTGTTGACACTCAAAAAAGAAACATGAAAATGTGACAATTGTCAAAATGCAACTTTGAGGAAACTCTAGTTAGGCTAATTATAGTCTAGTTACCAAATTTAGACAAGGCAATTAGTCAAAGTCAATTAAATAGAAGCAAATATCCTATCAACACTGTCTCAATTAATTTTGGACTTTTTAATTTATTTAGGACTATTTTCTACATATGGTACCAAAAGAGCCAGATAAGAAAAACAATAACAACTTACTAATTCTTGATTTCTCAAGTTCGAATCTCATTTCAATACAACTATAAGCCAAACAAGACAAATTTGATCAACAAGTCACAATTTAGTTTCTAAAATTTATTGATGCTTTTGTCCAATAGCTATGAGCACCTAATATAAATGTAAATCGTTCCAATTGTTAGATCAAAGGGGTTATGGTGGATGTTTTTGGGAAATCCGATATAATCATGTCCAAAATCAATGTCGATCCGAACAACATAGACAACTTTTAAACATAAACATTGATATAGAATTTCAAAAGAAACATAAACATAATTTGATAGTTAAAAGAAACATAAACATCATTGAATCATATACTACTTTGAACAAGCTGTATTATAAGAACTCTCATAGAAATTTAATCACAATGTGTCACTTTCCACTAAAAGCAGTTCATATTTATAATTAATGGTCTTGGGCCAAGCCCTACATTAGCCAAGAGACTAATACAAAAGATGCACAACTTTGGTGCAATTCTAGACAAATTTGTAGAAGTTTAACCTTTTAGACTAGTGATTTACTATTTATTCTAAAGAGTGAATTAAAAACTATTTTCAACCTTTAGAATTTCAAAAAGCCGTTAAACTTTCTACATCATGATTCCTCATGGTCTTACAATGCACATGCCATGAAATATGATTTACTTATAATAGGGTGACATGCCCACACCCTAGCATACAAAAAGTCAACTTTCTACAAAATTGCCAAGCTGGATTTACAATTAAATTTACAGAAGGAATTACGCGTCTTTTGGAGCCAAATTTGGCCTTGTTGCGGATTCGGAATCTGCCAACACTCACTAAATTAAATACATTACAAGTCCAATAATTATGGCGACAAAGGTTGTAACCATGACTCTACAACTACAATGATCATGAACTCTACTCATCAATATCAGCTGCATATTCATCGGATAATTTGGATAGGTATTCTTTGATGTGTGCCACTGATATTTTCGAAATGGATATTGATTTTTCCACAGTATACCCGTGTGCTTTAATTATTTTTTCCGCCTTTGATTTCCATGCATGAACAACTGTATCTACATCCATATATTGTGGTCCGTTGTTGTTCATAATCCATTCTTTCTCCAAGCAATTTTGTACAGCTACAAGTTGTCAACTTGTCTCTGATTTCTACGCCGTTGATTAGATTTTGGTTCATACCATAATGCTTTGAAATCTGTGGCCAAGCCTTCTGAGTTTTTCTTCACTTTGACAACTTTTGCCACCCAAATAGGTATGGAACCCTCCACAACATCTTCATCTGGAGGCCGCATTGCAATGAACTTGTCCAACACAACCTCTCTATGTGGGATGAATTCAACCACAGGTGCATCAGCTTTTCGCCCACAAAACCTCCGGGGTAATAACTCTACATCCATTTCGACCTCATTGATCGAAGTTGATATAGATGAATCGAAAGTGGTTGGCAAGGATTGTGGCCAAAAATCCTCTTGGCTATACATTGATCCTGAAAACATTTTTTCTTTGGAAAGATATTCGACAAGTTTTTTGATTTCCACCACACATGCATCATTGCGATCCTTGTATTCTGAAAACTTCCGGCTCATGAACCACAAATAATCAATAAAGGACATTATTCCTTTCATTTCATTTGGATCCAGATCCTTCGTGGATGCTAGAAGATGGCTTCGTCTTTTGAAGGTACACGCTGCAACAGTTTGAAAGGTTCACTCCATGCGTTGTCTCCATCATTAGAATAGTATTTCCAATGCATGGTTGGCTCACCATTCATCATTTGAAAACAAAAATAGTGAACCATTCATCATTAGAATTGGTGTGTCCTTCTAAGCTATCATTTCCTTGAGCAATACAAGGATCTATAAATTGTTTCCAGTCTACCATTCGTTCTAGTATTTCTACTTCAGTGAAAATGAAATCTAAAGACGACACATAAGACTCAAAATGAAAATCGAAGGATGGTAAAGCTTTCGTGCTTATTATCCTCAATATATCATATACTCAAATTGGCCACATAGTAGAAGCTAAGACTTCGACAGAAGTTTGGGACATCTTGAGCTCACTATATGATGTGAGAGACGTAACTACCAAGTTACATCTTCGAAGGAATTTCTTCACACTCAAGATGTCAAATAATGATTATCTTCAGAATCATATTAACTAGTTTAAGAATCTCTTGCAACAGATGGCAGCTGTCGGATCAGTCATACATGATTAAGATGCAATTATGACATTGTTTTCAAGCATGCCCTCTACATATGAGAACTGGGTGATGATCATCACGACACACTCAGATTTAACTCTTACCAGAGTTATCACTATGTTGCTGCAAGAAGATAATTGAAGAAGTCAAGACACTTCGTCTACCTCTTCGTCTCATGCTCTATATGTCAACAAGGGCTCAAAACAACAAAAGTCGAAAAGCTCCAAGCAGTCTACATCGAATCAGAAACAGACTCAAAGTCAAGAACAATCATCAAATTCACATTTGTCGAAGAAGAAGATGTTTTGCAGGTATTGCAAGCGCAATAACCATGAGATCTAGGATTGCCAAATTCTCAAAGTGAAGAATGCAGCCAAGCAACCTGATCAACAAGCAAATACAGTTACAGCATCTCTTGAAGTCGAAATAGACGAAGGCGCTTTTATGAATTCTGGAGCTACTCAACATATGACCAGTCATCGTGAGATTTTCGAATCATATACGCCTTACAGCACAAAGAAGTATGTTCATCTTGGTGATGATAGCACTCACACTATCGAAGGTGGAGGTACTGTAAGATTACCATTCCAGCATGATTAATTCAAACTACTATCAAAAGTCTTGTATGTTTCTAAACTCTCTACAAATCTGTTAGCAGTAAGTAGAATTATAGATTTAGCTCATAAGGTGGAATTTGAGTCTGATCAATGCAGAATTATCGATAGGAGTAATAAGATCCTTGCACTCAGCAAGAGGCATGGATACTTATATAGATTGGCACATTGTTATTCTGATTCTAGTCAAGTTTTGAACACTTCTGTTCTTGTCAATAAAGCATTACTATGCCATCATCGTTCAGGACACTTGAATTATGCATTTGTTTCAAAAATGTCCAGACAATCCCTAGTACTTGATCTCGATTATCCTTCTGATAAAGTCGATCTCTCTATTTGCCATAGCTGCATCTTTGGAAAGTAGACTAGGATTCTTTTTAGATTGAGTCATAGGCATGCAGCAAAAGGTCTATTAGATGTTGTTCATACAGATATATGTGGACCTATGCAAACTCCTTAATTGCTAAATGCAAAGTATTTCATTACCTTTATTGATGAATTCTCCAGAAGAATAGCTATTTACTTCATTAAACAGAAATCAGAAGCTTTCATCAAGTTCAGACAATTCAAAGAGCATGCAAAAAATCAAACTGGGAAACAAATCAAAGCACTAAGATTCGACAACGAGGTGAAGTATTACTATGTCAGAAGCAAAGTTCTCAACAAAGAGGTCAGATTGCAAAACTGTTGAACGCAAGATATGACAACAAATATTTTTACCAAAGCATTAAAGTTGGATGCACACAGAAAATTCTGTGTAGAGAACTAAGTTTAAAGTTCAAGACATTCATGGATTCAAATTAAGGGGGAGTGTTGGATTATTCTCCTTTCTACTAATCGACTAATCGGTTTTTGATTTTCATCCAAATGTTTATCCAGTTCAGCAGATTCTCCCGTGTTTTACATAGTCTGTAGAATTACAAGTGTTTTTACACAGTTTGTAGAAATACACGAAGTTTGACAACAATGTCAAAAATTTTCCCTCACTACAAAACCCGACACCGTCGTCTTTTTGCTACAGTCAATTTTCTCTTAAAGCGACACTGTCAAAAATTTTCAGTAAAATGTAGTGTCTCGTTTTTCGTATTTTTCGCTTGTCAGAAATTGTGGGTAAAAATGCAGTGTCACATTTTTCGCATTTTTCAAAGTGCCTCAAATGTTAAGGAAATGACTTTGGCAAAGTGTGGGATATTCAAGAAATGAGATTTTGTGACATTGTCGCATTTCTCAAAAAAGTCGCATTTTTTGTCTGTGGCAGTTTACATTCATTTTTGCAAAGTATCACATTTTTTGCCTATGACAATTACGTTCATTTTTGCAGAGTGATAGTCATGTTCATTTATGCAGACAGACTGTTTACGGCCAAATGTCACCGCTTATCAGCAAGCAACTTCTGAGAAGAACTGGATGAATGTCAGCAGACTCCAGCCAACTGGCAGCCGCATTGCCTGCGAACATTCTAGCTCAGTTCTTTAGAGTTGATTATAGATTGCTATTGTGCTTATTGTTTATCAGTAGTTGCGCTTAATTCAGACTTATATTTTAGCCGCTCAGAGATAGCTTAGAGTACGCGGCTTCGATCCGCAACTTCTTGTACTCATTCACATCTGTTTCGCTTTCATACTAAATCAATATTATCTTCTTATTGCGTTCAACTTCATCTCAGAATGTATGTGTTTCTATAATTCTTCGCGACTGATTATTTGTGTGATAATTCAATGCTTTAAATGTTTGGCTACATAATCACTGTAGTACTAATGATTTCAAAGTTAGTTACTATAAGATCAAACGTGATTTTTATCACTATTGTTTTGTTCGAAATTGATAGGCGTAGTCATGCATGAAGAAAGAGGAAGATAGTTTATTTCGCTGTGCACGATAAGTTACACACCTCTTTCCAACATATTCCACCTATGACAAGAAACTTTTTGTTGTCATTCATGCCCTAAAAGTTTGGTGACATTATTTGTATGGCTCCCAGTTTACCATAATTACTGACTATCAAGCGTTAAAGTATATTAACGATGTGGTTGACCTTGAGGTCGTAAGGCCAGATGGTCAGAGATGCTCCAAGAATTTCATTATGACATAGAGTACCGAAATACTACTTCTAATAGTGTCGCGGATGTCTTAAGCCGGATTGGAGAGGTCAATCAGTTAAGCTTTTGTGAGATCCAATCTGAGTTATGTCCTTAAAGAGATTTGTGTAAGACAGATAGGTACTTCGGTCATATTTGGCTAGATGTTCTAGCAGTTCTTCTAGATCTAGTGATGAGCTTGGAATGCATGATTCCAAAATTTCTCCTCAGGACAAGGTATTAAGAGACTATTCCAATAGGAATGGGTTACTTTTCCGGAATGGAAAGGTTTGTATGCCAAAAAATGATGATATAAGGACCCAAATCCTGCATGAATGTCATGACAGCCCATGTGCAAGGCACCCTGGCTCATAGAGGACGCTTGACTTAATAAAAAAGAACTTTTATTGGCCAAACTTAAAAAGTCAAGTGGAGGCATATGTTCGCAGGTGTGGACAATGCCAGATTAATAAAGCTGAAAGACTTAGGGCAGCTGATTTACTGATGCCCTTGAAAATTCCCGAAAAAAAGTGAAAAGTATTTCCATGGACTTTGTGGTTGGGCTACCTCGGACAGGAAAGCAAAATGATGGCATTTGGATAATAGTTGACAGGTTAACTAAAATGGCGCAATTCATACCAATCAAGAAAACTGTCAAAGCTTCTGAACTTGCTCGGCTTTTTGTGGAAAAGTTGTTCAGGTTGTTTGGTTTGCGAAATAACATTGTTAGTGATCGAGATTCTAAGTTCACTGGCAAATTCTGGCAGGCAGTCTTTGAGAAATTAGAGACCACGTTAAGTCTAGGGTCTTTAGATCATCCTGAATCGAACGGTCAGACAAAGAGGACAAACCAGTCTATGGAAGATATGCTTCGGACATATGTTTCCAGAAGACAGTCGGATTGGGAAAGATACCTTCCAATGATTGAGTTTGCATATAACAGCGCAAAGCATTCTGGGACGCGTTTTAGTCCATTTTCTCTTATGTATGGTTTCTAGCCTAGGGCTCCTATTTCAGTGGGCCTCAAAAGCCTAAAGGTTAAAGCAGTAGTAAATTTCCTGCATGATATGCAAGAAATGTTGCTTGTTGTCCATGATAACGTAAAAATGGCATCCCAAAAGACTCTAAGGTATTAAAGACTAAAAAATGTCCTAACTTATCATCTCGTTATGCAGGTCCATTCCGTATAGTAAAGAAACTCCATCAGAATGCTTATCAGCTAGAACTTCCTCAAGGTGTTAAGGTCCATCCTGTTTTTCACATTAGTCGTTTAAAGGAACGACTTGGTGGAAAGGATGACTTGATACCTACGGAACCACAGCGCTTGTTGATGTACGTCAACGTGGGCTCAGAAACCGGCAGGTAATTGAGTATTTGGTTCAATGGAAAGGAAGCTCTAAGGATGATGATACTTGGGAAAAGACTGAGGTTCCCCGATTTTCTTCCTTAGATAAGGAATCTTTTAAGGAAGAGGGAATGTTAGGGATCCAACTCCCTTGGGTCCCAAACCTAGACTTGAGACTGGACGATGACTGGGCTTGCTGACTTGACCGATGACTCGTGAACCTGTATGGTTGCCACGTGTCATGATCTAAGTGTGCACATGGCTTGGAGTCTCTCTCCTTGGAGGTATGCAAGGGGAGGAGGACTCATTTGCTATCCATTCTATCTACCTAGGAGAAGGTGGATGGAGAGCGTGTGCACGGCCAAGATGTATGCTAGCTTGAGGCAGGAGGTGGCCGAGAGCCTAGGCAGTGGTATGAGACGTTGTCTAGGATGGAGGTCGGATCCAGCTTGATACGGTCACAGGCCAGGGCATGGTGGGTGGACACGGATTAGGTCCTACAGCGCGGTGGAAAATGAAATGTTCGGTCTCTTGTGGTTAACCAGCACCTGGAAGTTTGCAGTAAGAAGAGAGTCTAACAACTCCCTTCAAACCAAGATCTATTATTTCATAAAGTAGGTCAAATGATCGTCGACATTCAAGGCACAACTCACAACTAGGTATGCATGCAACCAGAGGCCATTACTAGTGAGCTCTTTATAAATGTTGAAGCTTATCTAAGATGCTACCTTGGTCTTGACTGCTCTTGTCTTGGTCTTAACTCCTCATATTAGCAACATCATACATGATCATTTTCCAATTAAATCTCTATTGATTGAAACCTGGAATCCAATACCTATGAATGAGAAATGGAATCCCATCGTATATAAGCATATGCTTACCAACCCACACTTTAATTCAAGCTTGTTTTCTAGATATTAACCCTAACCTTTCGGAATTCTTATCAACAAAAGATTACTCTCTACAATAGGAATGTGAAGTTCCAATCACTTGATATCTTACACTTGCTGTGTGGCTGTGGCCCTTTATTGATAGACATTGTCAATTTATACTCCAGATATTACTGCCTCCAGAACCACTTACAAGATTGGCAAAACAAGAGAGGAATTTACATGAAGGCATTGTTCATCTCTGATATTCTCGTATTTTGACAAATGATTGATGTCAGTCTGTATTACAACCTCATTTATAGCTAAGCTACTTATGAGTGAGAATTAGCGTGCAAGTCACTTAAGCAGGCGGAATCATCACCAGTTGAAATTTTGATCGTCAAAGATTTCTGTGATAATATGCCTAATCATGTTTGCAATAAGGCAGTCACGCCAATGAAGTATCCTTCCTAGCACTCACTATTTTTCAGCATGCCCCAAGTGAGGCATCAGCTGGTTTGTACTAACATGTTCTGATTGAATTTTTCACATCAGAGAGACTCCCAGCACGACCAAGAAGGTCAACCATGCAAACAGAGTACTGCGCAATTTGGTGGGAGCCAGAGCTTTCACACAGGTGTTCATATAATTGATACCCTTCATTTAACAACCCTGCATGACTGCAGGCAGAGAGAGCACAAACCAGAGTGGCATGGTCTGGTTTCAGGCCCTCATTCTGCATTTTCTTTAAAAGGTGGAGAGCTTCCTGGCCATACCCATGCTGGGCACACCCTGCAATCATGGCAGTCCAAGACACCACATCTTGTTTCTGCAGATTGTAGAACACTTTACGTGCGCTATCAAGACTACCACATTTTGCATACATGTCAATTAAGCTGCTCCCCACCCAAAGATCACTTACTAATCCACATTCTATTAGTTGTGCATGAATTAGCTTTCCTTCATTAAGGAGTTTTCTACTACTGCATGCCCTAAGGGCGCTCACATACGTCACAATGTCCGGTTTTAGGCCCTCCTGCCGCATGCTATTAAAAAGTTTTAAAGCTTTTTCACCTAGTCCATGTTGAGCATATCCTGCTATCATCACATTATACACCACTAAAGTTTGATGCTGCAATTTATCAAACACAATGCATGCTTCAGCTAAGCTCCCACATTTAACATACATGTCAACAAGGCTGCTACCTATAAATGCATCACATTCCAGCTGACTGTTAGCTACTTGAAAGTGTAGAAGCTTGCCCTGATTAAGATCTTTGAGCATGCCACAAGCCTTTAGCACACTTGGAAATGTGCGTTCATTCGGTTTCAAACCTTTCCTTTTCATTTCAGCAAAAAGCTGAAGGGCTTCCTCACAATGCCCATGCTGCACGCATCCTGCAATCATTGCATTCCATAACACTACATTTCTTTTCGGCAACTTATTGAAGACTTTGCGTGCCTCATCGAGGGACCCACATTTTACATACATATCAACTAAGGAGCTCCCAACAAATACATCCCATTGTAGCCCCCCGTGCATCAAGTGAGCATGGATGAGCTTGCCCTGCATCAAATCTGGTATACTACTGCATGCTTTCAGGACGCTTATATAAGTTATCTTGTCTGGTTTGAAGCCACTCTTCTCCATTTGGGCAAAGAGTTTCAGACTTTCATCGCCACGGCCAAATTTGGTACAACCAGCAATCAAAGTATTCCAGGAAACAACATCTGGTCTTGGCAGCAAAATAAACACAGCTTTTGCATCTTCTAAGCTCCCACAGTTGACATACATGTCAATAAGGGTATTGCCAATGAAGGCATCCCACTGTAACCGACTCTCCAAAAGCGCTCCATGGATGAGCTTGCCCTCCTGTAAGGTCCCCATGTCGCTACAACCTTTCAGAATGCTTCCAAAAGTGAACTTATCTGGCTTTAGTCCATCTACCTCCTTCATTTTCCACAGATATAGAAGTGCTTGAGCAATATCTCCCTGCTGTGCCCATCCTTTGATCATTATGTTCCAAGAAACGACATCTCTTCTCATTTGCTTGTGGAACAAAGTGCAAGCATCCGCAAGGCTCCCACATCTGACATACATATCAATCAAACTATTCCAGAGAAATGTATCCCAATCCAATCCACTTTCCACCAGATGGACATGTACAAGCTTGCCCTGATGCAAAGCTGTTTCCTTTCCACATGCTTTTAGGATGATTGCATAAGTGACATTATCTGGATTGCAACCTTCCTTTTGCATCTTGTAAAATAAATGAAAAGCTTCCTGGCACTCATCATTGTAAATACAGCCTGAAATTAAAACATTCCAAGATGCCACATCTCGCCTTGGTAAGTTCAAAAAAACTATCTTTGCCTGATCTAGTCTCCCACATTTTCCATACATGTCAAGGATGCTATTTCCAAGCAACATGTTCGAATCAAACCCCCTATGACAGATATCCATATGAATCAGTCTGCCTTGAATCAAATTCCCAGAGCTGGCACACGCTTTGAGAACTGCCATATAGACGTGAACATCTGGTCCAAAGCTTGATGCTCGCATTTGGTGATAGAGCTGAATTGCCTTCTCAAATTGCCCGTGCTTATTGTGCATTGATATGATTGCATTCCACGTAGAGGCATCTTCTGGAGTGGACTTGAAAGTTTTTGAAGTTTCTTTCAAAAAAATCTGTTGTGAAGAGATCAATCGTGATTGTTGGTGGACCAAGATTGTACCTAAAGAAAGCACATCACTAGAGGTTTGTGCGAGTGCTTGCCTGCCAATTGCCCAACCTTTCATAGTATTTTTCGTTTTCCAAAACCCATACACAATGTCAGTGGCATCAGAAACTCCTTTGGTTTCAATGTATCTTGCTTGTGTAACCGATACGGGAAAGGTTTCCCTGCTCCAATTAGAAAGTATAACCTTGTAACCGCAGTCTGAGGAACCCAAAACTAAGAGAGCTTTGAAACAAATTTGAGCACATTTGATCTCCAAGGTTACCATCATTTTAAGAACCCCTAAACTTCCAGCAAATGCAATCTTGAGTTACGCTTTATGTAGCATAGTAATACCTCTTTGCTAAATGGTCGTAATTTTCAAAGTAATGAATAAATAAGATGACGTTGGCAAAAGTACAAGAGGTAGGGGTCTTGTTTTTCATCTTTGTCCGATCGTAACCCCTTCAGAAATCAAGAACAAAAATGAAGTCAATAACTCACGTCTAGGGTTTCAAATAAACAGCAAGCATCATGGCTTTCTGGCTGCTTCATTGAAAATAAAGCTTGCACTACTTAGATAGTCCAAGTATGACACGCAAAGAGACCCAGCATCTATGATTTCTATTGATTGCCATTAAGAATCTCTACATCGCAGCTTGCAGACAAACAAGCAAAGAACATTTGCTAATGACGAATCAGCTCCCTTTTGACAGTCTACAGCCTAAAAAGAGTTGCGATATAGTAACAGTCATGAAATGTGGAGATGCCAAGGCAACAACAATATATCATCCAGCAAAGCACAAATAACTTTCCAATTCGAAGGCGTTTTAAAATTGATGATTCGAAACCAAATTCATCATCATATATCCGTCCTGATTTTTCAGAATAAACTGGAATAAAACTCTGACCAGAGCATTCCTACCTCAGACGGATGAATTGTAACTCCTCCCCATGGAAGCATTCTAAGCTCAAGAGAGTCTCTCTGCACATACGGATACGCTGAAATGCGAAGTAAGTAGCGGCGACGATCCACTGCTGAAGCTTGGATCGCAATTCAGCCTTTGGCTCCAGATCCCCTGTCCCAAATAGACAAATAGAGAATGGGAGGGGTAGAAAAAGGGCCTTCCTCCTTGGAGGGCAACCCCTATTGCCTCTAGGAACTCAGATGCATTTGGATCAGGCCAATGAGCACAAAGCTCTCACATTTTAGGTCATACAAGTGATCTAGATGGAGCCTAGAAATCATGGTTTGAATTGTGGAAGGCAAATTCATAAGAACATATAGGTGGCTATTTTACTTATGAGATATCTTTCGTCACATCTCATTTCTTGAACGTTCCAACCACATGGCAAGTCATGATTTGAAAACTTGAAACCGCTCTCATGTGAAAGCAGTTGTTTGTGAGAGTAGTACCATTGAGGATAATTTATGTTGGGATTTGGTATATCGCGACAACGCGACGCAAGGGAAGAGCGGCGGGCGCGCGTGGAATCGTCGGTGCATGCAACTATGTATATCGGATTCAGACCCCGACTTCGACAAATTGAAGTCTGCCCTACTTGATCACATCTTCGAAGTCGCTGGATCGACACGATCGATTCCATAGCCATGCACGAATTATCTTAGTTTTAGATTTAGCTTTGCGGAAGCGTATTAGGTGCGGAGACTAGAGTGACAAATTGACGTATGCTATTAGTCATACAAAATAGTTTAATCTATGAACAAATTCATCTGGTAGCAAGGAATGATCAAAACATGAATAAAAATAAACATTCAAGACGACTTACACGACCTAGATTATTGGAACATTGATTATTTAGTCGTGAAGAAAACACAGTCTAAATGCAGACAGAGTCGTTCTTCCTGGATCAATACTCTGCAATAACAGAGAGAAAGAACAAAACAATTGCGCTCCGGATGCTCGAATGATCGACTTGGTACACGATTGAGCTGATTCAATGTCTATGGAGCTTAACTTCTTGTCTATAGAGCTCTGCCGAACCAACTGATAAGTCCCTGGCTATAAATATATGGCTAACTAATTAAAAAAATAGTTAATCTGTACTTTACAATTAGGATTAAGGCACTACGCGTTGTTGGCAGTCGCCTTCAGATGATATTTGATTCTGTCCGGTCGTAATGAAGGTACTGATGACCCGCCGATTGTTTGAGTCGTCTTTTAGAGTTGATAGTGACACATAATGGACGAATAGTCGAGTGGTGGCCAAATAGTCAATGTCGGTTGAGTCGTTAGAACACTATCACCGATTCATTTGTAATTCTGCAGATTGTCAGAAAACAAGTGTATTTCTGCATAGTATGCGACTGTAAAAGTATTTACAATAGCTAGTGAATGGATCTAGATTAGCAGAGAGATAGGGATGGAGAGGATATAAATCCAACACCCCCCCTTAATCTGGATCCTTGAACGCCTTGATTTTCAAATTCAAGATAGAACAAAAATTCTTGTGTGCTTCCTGATTTAACTCTATTGTAAATATATTAGCTACCATGTACTGGATTCTGCAAAATTTCAGACTTACCTCCTTGTTGAGTATATTGCTCCTGATATAGTGGTACTTAATCTCGATGTGCTTGTTCCTAGAGTGAAATCTAGGACTGATCGATTATGCAATATCACTCTGATTGTTGCATTGAATCATTGTTGGAGTAGATTGTCTGAGACCAATACCAGACAATAAATTTCTCAACCAAATTGTATCTTTAGTAGCTTGAGAGACTGCAATGTATTCAGATTCTGTAGATGAGGCATACTCCTAGATACAGTGGTAAATGGTAGCCGATTACAAAAGTACTATGAGGATACCTTTACGGTAAGTCTTGTGTAAAATGTACTTATGGGATATTTTTACCTTCCATTTTTGTCAGTTTTTACTTTCAAGTTTTTACCTAATCCACCATCCTGTATATTATATCCTCAATTACTTTTTTTACAGTGTTTTTCTATGTATATATCTATCCAAGTTTTTCCCTGAATACAACAAAATTCAAAAAATACTCCAAGTTTTATATACGACAAGTACAACCGACAATAGGTTCAAAAGCACATCCAACATCACATCCGACAACCTATATTCGATACCATAGCTGACGTCACATCCAACGGTATGTTTGATGACTACATCCGATTGCATCCGACAAAATAACTTTACATCCGACAATGTTTTCATGATAACCTGCATCCAACGTTCAAATTCGACGAGAAAAAATAGGAGCTATTTTTGGTAATTTTTGCATTGTTGAGGGATCTCCAAGATTCCAACCCTAACTTGGTAGGGATGAAAGATCCACCAAAATTAGCATTAGGGATAGGTTTAGGGCTACTCATACCTGCCCAAAACCGTGATGGATCATGTATATATAGGTGATGATATCTCACCAAAATCAATCAAGCAATTTCATGATTTTTCTCTCATAATGGTGCAATTGCTCTCTATGTTCATAATTGTTTGAGTACTTGTGATTACTAATGATTATAGGATTGAATGTAGGTCTGGTGTACAGTACTCAGACTGTGGGAGGCCGTACTTTCACACGTGTGAAGCCTTCTTCAAGGATTTGGGCCATTTAGTGAGGTTCAAGCATAGATTTTTGATGGATTTTGATGGTTCAACTTGTGCTAATCTTATGAAATCATAATCTATTGTTTCCCTCCTCATTTCAAGTGTTTTAGGATCCTTATTTGCTGTAATTTTTACAGACCTGTATTTTTTTATAAATACATCGGACGCACAAGGCGTTTTCACTTCACACTTTTTAAGAGCGTTCATGTCTGAGTGGCAAACTTTCTGGCGATCTTTGCTCTCAGTGATCCGATTCTAGCGATTTTTCATGCAACTGACCACCATTGATCATTCTATCATATATTCTACGCTCCATAGCTACCACACTCCCATCCATCCACATGGCACAAAACCTACAAAGTTTCAACTTTTTCTCAAAAAATCTAACTTTTGTGCATTTACCACCCACTTCACACTGTTTCTAGTTTCATTAAAGTTTTTGCCAGATTAATACCACGTTTTACATCATACTTTACCTTCACTTTTCATCTGACCAACTTTTACATCCTACCTTACCTTTTTTTCCTACCTTACCTGTCTACATCCGACCAATTGTATCTATAGTGCATATCCAACCTTGCATCTGCTTCGACATCCTGAATCAAACTTGCACCTGACACTGCATCCAAAACACACTCGACCATTTGCTTTCGAAGAGTTTTGCAGCCGATGACTTTACAACCGACCTACATCCGACACTGCATATACACTTGCATCCAACAAGTCACGTTTCTTTACACCTGACAGACATTTTTGTTTCTACATCGGGAATGACAAGTTTGCATCCGACATTACATCCGACAAAGCCGATGTTACATCCGACCACCTTACATCCGACATTCTAACAGAGAAAATCAAAATTTGCAAAAAAATGGCCGAATTGGATCATAGTGAAGAGATACCAGAGATGCCAAAGACATTGAACCTCATCAAATGTGAAGATGATATCATTCACTGATAGTTTCTCCTATCACTTAGACTAACTCTTCCACATGGATTCCCAAGAGAAAGCCAGTCCTATTATGGACAAGCTTGATGGAGCCAATTACCATCTGTGGAAATTTAAGATGAAAATTGTGCTAATGACAAAAGAATTATACGACGTTGTTACAGGTGCAGAAGGGAAACCCGAAGCGGATGACGTGACAATCGCCAGATGGAAGCTGAAGGATGGAAAAGCTTTTGCGCTGATCATCCCCAATATCACGGATACCCAGATCGGCCATGTATCCGAGGCTCAGACATCGAAAGAAGTCTGAGACATCTTGAGCACACTATACAAAGTGCGAGATATAGCTTCCAAGCTACATCTCAGGAAGAAATTCTACTTCCTCAAGATGATGAATGGTGATTCTCTACAGAATCACATTAATCAATTCAAGAACCTGCTAAGACAAATGGCCGCTGTCGGATCTGTCATAGACGATCAAGACACACTGATGCAATTGCTTACAAGCTTGCCAAGTTCTTACGACGGTTGGGTGATGATCATCACGACTCATCCAGAATTGACTCTTTCGAGAGTCATTGCTATGTTGTTGCAGGAAGACACGCGAAGGAACGAAACCTTGAGTTCCTCAGCTGATTCTCACGCCTTGTACACCAACAAGAGCACGACAAATCAGAAGAAGAAAAAAGGCCCGAAGCAATCAAAGCCAGACCAGAAACCAGCTCAGCATAAGAAATAGTCGAATCTGTAGACAAAGAAGAAGCTGTTCTATAGATATTGCAAACGAAACAACCACGAAATACAAGACTGCCGAATACTTCAAGTGAAGAACAACAACAAAGGGCAGTCGAATCAAGTGGCAAATGCAGCTGCAGAAGCTCCACAGCCTATTCAGGAAGCGGATCATGATGCCTTCATGACCAACCATCAAGGAGCATCTGACGACAGTTCTTGGTTCCTAGATTCCAGAGCCACTCAGCACATGACTAGTCTCATTGGCTGTTTCGAGTCCTATACACCTTACAGTACTCAGAAATTTGTTCACCTTGGCGATAATAGCACAAAGCGATTAAAGGTGAAGGCACTGTAAGATTATTTTTATGCAAATGATCAGTCTAAGCTACTCTTTAAAGTCATGTACGTACCAAAGTTATCTACGAATTTGCTCTCTGTAAGCAGAATCACAGATCTAGGACATAGAGTAGAGTTCGAATGTGATCAGTGTAAAGTAGTTGATAGGACAGACAAGATCCTAGCACTCGGAAAGAGGCATGGATACTTGTATAAGTTGAGTCATTGTTTTTCTGCCTCTACTCAGGCTCTCAGTACTTCAATTCATTCAAATAAAGGTTTACTTTGGCATTATAGACTTGGTCATTTAAATCATGTTGTTGTACAACGAATGTCTAGACAATCCATTATTCTTGATCTCGACTATCCTCACAAAAGGGTCAAGTTACCTGTCTGTCAAGACTGTCTAGTTGGTAAACAGACTAGGAAACCATCAAGCCATCAGCATGTTGCTAGAGGATTGCTAGATGTTGTACATTCAGATATTTGTGGCCCGATGAAAAATCCTTCACTGAAGGACACCAAGTATTTTATAACCTTTATTGACAAATTCTCCAGAAGGACTATGGTGTACTTCATAAAGAAGAAATCAGAAGCCTTCAACTGCTTCAGAATCTTCAAGGAGCATGCAAAAAAGGAGTCTGGAAGGACGATCAAGGCCCTAAGGTCAGACAACGGTGGAGAATATATCTTTGTCGAGTTTAAGGAGTACTACCAAAGCCAAGGCATTGAACAACAATTCATCACTCCTTACAGTCCTCAGTCTAATGGCTTAGCTGAGAGGAAGAACCATACTCTGGTCAAATCTGCTAAATGTATGCTATCGCATGCATCGTTGCCCAAGAGATTCTGGGCTGAAGCTGTCTCCACTGCAGCTTATGTTCAGAACAGATGTTCGACCAAGGCCCTCTCAGACAAGACACCCCATGAGGTGTGGACAGGCTCTAAAAATTCTTTGAAGAATCTAAGAGTGTTTGGGTGCATTGCCTACGCGTAGATCCCAAAGGACACAAGGAAGAAATTGGACTTCCAAGGTCTCAAGACCATCCTGATCGGATATACTTTGTCTGATAACACTTACAAGCTGTACGATCCTGATACCCAACAAATCTTGTATAGCCAGGATACAATCTTTATCGAGGTTCAGTTCGTCGACCTCAAAGACAAGGATGTTGCTTAAGAAGAACCTTCATCACCTGTCGTTGGCACGATAGTCTGAGCTTCTGGCTCAGGGGGATATATTGTCGACCCACTTCGAGATAGCGAGTCAGATGAAGATGTTGCTGCTACTCAACAACAAGTCCCAAGAGCAGTTCATCAGTCGAATCCTCCCAGAAGATCAAGCCGAGTGCGCACACAGCCCACAAGGTATACTCCTGAGTTTGCCTGTCTCTTAATGCAGGAACCGACGATAGTCGAAGAGGCACTTAGCCAACCAGACTCTGATCTCTGGAGAGAAGCCATGGACATAGAGTATTCCTCTCTGATAGAAAATCAGACATGGTCATTAGTTGAAGCTCCTATTGGCTGCAATATAATTGATTGCAAATGGATCTTTAAGATCAAATATAATGCCAACAGAGCAATCGATCGAAGGAAGGCTAGACTGGTAGCACGAGGATTCACCCAGATCCCGAATGTCGACTACAGTGAGACTTTTAGTCCAGTCATCAAACATTCGTCGATCCGAATGCCCTTGTCTTATGCTGCAGTTGCTGACCTCGAAGTACATCAAACAGCCTATTGGAATGGAGTTATACAAGATGATATCTACATGATCCAGTCTGAAGGATATGTTTTGGAAGGCATGAAGAATCGTGTATGTAAACTCCACAAAGCACTGTACATCTTGAAACAGTCTGCCAGAGCTTGGTTACAGAGGATCAACACATTCCTCATTGAACAAGGATTCAAACCAAGCATTGCTGATTGTAACGTTTATTCGAAGTCAATGTAGCAATCCTTCATTATCATCACCTTGTACGTGGATGATACGTTGCAACGATACCAATATGGTTAAGAATTCGAAACAGATGTTGTTCTCAGAATTTGACATGACTGATTTGGACGAAGCTCACTTCTGTCTGGGAATTCAAATCCACAGAGACAGAGCAAATCAACTGATTTACATCACTCAACAAAGGTATCTTCATAATATTTTTAACAGATACAATTTGATGAATTGTAAATTAGCTCACTCACCAATGGATCCAAGCCTGCATTTGTCAAAAGACCAATATTCCCAGACCAAACAAGAAGAGGAGCAAATGAGAGAGTATCTGTATCGATCGATACTAGGATCTCTCATGTATGCAATGGTCTATACAAGACCACATATCCCTTTTGTTGTTAGCTCACTCAGCCAATACATGGCTAATCTTGGCATTATCCATTGGAAGGCTCTTATTTGAGTCATGAGATATATCCGAGCTACTATGGACCAGTGCATCTGCTATGGAGATGTCAGCAACGACAATCTTCATCAACTTAGGAGATATTTTGATGCGAGCTGGAGAGGAGATGTAGACAATCGCAAGCCCACATCTGGATTTGCATTCTTCTTCAACGGTGGTCCTATCTCATGGAACAGTCGTAAGCAAACCTCTATTGCACTTTTTTCTACTGAATCAGAATACGTTGCTGCTTCTCAATCTATTAAGGAAGCATTTTGGTTGAGAAATTTGCTGTCAGACATCAATCTGTATCAATACAACCCTACAATTTTGTTTTGTGATAACCAACGTGCTATTGCCTTATCGTCCAACCTTAGATTTCATTCTAGGAGTAAGCACATTGAGATCAGATATCACTACATCAGGGGCAAGGTTCTCGATAGAGAAGTGAGCTTAACGTACTGTAGAACGCAGGACATGGTTGCAGACATCTTCACAAGAGCACTTAGTGTTAATGCACACAACAAATTTTGTGCATTGCTTAATTTGAAGATCAAGGCATTCACAGATTCAGATTAAGGGGGGGTATTGGATTTATTCCCTCTACTCTCCTTAAATCTCATTTTAATCTGCCTCCATTCATGCTGCATATTTACTAACGTTGTCACGCGGTCTGCATATTTACATGCAAATTCACACAGACGAAGAAAAGGCGAAAGAGCCGCGACACTATGTTTTTACACACGTTATGGTGATAGGCGAAAAGGGGACACTATCTTACAGAATGCCAAAGGTGCCCTAAAAACAAAGGCACCCTATAAATCTAATCCTAAGGCTACTCGTAAGAGTGACGCACTTTTTGCATCGTCATCACCAACGATCCTTCAGCATTGACTGACGTCGCACCCTTTTCACGCTCACCCCATGCAGCTGCGCTAATAGACTGGACAACGACTGTAGCCACCCATGATCTCTTACAGACAACACATCCACTCTATACTTTTCACATCTGCACACCTGTAATATAATGTATATATAATGGATACCATTTGCGTATTCAGGTTAACAAGGTGAATGAGGTTAATGAGCAAATGAGTTGATGAGTTGATGAATGAGACAAACCAAATGCCTTGCACATTGATTCTCGATTGTTAGCAATAAGGTTTTATTCCTTTACAGATTGCATAAGCTTCGTAGGGCACGCGGTTTCGTCCGCTATTGTCTTGTGCTCTACCGCATTATTGACATGTATACACGATATACTTAATCTGATACAGTTCTTTGTTCTGCATTCAGATCTATGTTAATATTGCTATGCTTATCATTCATTATGTCTAATCTTTCTAGTTGTTCTTTCTGGTAATAGACGACTAACATCTGGTCTTGTCTTTAGCAAATCATTCGCGACTAATTATCAGTCGAGCACCGTCTACTTCTTTGCGAATCATTTGCGACGAATAGTTTGTGTTAGTATTCGAGACAAACCATTCTTCTGGATCTTCATTCATTTATCAAAGTTTGGCTACGTAATCAAGAACGACCGTGATTCCCATCACTACCGTTTTGTTCGTTCTGATAGGCGTAGTCATGCTTATGGAGAGAGTCGTATAGCTCGTTCCGCTGCGCACGAACATTTTTTGTTCGAGTTCGTTTCTCGTTCGTTTCTTGTTCGAGTTCGTGTCTCGTTCATGTTCGTCTTACCTTTTTGAGCTTATTTTTTGTTTCTAACATACGACACATTTTCTCAACTCGTTCATCTCACTCTCTCCAACAAGAAAGGCTTTGGGGGCTCGAGCACCTACCCAAAGCTATTCTATCCCAACGTAGCGAGAGCGAGAGAGAGAGAGAGAGAGAGAGAGAGAGAGAGAGAGAGAGAGAGAGAGAGAGAGAGAGAGAGAGATAGAGAGAGAGAGAGAGAGAGCCTTGGTTAGGAAAGGCTTGGGAGACTCGAGCACCTTCTCCAAACTATTCGATCCCAACCGAGGAAGGAGAGAGAGATAGCTAGAGATGGAGTTAAGATTAGAAAGAGCTAGAGCTTTATTGAGAATAGAGATGATGCTTGACAGTGGAAAATGGAGTGATACAACTGCTTACAAGCTTTCCAAGCTCATACGACAGCTGGGTGATGATCATCACGACACATCCATAATCAACTCTTTCGAGAGTCATCACAATGTTCTTGCAAGAAGACACGTGGAGGAATGAAGCCTCAAGTTCCTCAGATGATTCTCACGCTTTATACACCAACAAGAGCATGACTAAACAGAAGAAGAAGAAAGGCCCGAAGCAATCAAAGACAGAACAGAAACTAGCACAACACAAAGAACAATCAAATTCGCAAGCAAAGAAGAAGCTGTTCTGCAGATACTACAAGCAAAACAACCACAAAATTCAAGACTGTTGGATACTGCAAAGAACAACAACAAGGGGTAGTCGAATCAAGTGGCAAATGTAGCTACAGAAGCTCCACAGCCTATTCAAGAAGCGGATCATGATGCCTTCATGACCAGCCATTAAGGAGCATCTGGCGACAGTTCTTGGTTCCTGGATTTCGGAGCCACTCAGCACATGACTAGTCTCATTGGTTGTTTCGAGTCCTATACACCTTACAGTACCAAGAAATATGTTCATCTTGGCGACAATAGCACACAAGCTATTAAAGGTGAAGGTACTGTAAGATTAAGCTTTGCAAATGATCAGTCTAAGCTACTTTCTAAAGTCCTGTATGCTACAAATCTGCTCTCTATAAGCATAATCACAGATCTTAGACATAGAGTACAATTCGAATGTGATCAGTGCAAAGTAGCTGATAGGACAGGCAAGATCCTAGCACTCGAAAAGAGACATGGATACTTGTATAAATTAAGTCATTGCTTTTTTGCAATCAGGCGCTCAGTACTTCTATTCATACAAATAAAAGTGTACTTTGGCATTATAGACTTGGTCACTTGAATCATGTTGTTGTACAACAAATGTCTAGACAATCTATTGTTCTTGATCTTGACTATCCTCATGATAAAGTCGAATTACCTATCTGTCAAGATTGTCTAGTTGGTAAAAAGACTAGAAAACCATTTAAATCAAGCCATCAGCATATTGCTAGAGGATTGTTAGACATTGTACATTCAGACATTTGTGGCCCGATGAAAAATCCTTCGCTGAAGGATGCAAAGTATTTTATAACTTTTATTGATGAATTTTTCAGAAGGACTATGGTGTACTTTATGAAGAAGAAATCAGAAGCCTTCAACTACTTCAAAATCTTTAAGGAGCGTGCAGAAAAGGAGACAAGAAGGACGACCAAGGTCCTAAGGTCAGACAATGGTGAAAAATATATCTCTATCGAGTTTAAGGAGTACTGCCAAAGCCAAGGCATTGAGCAGCAATTCATCACTCCTTACAGTCCTCAGTCTAATGGCTTAGCCAAGAGGAAGAACCATACCCTGGTTGAATCAGCCAAATGTATGCCAGCGCATGCATTGTTGCCGATTCTGGGTCGAAGCTGTCTCCACTGTAGCTTACGTCCAAAATAGATGTTCGACCAAGGCCCTCTCAGGTAGGACACCCCATGAGGTGTAGACAGGCTCTAAGCCTTCTGTGAAGAATCTAAGAGTGTTCGGGTGCGTTGCCTACGCGCAGATCCTGAAAGGCACGAGGAAGAAATTGGACTTCCAAGGTCTCAAGACCATCCTGATTGGGTATACTTCATCTGATAATACATACAAGCTATATGATCCTGATGCCTAGCAAATCTTGTATAGCTGGGATGCAGTCTTTATCGAGGATCAGTTCGTTGACATCAAAGGCAAGGATATTGCTCCAGGAGAACCTTCATCACCTGCCATTGACACGAGAATCCGAGCTTCTGGCTCAGGCATGTCCATTGTCGACCCACTATTTGAGAGCGAATCAGACGAAGACGTTGCTGCTATCCAACAACAAGTCCCAGGAGTGGTTCACAATCAATTCCTCCCAGAAGATCAAGCCGAGTGCGCACACAATACACAAGGTATACTCTTGAGTCTGCATGTCTCTTGATACAGGAACCGACAACAATCGAAGAGGCACTCAGCCAACCAGACTCTGATCTCTGGAGAGAAGCTATGGACAGAGAGTATTCCTCTCTAATCAAGAACCAGACATGGTCACTAGTCGAAGCTCCTACTGGCTGCAATATCATTGATTGCAAATGGATCTTCAAGATCAAATACAATGCCAATGGAGCAATTGATAGAAGGAAGGCAAGACTGGTAGCATGAGGATTCACTCAGATCCCCAATGTCGACTATAGTGAGACTTTCAGTCCAATAGTCAAGCATTCATCGATCCGAGCCCTCCTATCATATGTTGCAGCTGCCGACCTTGAAGTACATCAACTTGATGTACAAACAGCCTATCTGAATGGAGTTATACAAGAAGACATCTACATGATCCAGCCCGAAGTATATGTTCTAGAAGGTATGAAAAATTATGTCTATAAACTCCATAAAGCACTTTATGGCTTGAAATAGTCTGCCAGAGCTTGGGTTCAGAGGATCAACACATTCCTCATCGAACAAGGATTCAAACCAAGCATTGTTGATTGCAACGTCTATTCCAAGTCAGTGCAGCAATCCTTCATTATCATCACCTTATACGTGGATGATACGTTGCTCTTCAGCAATAATACCAATTTGGTCAAGGATTCTAAGCAAATGTTGTTTTCAGAGTTTGACATGACTGATCTGGTGAAGCTCACTTCTGTCTGGGCATTCAGATCCATAGAGACAGAGCGAGACGACTGATTTACATCACTCAAAAAAGGTATCTTCACAATGCTCTTAACAAACACAATTTAATGAATTGTAAATTAGCTCACTCGCCGATGGATCTAGGCCTGCATTTGTCAAAAGACCAATGTCCCTAGACCAAGTAGGAAGAGGAGCAGATGAGAGAGTATCCTTATCGATCAATACTTGGATCTCTCATGTATGCAATGGTCTGTACAAGACCAGATATCTCTTTTGCAGTAAGCTCACTCAGCCAATATATGGCTAATCCTGGCATTACCCATTGGAAGCCTCTTGTAAGAGCCATGAGGTATATTCGAGCTACCATGGACTAGTGCATCTACTATGGAGATGTCAGCAACGACAATCTTCATCAGCTTAGGGGATACTCTGATGCGAGCTGGAGAGGAGATGTAGACAATTGTAAGTCCACATCTAGATTTGCATTCTTTTTCAACGGCGGTCCTATCTCATGGAACAGTCGTAAGCAAATCTCTATCGCACTTTCTTCTATAGAAGCATAATACATTGCTGCTTCTCAATCTATTAAGGAAGCGTTTTGGTTGAGAAATTTACTGCTAGACATTAGTTTGTATCAGTACAATCTCACAATTTTATTCTGTGATAATTAGAGTGCTATTGCCTTATCGGACAATCCTAGATTTCACCCTAGGAGTAAGCACATTGAAATCAAATATCACTACATCAGGGGCAAGGTTCTCAACAAGGAGGTGAGCTTAACGTATTGTAGAACGTCCAATCGCGGCAATTTGTGCAAGACAATTTTTGTGATAAAGACTGGCGACAATAAGCACTTGGTTTTATGTAAGCGAACAAGGATCTATGCTTTTCCAAGTGACAATAAAAAATGCCAGCGCAAAGCGAAGCAACATCGTCCAATATGAGTTGCAGTGGGTCCTGCAACACATTAGGGGTGGGATGATGTTGGCTGATTCTGACGAATCCCCAAGATACTCAGACAAAGCAATTCAAGAGCACCTCTCATCTTAGACCGAGGAGGTCTCTGAGAAGACGAGACGAACGAAGACTGAGAGCCGAGGAATACTAGTAGTAATGACAAGCAAGAACTGTGTAAGCCTCATGGTGAATCCCGGAAGATGGAATGACCATGTAGGAACTATTATTTCTAGGCAAATGTAATAAATGCAAGTAGACCTCTCTTAAAGAAAGTAGGGTGAGCCACCTTTTGATGGTGACCTCTAGTGGAGAGCATTATTCCACTTGTAATTTGTAAAATGTGGAAATTCCACTAGGATGCCACCTAAGGAGCTCTCTTGCTTATTTAAGAGACTCTCTCTTTGTGAAGAGGAGCTTTTTGTGTATTGTATCAACTCCATGCTGAAATGAGAAGAGCTTCCATGAGTTAGATGATCCATTGAGCTCCTTGATCATGATGGTTTTCTTGAGTGATGCCCCTATGATCATGCCCTTCCATTCATATTGTGTGTGGTTGTGGATTTAGAGTGGATTAGATTTCTTGTTTTCCTAGTTGTGGATTAGTTTTCAGTTCTTGTTGTGAATTAATGTAGGAATCAGCATTCAAGTAAACTAAATAGGCTAGAAGTGTGGCATAAATCTTGCATATTCTCTAACATTCTAGTTCTTGATGTTCTTGGGATGTCCAAGAATCAAAAGACTGGTTGGTTTCTTGATTCTTGGACTTCTAACATGCTGTAGATTAGTTCTTGTTTCTTGTTTTGTCAATTTATGCAAGTATAGTAGTGCTTAGGATCTTATTTCAGTTCATTTTGCAGCAAAGTAGAAGTAGGAATCCATCGTTGTTCAACTGAGCGGTAACATAGATCATTTGTCGAACGCATTGGCTTGCATTTTGGTTGATTATGCATGTGCATTAAGCTCAAGAGAGATCCCATGTCCTCTGACAAGCAGGACAATACTACATCGATATTCAGTCCCTTTTGCCTAATCCAGGCCTTAGAACAAGAAAGTTAATCTCAAGAAGTGCCCATAGTTTCTGCTGACAAGCAGAATACCAAGTTGTTAAAGTTGTAAAACAAGCAGCAAAAGAAGTAACGAAACAAAGAACTAGTTAACAGATTCTAAGACAGAGAACCTGTCAACAGCAGCTTATGCACATATTCCTTATAAGCTTTGAAAGAAGCTTGATGAGAAAGCCGAACAGGGATTTCTGGTAGGTTATAACAACAATTCGTCATACTACAGAATCTACATGCCAGACACGAACATTGTGAAAACAATGAGAGATGTCAGATTCGATGAGAGCAAGACAATGGCCAATGACGATCCTATCAGCTATGAGGTTCTGGAGAGACAGTACTATGATTTGCCACCAGCAACAAAGGGAGCAGAAGATAAGCACAAAAAAAAAACTTTTTGAGTCGCTCCACATCGAGTGACGAATCAGAAGACGAAAGATTCAAGGTAGTCTACTGCTACAGTACTTGTAAACCAATATGGGACCTAGTAGAGCAGACAAAGACAAGGGCATTGCTGTCTTAGGAGGATCTCCTAGAAGGTCGACAAGACCATGAAGAGCGCCAACAAGATACATGCCAGGCAGCTCGGCTTTCACATCAGAAGAGTTCTGTGGATTCAGTGGCAAACCACAGACTTTCGAGGAGGTGATTGAATATCCAGAGAAGGACAAATGGATCCAAGACATGAACAAAGAGATGGAATCCATGAGGAAGAACCAGGTACGGATGTTGCAGCTATTACCGTATAAGTGCAAGACTGTCAAATGCAAATGGGTTTTCAAGCTCAAGTATGGACTGGATGGAAATGTCACGAAATACAAGGCAAGATTGGTAGCAAAAGGTTTTTCTCAGAGATATGATGTTGACTACTCTGAAGCCTTCTCTCCTGTTGTCAAACATCTGTTCCTACGATTGTTATTTGCATATGCAGCTGCTTATAACCTCAAGATGCACATTGTGGATGAGAAGACAACCTTCTTGCATGGTGAGCTAGACGAAGAAGTCTATATGGATCAACCCCCAGGTTATGTCTTGAATTCACTTCTTGATTATGCATGCAGAATGCATAGAAGTATCTACGATCTGAAACAGTCAGCCCGACAATGGTATAAGAAGAAGTATCAAGCCCTGAAATCATTAGGATTCAAGCCACTGTTGGTTGATTCCAATGTGTATGTCAAAGTTACAGATGGGCAGATCATCATTGTGGTTGTATATGTGGACAACACTCTGATACTTTGCAAGAGTGAGAAGCTGATTGCTGAAGTGAAGGAAGACATCTCGAAACATTTTGAGATTGTAGATCTAGGAGAAGCCATGTATTACCTTGGCTTGCAAATTGACAGAGACTATGAGGGAGGTAAGTTGTACCTTCACCAGTCTAGATACACCCAGAAAATCATAGGGGATTTTAGGATGCTGAATTGAAAAGGAGCGAACACTCCAATGCTCGTAGGAATGGTGCTGACAAACGATGATTGTCCGAAGGCTGAAGAAGAGAGAGAACAAATGCAGCTCACACCTTACAGGAAGCTGATAGGTTCGTTGATGTACCTTGCAGACAACACACGTCCTGACATTGCTTATGCAGTGTTCAGGATGAGCCAATTCTACACAAATCTAGACTCGACACATTGGAAGATTGCAAAATGAATTTTGCAATATCTTCAATTAACGAGAGATTATGGGTTGTGTTATTGTCGTGATGTGGCTTTTAGGATGTTTTCCTACAGTGATGCTAGCTGGGCATCCCTCAAGGACGATTGTAAAAGCGTCTCAGGAGCGGCAGTTCTCTGGGTCAGCAAGAAGCAGACCGTTGTGGCTCACTCATTCTGCGAAGCAGAGTACGTTGCATCAGCAAAGATGGCCAATGAGATAATTTGGCTTAGGCAGTTCTTGGACGAATTGGGCGAAACAAGGAATGAGCCTCTAGTTTTGCAGATGGATAACACATCTGCAATACATCTCAGGAAAGATCATGTGTTCCACTCAAGAACGAAACACATTGCGATCAAGTACCACTTGAGCAGGGATCTGATTGAGAAGAAGATGCTGCAGACCACCTTCATTGGAACGAAAGACATGGTTGCTGACATCTTCACAAAGGCCCTAGACAGAGGACTTTTTGAGAGACAAAGGAGCAGTCTTGAGATCGTCAAGCTATTATGCTTTGAGAGGGAGATGAAGAAACAAAACGTTTCTATTACCAAAGCTTTGATAGCTTTCAGCCCTCTGCCTGACGAAAATGTTCGCGAACACAAAAGTCAAAAGACATGAAGCAAAAATGTTCATGAACAACAAGACACGAACATGAAAGATTCGCAAAGGAGAATCTTTCGCGATACTGTAGGAGAAAGTCAAACGACTCAAAAATTGTCGCGACACTCTTTTCTGGCCTCACGTTCCAAGAAGGACCAGCAAGTACCCAGAAGTACAGATATCTAATCTGATAGCATAACGTCAACAGATACACTTTAGGTTGTGGCTAATCTGCCACTCTTGTAATTTCGTGATTAGTTGTAGATGTTTAATTACTCTAATCTAGAAGGTTACAAGAGACGACTATATACTTACTAGATTATATTTGATCAAGACAAATACACATGAAGTAGTCTCATGCTAGTAAGCAAGAAGACGAAAATACAGAATACATGTCCACCTGTGAGCAAGACAATTCTGAATAGGATTTGAAGATCCACAAGTCCGTTAGTAAGCAAGACATTGATCATGAGAGAACTGTAATTCTCTCACGCCAATGCACTACGTGAATCTGCATGCAGTGCTTGAAGAATCAGAGATAGATAATTTTCTTATCTTGTCTGATGTCGAATGCAAATTAATCTGCTGTTATTCGTGTGTCTGATTTTCACTTGTTCATTTAATTCCATTTAATTTGTTAACGTAGTACAGCAGTGTCTGTCTACATCCAGGACGACTGTAGGAATGATGCAACTGGCAGTGACCAGCAATCATATCTGAACTCCATCTGGATTCCTTCGCGCATTTCGCGCTTGCAAAAATAAAAAGCAATTTTGCATCAGAACCCTCGCAGAGCAACAAAATCATCAAACCAACTTTCACAAGGGGCATAAATGGAATCAGATCAGTGAAATTAGCTTGTCTACATGGTCTAATCTTGAAAATCCAACCACGGGAGTAAGTTGTGCGAGCATTCACTTCCTATGAGGATTGAACCCTCACAGATTGTCTGAACCCTCGCATAACCTTCGCAGGGCAATCAAATCACCTTCTGAACTCTCGTAGACTTCTCTGAGGTCTTAGAATTTTGTAAAGAAGGTCTCTACCAAAATTTGGATGAAACTGAACAAGGGAAAGTGGATTTCACCTAATACGCACTCTAAATTCTTCTATATAAGGGCTGAATTCGAGTCATTTGTCACCTTTCCAAGCGAAGTTCTGACCAAAATTTCCAAGTTCTCCGAATGCAACCAAAATTCATACAAGCCATCATCTGCATACTCTGAACCCAGATCTGCATTCTGAACCGCTGTTACTACCATCCACTTCTTGTTTTCTCACTATTTTTCTCGTTCCCATTACTTTTTACCATTTTCAAATTTTTTTCTTACTTTTTCTCACTCTTTCTTTGTAACCAACTTTAACTATAACTGCTAACATTGCCTCCTCACCTTCTGATGACTCTAGAACCAAGTAGATGATCCAGCGCGAGATACCGTCAGCCACCCAGATTTGGCCCTTGCCTTCTGATGCCCTGATTAAACTAGGGCTTCAGATTGTTGGCCCACTTCTTGAAGCAATGGGGTTCTACCTGGCGCTTTTCAGCTCTAACATCAACATGGGCCTCGCCCTTCATGCTTACGCCACCTGGGATGCGTCGAAGAAGCGTTTCCACTTCCTATACTAGGGTACCACGTACAAGGTCATTGTCGGCATTATGTCCGGTAATCGCCAGCCCATCTCTCATCATATTAGACAAAAGCCCTGATAAAGCCTTTTGTAACCCAGACTTCACATGAAATTCTGATCCAAACTAACAATGGATAACTGATAGAGGCTATCACGGACCTCGTCATTCACGCGACCACGCATTTGTTGAACAACTTTTTGGTTGTTTCAACATTTTGCAAGGACAGAATCTAGTCCACGTTGCTTAGTTAGATTGTGGAGTCCTTCTTGGGATTCTCTGGCCCCACTATTAGCAGATTCTAGAGAATCCTCAGATGTTGAGCCAAGCTGAAGACACAGAGTATCTCTCACCCATGACCGAGGAGGCCTCAGAATGAGGTGAGCAGAAGAAGTTGAGAGCCGAGAGAGAAGGAACGACCATGTAGGAGCTAGTAATGTCCTAGGCAATGTAAACAAGTGTAGACCCCCTTAAATAATTTAGAGTGAGCCACCTTTTGATTAGTGGAAGGGCTATTTCCACTTGTAATTTCTAAATTAGCAGAATTACCACTTAGGCTTCACATGGGTAGCCCTCTTGCTTATTTAAGGGGCTCCCTCTCTTGTGAGAGAGCTTTTATTGTATTGTCATCTCTCTTGATTGGATAAAGAAGATCCTCCACAAGTTCTTGGCAATTGAGAATCTCCTTGTTCATGGCTATCTTCTTGAGTGAAATTCCTATCAACATGTTCTGATTTCTTGTTGTGAATGTGGATTAATTAGATTTCTTGCTTACTGTCTTGCAATGTGGACTGTAGATGTGGATTAACTTCCTTGCTTCTTGATTTTGTAGTTTCAGCATGCAAGTAAACTATATAGGCTGATATTGTGGATCTGATCTTGCATATCCACTAACAATCCTGTCCTTGATTGTTCTTGGGTATTCCAAGCATCAAGAAATGGGTGTTTCTTGATTCTTGGGTTGCTAGAATGCTGTTAGGGAGTTAGCTTTCTTGATTCTTGTTTCTCATTGTGTAGCTTAATCCTATTATTGTATTGTTCTCTGATTTCTTCGGATAGTTTGGTAGACAGATTTGTAGACTTGCTCTTTGTCCCAGAATGTTAATCTGTGCTTGAGCAAGGTTTGGTTACATGGCTTGTAAATGCATGTAACTGAGTGAACGTAACTGTTTCATCCCACTGACAGGTTGGGAATTGTTACGTCCATGCCCTATATAAGGGAATCGGAATAAATCCTGACGTGGATAGCCAGTCACTCCAGGTGTATATGGTTATTGGTTATGCCTCGTCATTCCGAACTTGGCTTGTAAAGTAATTAATAATCATATGAGGGCCGGCCTATAATTGGACATAGGAGCACACGCATAGTGAATGACTGTTTTAATGCAAGAATAGGAGGTCAATAGCTCATTATAGGTTGCACGGAAATCCTAGGGAGAATATTCTCTCTCTCATGAGGAGAATATGTTCATTGGAAACTCGCCCATCCTCCTATTGGAAATTCAGTTTCTTGAGCCAGTTTCTCCTCCCCTCTCTTGGGTTCTTCACTATGGCTTGGGGGCTAGGTCTAGGAGGAAACTCCAAGAGGGATTTAGGTTTGGATGGGTGGTTTTGCTCCACAGGTGTCCTTTTGGTTGTTTTGCAACATGATCTAGTCAGATCTTCATAAGGTGATCCTTACAGTGTTATCAGAGCTATGGATTTGCATCAATCAGAAGGTGGAGCTACTTCTTATATTTTCTCAATTTTTGTGGATTTCTCCTTGCATATTACTTCCAGGTGGTGGAATTGATCTCCAAGTAGGTGGCTTCTCTGAATTTGGTGTACTTTCAGCCTAAAGATCATAATTATGGGGTTTCTCCATAGTTTTTGTTGGAAATCAAAGGGTTTTTGATGGTTTTAGTGGATTTTTCACCTAGAATTGTAGTTTTTTTGCTTGAAATTGATCATAGGTACTAGTGTAGTACGTTTTCCAGTTTGTAATTGCTATTTTACAGTCATTAATGATTGGATCTAATGATTGCATGATGTTGGAATAGTCAAAAAGTTGATTAGATAGTGATTTTGGACCAAGAATTGGGGTTTTTGGACCATAAATGGGCTATAGAAACCATGTTTTACTAGAATCAGAACTTTTAGTGCTTGCATGCAATGGATTTACAGGTATTTGGATCTGATTGCACGAATTTGTGGATTTTTCCCACAAATTTTGGTCAAAATTGGTCAAAAACCAAGATTTTTTTTATGTTTTTTGGACTAATTTTGGGGTAGATCTCAAAATTCTTAGCCAAGACTTGGTATGAACGTTTTCAAAGATGTAATAGAGCTGTCCCTGAGCTTTCATGAATTTTGGAAGGGATTAGACACCATTAGGGGGCTCAAAACACCAAACATTAGTGTATTTTTGATGATTTTTGAGCATGAATACCTCTCAATTGGGGGCTGAACCTGTTGGTTCTTGTTACAAGCTTAAAAATATGATGGATTGCATCTGTTTTGAGCCATCATGCATCCAATTTGGATAGGTGAGCATTAGACACCATCATGTTGAAGTTTTGCTTCTTGAAGGAGGCCAAAAATGCATTTTTTGCAATCTGAGCTTATGATTGCTTGCTGGAAGCTTTTATGCCTCTCTAATGAACCTTAGTAGAGCGCCTGTAACCTCTGATCCAAGGCTTATTGGGCTAGAGTTGAATTTTTGATGATTTCTCTCTCCAAAAGTGCGCCCTCCTACTTGTTTTTTGTGCATTTACTGATCTCATGTGTGAAGCCTAGGTGGCAAGGTGATGTAGCAAGTACCTTGTAGATGCACTCTCCCTCCGTATTGTGCTTTACAGCGACCAATTTGGTGCCCTGTAGAGAAAGTTATGGCTGTCGGAAGTTTGGCAATTTTTGAACAAAAATTTGCAAAATTTTCGAAATGTTCTGATGCATGCATGCTTGTAACTCAATGTAGTGCTTGTCTGTTGATGAAAATGTATGGATAGACCTAGATGCATGCATGGATGCATGTTGCATGAGTAATAAGTAGATTGATCAGAAGATTTCTTGCATGAAGCTATTTTTGGCAATTCTAGATCAAAAAGCAGATTTCCTAGTGGCTAGGCTAATTTCGGGGATTCATTTTTTCGAAAAAGTCAGTGCATGTCGAGTTTTGATATGTGACAGTGCCTGTGAACTTGATAAATCGATCTTCATAATCGATTTTCACAGTTGGTCCATTTCGAACTGATTTTGAAAATCCCAAGGCTAATTTCTCAGTCTCTTGGCAATTTACGTAAAAATTGATTTTTATATTGAAATCATTGCATGTCATGTGAGTTGCATGCTGAATGTTTCAGAATCTTTCCAATATGAGATGTAACTGTGAAACTGTCAATTTGATGTTTGGTCGATTTTCACAGTTTAGGACCATATTGAATGGAATTTGAAAATCCCAGTTTACGTAAAATTTGATGAAACCATGGACGTTTTCGATTTGTTCAAATTCATTGGTTACTGATCAAACAAAAATGACTTATAAAGTGAATGATCTTAATGTGTTGAATTGGTCAGTTCTTTACGAATAATAGCAGATTAATTTGCATTCGAGATCATACAAGATAAGAAATCATCTATTGATTTCTCTGATTCTTCAAGCACTACATGCAAATGCACGCAGTGCGTTGGCGTGAGAGAAATATAGTTCTCTCACGATCAATGTCTCGCGTACTAGTGGACATGTGGATCTTCAAATCTTATTCAGAATTGTCTCGTTCGCAGGTGGACATGTATTCTGTATTTTCCTCTTCTTGATTACTAGCATGAGACTATTTCATGTGTATCTGTCTTGATCAAGTATAATCCCATAAGTATATAGTCGCCTCTCGTAACTTTCTAGATTAGAGTAACTAAGCATCTACAGCTAATCACAAAATTACAAGAGTGGCAGATTAGCCATGACCTAAAGTGTATCCGCTGACGTCATGCTATCAGATCAGATATCTATACTTCTGGGTACTTGTTGGTCCTTTTTGGAGCATGAGGACAGAGGAGAGTGTCGCGACAATTTTCGAGTCGTTTGACTTTCTCATCGTCTGACTTTCTCCTATAGTATCATGAAAGATTCTCTTTCACGAATCTTTCACGTCGTGTCTTGTCGTGGGTGTTCGCGAACATTTTCGCTTTGTGTCTTTTGACTTTCATGTTCGCAAACATTTTCGTCAGGCAGAGGGCTGAAAGCTAGCAAAGCTTTGGTAATAGAAACATTTTGTTTCTTCAAGTTCTGAAGATTCTGCTCCTTGGAACCCTCACACACACTAAAAAATGAATTTTTTTTCATTAGTAACTCTCGCATATATTTTCATAGATGCATTTGGGTCAGATCTAGTGACTGTCCAAGTTTCAAGAGCTATCTAACAGGGAATCTCCAAAAATCATGAAAAAAAAGTTCTTTTTGAGTGTTTTTGGACGAGAGTCTTGAGATTATCTGATTCTTAACTTTTGCAGACTGGTAATCTGTTACATCCATGTTAGATATGACTATAGATAACTTTCTAGAAGTTGTGATAGATATTTGGTAGCAGATCTATCAATTTTGGTGAATTTTGTCCTTCTTTTGCCACGGATTCTGAGATCAAGGTCTCTGATCTACAAATTGGGAGTTTATTGGTGTCTTGATGCTATCTGGACCTAGATCCCTCTTGGATCTTGTTGGATCTTCTATGATCTTGTCATATCTGGCTGAATTTAGCTTGATCTGTCTTGATCTTCCTAGATCTAGTTGTGATGGCCTTGCAGATGAACTTTTCGTAACCTGCACTACCAACTTGGATCTATCTCACTGAGGTGGCCAGTACTTGTGCAACTAGCTGCCATTGATGGGTGTGTCGAAAGGCGTCCCATATAGCTTCTCCAAATTCTCGGCTCCATGATTATGAATCTCTTTGATCCGATAAGGACCTTCGCTTGTGAATTTTAATTTTCCCTTGATCGCCTTTGTCTTATACATCAGGACTAGATCTCCGGATCGAAGATCTTTCTTTTGTAACTTGCAATCGTGCCATGCTTTGCATCTTTCTTTTTCAGCTGCCAGTGCATGCTAGTAAGCGTGTTTCACAGAGTTTATGCAGATCTTCGTGGTGTAATTGTAGAGATCTGGATTCATCAAGGTGTTGCGTTGTGGCAATTCTTAATAAAGGGACTAAAAATTCTACTGACATTACAACATCCTGACCATAAACCAATTGAAATGGCGTTTGATCAGTGCTTTCCTAAAATGCTGTCTTGAATGCCCACAGAGCAACATGCAACTTGTGTTCCCAATCCAATCTGCTAGCTTCAACTGTTTTCATATGTACGCTACACATGATCTTATTGGATGACTCCGGTTGCCCATTACCGCGAGGATAATAAGGCGTACTGGTTCTATGGATCACGAAGAATTCCTCCAACAGGATCTTGATACTCTCATTGATGAAATGGCTCCCACAATCGCTAACTATCTCCACTAGGCATCCAAAGCGTACAATGATATTTTCATAGAGAAACTTGGCAGTGGTCCTAGCATCAGCTACTCTTACTGCCTTGGCTCCGACCCACTTGGTGAGATAGTCGGTGGCCACGATTATGTATCGAGCTTGGGTACTTCTTGCTGCAGGGTGTATTGGACCAATGTAATCCAATCCCCACTTTTCAAATGGTGCTTGGGCTAAGACCGGATGCAAAAGGTCATAATTCAATCTTGTTGGTCTCCTTGCCCTTTGGCACACATCGCATTTTCTCAAGTATTCCTCCATATCCTTATGAATCATTGGCCACCAGCATCCTGATTGCAGGATCTTGCGAATTGTAATGTCGGATGCAAAATGACCTCCACCCATGCCTTCATGTGAAAGCGAAATGATTTGAGTGGCCTCATGAGGGAGAATTGTAGAACAAATGATTAGACAGATCTTGATTCTACTAACAAAGTGCGCAGTCTACTTGACAAAGGATGAGAAAGAAACAAACACAAACTCGAAATATTTCTATTCGTGACCAACGCGAAAGATTCATAAAAGATTCTAGAAACAATTTGTTATTGAAGGTTTTAAGTTCGATTCTGATTCGAGCTCGTCTACTGGAGATTTGAGTCTGTCATGCACTCGATCTTGACATCCCTCTAAATCTGGTAACTCTCTTTCATTTTTTGCTTGTTTTTTCTTCTATCATCATTAGTAGCTCATAATAGTTTTTGAGAATCTCATAGCCGACTAGATCATTGTCTGCTATGTATTTTGTCTCATCGAATTTACATCTCGAACAACTTTTATCTTCCCAGTTTCAGGTACATACACGATAATATGACGAATGTAACTCGAATCCTACTAGAAAATTTTGTTCTGTTTTTTCATCGAGTTTCTTTCTTAGCTTATCTGGTATGTGCATATACACTACGCATCCAAATGTCCAAACATGTGCCAGATTTGGCTTCAACTTCCACCATATCTCATAAGGAGTTTTATCCGATATTCGAGATTTCAGAATATGATTTTGAAGATAATTTGATGTAGCCACTGCTTCTACCCACAACTGTTTTGGGGTCTTCTCATGAGCCATCATACACCTTGCAGCTTCCATCAGTGTACGATTTCTTCGTTTAGCTATTCCATTGTGATGAGGTGTGTATGATGCAGTCTTTGTATGCATAATACCTCGATCAAAATTAGAAGCCTTAAATTCATCGGAAATGTACTCACTTCCACGATCTGTGCAAACTTGTGTTCTCAAATTGAATTAGATGAACAACATAGATCAGCACTAGCATAAGCTGCTGAGTTCCTTGTTGTCCTATCTTCTGCTACTTTGGAGCATTCTGGTTTGTCTTCGACATAGTTTGAATCTGAAGGTTCGCTTCAATTCTGCTCCTTTTTGTTTCTAGAATTCTGATAACAGTCTACTGTTGCATGATCTTGTTTATAACAGTGAATGCATTTGATCTTTGGATTTAACCAACACTTTTCTTTTGTGTGACCTTATCTTCTGCATCTGTTGTAGATCTTCTTATCACCAGAATTCTTCTATTGTTTTCCAAATTGTTGTTCATTTGTCTTAGACTCATTCTTCTTAGATGACTCCCTCTTAAACTTAGACTTCTTAAAAGATTATTCTTCTGAGTAAATAGAGCATTTTCAGAATCACCATTATTGTCATAGCGTTCATGAGCTTCTAATTCCTCCTTAACTCCGTCTATTGCCTTTTGAAGTGTCATTGTCGCATCTTTTGCCAATAAGGTTTGAGTTGTGTGGAACGACCTAGGTAGGGCTCGAAGAAAATAACTAAGCTGCTTTTCCTTAGAAATTGTATTTTCTGCACCAAAATTTTGCAAGGAGATAAACAAATCTTTAATCTTTCGCACGAATGTGTTCAGGTCTTTGTCGTCCCACTGTAGGTAAGTTAATTGGTCTTCCAAGAACATGATCTGATTACGAGATTGAGTCTCATTCTTGGTTTGCAATTCTTCCCATAAATCCTTTGTGTTTGAAATTGATGTAAGATCTAGCATTATATTGTCATGCACTGAAGATGCAATAATTGCTATAGCTTTGTCATTTTTTAAACTCCATTCTCAAAGTTCTTTGCCAGGAGTAGCTACTGGCTTCTTCTCAATTGGTTCTATCCATTGCCATAGACCTTCGCCTTTCAACAAGAGTGAAGTCTTTAATTTCCAAATCAAATAGTTTGAACCTTCTGGATCCAAGATTGTAGTGATCTTAGCTTGAATATTGATGATCGATGACATCTTCTAATTCTAAATAACCTCCAGATAGCGACTTGCTGATGGATGTATGAAGAATGCTGAGAGGGGTACAAAGATGCCACTGTATCGACTCTGATTTGTTCTGATATCACTATATGAACCTGTATATTCTAACACCATTGTATTAGATTTATTCGGTATGCTCTAATACCATTGTAGAAAAAATAGTAATTATTCTTCCATAGAGAATACGATGCAAATTTGAATAAATCAAACTAATATCAGCGTCTTCAATCGGGATTGTTTTTTATCTACACGAAGTACATAGATATCAAGTATCATATTATTCGGGACTTAGTCAAGAAGAAGATACTGAAGACAATCTTCATACCCACAGAGGATATGACAACTAATATTTTTACAAATCCACTCAGTAAAGTTTTGTTTGAGAAGCAGCGAAGAAGATTGGGGTTAATCCAGTTGCCCACTTTGAGAGGGAGCTGTAGAACAAATGATCAAACAGATCTTGATTTTACTAATAAAACGCATAGTTTATTTGACAAAGAATGAGAAAGAAACAAACGCGAACTCAAAACATTTCTATTCATGACCAACTCGAAAGATTCTAAAAATTGTTTCTTATTGAAGCCTGAAAGATTCTCAAAAAGATTTTCGAAAGATTTTAGAAACAAAAAATCTTGTTTCCTATTCAAATCTCAGGTGTCATGAAATTGTTACGAACAATTTGCAAAATGTTCTAGATTCTACTTCAAGCTCAGAACTATCATCTATCGCGAACAATTCGCGAAACACAAAAATGTCACGAAGAGACAATTGTCGCGAATAATTCGTGAAGCACAAAGCTGAGAAGAAAAAATAGACTGTCACGAAATATTTGCGAACAAAAATTATTCGACGTTGAAAACAAAACGTCTATTTAAATATCAACCGTCGTAAGCGGTTAGATCTACTATTACAAAATTCAAAGGCCAAAAGACTTGTCTTGTAGCAATATAAATACATGTGCACTACTCGTTGTACTAACTCACTCAATCAGAGACACAACATCGAGATAAGACAATAAGAGATGTATATTGATGATTCAGATTCAGAGTTAGAAAAATTTATTTTTTAATCAATAGTTTCTTATTGTCTAAATTGTCTAAAGATGTCTCTTACTTTCGCATACAATTTTCGTATGCATATTCAATCAGAACTAATGCTGTTCTATTAGTACATAGATAAGAAACAATCCCGATTGAAGACACTGATATTAGTTTGATTTATTCAAACTTGCATCGTGTTCTCTATGAAAATCTTCCAAGCCCTTGTAAAAAATAATTGACTTGGTTCCTCTTAAGGTCGGTTGGTCAGCAACATAGAAAGCCTGGCCAAATTGCAGTCATCCCAACTTTAGTTGTAAAATTTTTAAATATTATTTTGTTGCAACTATTTTTAATCTTTATTTTATTTTATTTAAGTATCTTTACCCGTCCATCCATTATTGGCTTGTTTCATTTTTTTTATTTTTTTAAAAAATAAAACATTATTTAGGAGGCCATCCGCTGCGGCGAATGGCTCCCTCCATTTTCTTTTTTGCTTATTCTAAAAAAAAAATATTTTAGAGGAAGTCATCCACCGTGGCGGATGGCTTTCTCAATTTTTTCTGTTTTTTGTAAGAAAACATCGTTGGCTGCGAATGACTTCCTCCATCTTTTTTTTTTAAATCTTGTTTTTTTTTTCAAAAAATTTAGAAATGAAACTTTTTACCATTTTGTAAAGGGTAAAAATTCGTGGATGAATGAAATTCAAAAATTTTCTTGATAGCAAACTTGAGAATCTTGAAAGCAAACGAAAATCTAGTTTATATTTTTTTCATTCTGTCATTTTTCATAATAACTTATGATATTAACCATATGACATGTGTCAGATTGACACTAATCCAAGCCCCCCCCATTTAATTTTTTGAAAAAGACAAACAGTATTTTTTTTTCAGTTTTTTTTGTTTTTTATTTTTCTGAATCCATCCGCCGCGGCAAATGGCTTCTTTTATTTTTTTTGTATTGAAATTTTTTTTTTATTAAGAAAGCCATTCGCCACGCGCGCGAATGGCTTCTTCCATTTTTTTTTTATAAAAAAAAATAATTGTTTAGTTTGTTTAGGAAGCCATCCACAAATAGACCCGACAAAAATTTTTGTTTTTAAAAAAATAATATTTTTTTAACAAAATTTATTTTTAAGAACACTTCTAAAAAAAATAAAATTTTTGAATTTTTTTTTTTAAGAGGGTTCATCCGCCACGGCGAACGGACCCCTCCCCCCCCTCAAAAAATTTCAGCAATGTTTTTCCAATTGAATACATGTCAAGGTCCATCTGCCATGGCGGATGGACCCCGACCAAAAATTTTTTTTCAAAAAATAATTTTTGTTTCTAAAATAGACTATATTCCTAAAAATATTTCTAAAAAAAATCGAGTTTATAAAAATAAAACATTGAAGTTGTCCATTTCCGAGTCCATCAGCCTCAGGGGATGGATTGGACCAATCCCTCTCAAAGTTTTTTCTGATGTATTTTTTTTATTTTTTTAAGAAAAGAAATTAAAAATATTGTTAAAAACAAAATTCAAAAAACAAATCTTAGGAGCGAAAGGTTTCCATCCGTCGCGGCGGATGGAGGGGTCCAATAGAAATTTTAAAATCCAACTAAGAAAAATATTCAAGACCCCCTATTTATGGTTCATTAAGTTACTTTCTAAGATTGATTATGGGATAATTGGTATTCCACGTGAACACCGTGTGCATTTCTTACCTTTAAGCTAAATTTTTTTTTTGTGGCCTTTAAATGGGGACCCATTTAAAAAAAGATTGGTCACAATTGTTGAGAAAAACATTATTTTAAGCTTTTTTATATAGTTTGGAAAGATTCCATAAAGTCAAAAAAACTATATAATAAATCTATATACTTCTCATCTATAAAAAAAAAACTCAAAATTAATAATAAATAATAGAAATTTTAAAAGCAAATAACAAAAAGTCAAAAACCTATAATTTAAATCTAAAAAGTAAAAAATAAATATAACGAATTTAAAAATTAAAAAATGAATACTAAAAGTTAGTAAAATATAAAAAAATGTATATATACATAGACAAAAAACTCAAGGACTAAGACCGAAAGGCCAAGGGCGATGGGTGAAGGACCAATGGCTAACGACTAAGGGCCGTAGGGCTAGGACTAAGTTGCATTTGAAAATGTCTTAACTACTGAATCAAACGGGACATGTTTTTTCAGAGAAGTTGGTATGTGTGTTCCTAATTTCGAAGGTGTTTAAATGGATTGTCCCTTGTGTGAAGAATGGTAAAAAAATATCTTCCTATCTTGACTTTGGGGGCTATGCTCACCTTATTTCTTTTGTATATTTTATTGTACATAGAGGTATGTGAATTAAGCACATAACCTTCTTAGAATAGGTCGAGTTTGAGTTAGGTAGGTGCATTTATGATGTCATGCAAAAGTTTAGATAACATGCATAGTCATTCAGAGAGCATGCATGCAACATGCAATAAGTGCATGCAATATGCAAAGTAGTTTACATGATCTACACATGTCTAGGTAATTTTGAGAGTTGACATGCAGTACATGAAATATCCATACATGCAGTTTTACTTGTGGATCTATGATAGTTGAGTTAACTAAATGAAGTGGACTTTCCATGCAACTCCATTGTAAGAATTCGAGTCTCCTTGATGTAGGGAAACTTTGGCTTGTTTTGCCACATTGTGAATATTGAGATCTTGGTGATTTTGGCTCAAAAGGATCATCATTATAAGTGTTAGATCCTAGATTGAGATAGCAAGCAACATTTTCAATTCCATCCTTGTCATTACTAGAATTTCTCAAAGTGAATATGTCTTCATGTGATTCACATTTTTTGGAGCATAGTGAGAGATTAACATCTTCCAATTATGCAATGTGGAAGATTAGAATGGAATCATTATTGGTTCTACGGGATGTAAAGGACATTGTAAGTGGAGCTGAAGAAGAACCTGCAACACCTAATGTAGCTGCAGCATTCAAGAAGAGAACGATGATTGCTCTTCATTTGATAAAAATGAATGTCACAAATGAAGTGTTAAGGGAGATCAGTACATGCACCATTGTCAAGGAGGCTTGAGACACTCTTAAAACAATCTATGAAATAAGAAATACTCCTAGATTGCTTACACTTAGAAATCAAATTTTTTTAAGTTATTAGAGAGTAGATGAGAGTGCTTCAAATTATGTAATGAGAGTTAAACATCCTCATCAAGAGTTAGCTGGTATTGGTGATGCTCTTAAGAACATTGAACTTGTTCAAGTAGTCCTTAATGGACTAAGAGATGAGTATGACAATATTGTGCAGACTTATGCTGTTAAGGAGGAGCTTTCATCTTTGGAGACTCTTCAAGGAGTTCTCATTGCTGAAGAAAGCAGGCAAGAGAACAAGATGCTGAGAATCAACAGACTTTCATTGAAGGATAATGGAGATGACAAAGCACTCTTCACCAAGGACAAGTCAAGAGGCAAAGACAAAGGTCAACAACACTTCAAGAAGGACAAAGCCAAAGAAGGTAGTGAGGATCAATCCTCACAAGCTGCAATATCCAGTGGCAAGAAGAAGCTATCAAAGATCAAATGTTTCTTGAAAGAGAAGGGCCACTATGCATCAAACTGTTTCAAGAAAAAGAACCAGTCCAAGCAAGCTAACCTTACTAATGAGGAAGAGTGTGAGGGTATTGAGAGTGAAAGAGAGGATTCTTTAATGATGTCTAGTTTTTCATCTTTTCCTTTCGAGAATGAAGAAATCTGGTGGATAGATAGTGGGGCTAGTTCCCATATGTCTAGTTTTAGAAACTCTTTCACAAGTCTCATGCCATATCTAGGTGCAAAAAGATCAATCTATACTGCTAATGATGTAGAGTGTAGAATTGAAGGAATAGGTAGTATTCCATTGCATGCATCATCATCAAAATCTTTTGGTTTGCATGATGTACTTTATGTATCTAGACTAACCAAGAATATCATTAGTGTAGGACAATTGTTTGATAGTGGATTGGATGTCAAATTTCATGTTGACAAATGTATAATCTCAAGAGAAAATGAAGTGGTTGCTAGAGGACCTAGAATTGGAAAGCTGTACAAACTAGATTCTAGAAAGAGTGTTTTCAGATGTTGCTTATGAGACCAAGGTTCGTCAGGAGGATTTGTGGCATAAGAGATTGGGACATCCCAATTTCAAAGTCATGCAATCTTTGGTCAAAGAAGGAAAAATTGTTGGACTACCAAAGACATTGTCAAAGGAGCTTCAACCTTGTGAAGCTTGTGTTTTGGCAAAATCACATAGAAGACCTTTTCCAAGATCAAGCATCAAAACACAACATCCATTTGATCTTGTGCACTCTGATGTTCATTTCTCTTCAACCAAAAGCAAAGGAGGAGCAAATTGCTTTGTTTCTTTTGTAGATGATTATACAAGATATTCTTGGATCTACATGCTATCTTCTAAAGCCATGGTTTATGATATTTTCCTTACTTTCAAAGCTTATGTAGAAAAATAGTTTTCTTTCAAGTTAAAAGCTTTGAGAAGTGATAGTGGAGGTGAATATACCTCTAATAAGTTTAAAGACTTTTGTGAGAAAGAGAGAATACAAAGAGAATTTTCTTGTTCTTATACTCCTCAGCAAAATGGAGTTGCTGAAAGAAAGAATAGAACTTTGTGTGAATGTGCAAAAGCCATTAGGCTAGAAGCATCTCTACCTAAAGAAATTTGGGGAGAAGCAGTTGCATGTGCAAATTATCTTTGTAATAGACTTCCTAATCTTGCAATAGAAGGAAGAACACCATTTGAGATGTTGTATAAGAAAAAGCCTAAGGTAGATCATTTTAGGATCTTTGGCTGTTTATGCTATGTGCATGTACCTTTAGAGACTAGGAGAAAAGATGATCCTAGTGCTATTAAAGGAATTTTTGTTGGATATGCATCTTCTAAGAAAGCATATAAAGTTTATCTTTCCTCTACTGACAAGAATGTTGTAAGTAGAGATGTGATCTTTCATGAAGATCAAAAATCTAACTTGGATGAAGCGAAGATCAAGGAGTCTCATGCAGGATCAACAATCATCAATCTTGATGCTGTTCAAGAAGTGGTGAGGCCGAGGCTTGAGGAGGAGCAACTTCAAGTACCTATACCAAGAAGATCCACAAGAGAAAGATCCGAGCCAAAAAGGCTCAGTTATGATGAGGAAGGAAGGCAAGTGGAAGGTGAAATTTCCTATCATGCATTCTTCATATCAGATAAAGAGCCTAAAGATGTCCAAGAAGCACTTCAATCCAAGAAATGGGTTGAAGCAATGACCCACCCTTGAGTTTGAAGCCTTGATTCAAACAACACATGGGAGCCTGTGGAGCCACCAAACAACATGCATGTCATTGGATGTAAGTGGGTATTCAGGATCAAATACAATAATGATGGATCCATCAACAAATTCAAAGCAAGACTTTGTGCCAAAGGCTACTCTCAAATCAAAGGTCTTGACTATGAAGACACTTTTGCACCTGTTGCAACTATAAGAATTCTCATTTCCCTTGCATGTTATCACAATTGGAGGATGTTTCAACTTGATGTTTCTAATGCCTTTCTCAATGTTAACCTTGAGGAGGAGATCTACATGGAACAACCACCTGGATTTGTAAAAGTTGGTGAGGAATCAAAAGTTTGTCTTTTGTTCAAAAGACTCTATGGACTAAAACAAGCTCCAAGATCTTGGTATGCAAGGCTCAACTCCTTTCTCATATCACTCGGATTTCATCTTAGTGAATATGACTCTTCATTGTACATTAAGTTTGTATAACTTTGTAGTTATTCTTCTCATCTATGTAGATGATATCATTCTTAGTGAAAATAATGAAGAACTAGTTAAAGAAACTAAACATGCGCTTGGTAGTGAATTTAAGATGCAAGATCTAGGAGTTCTTCACAACCTAGAAATTGACTTTTGATGACTCTCAAAAGAGTCAGGTATGGATGTGTCGTGATGATCATCACTTAGCTGTCATATGAGCTTGGCAAGCTTGTAAGCAGTTGTATCATTGCGTCTTGATTGTCTATGACAGATCCGACAACGGCCATTTGCCTTAGCAGGTCTTGAATTGATTGATGTGATGCTGCAGGGAATCACCATTCGCCATCTTGAGGGAGTAAACTTTCTTCCTGAGATGTAGCTTGAAAGCTATATCTCGCACTTTGTATAGTGTGCTCAAGATGTCCCAGACTTCTTTCAATGTATGGGCCTCGGATACATGGCCGATCTGGGTATCCATAATGTTGAGGATGATCAATGCGAAAGCCTTTCCATCCTTCAACTTCCATTTGGCGATTGCTGCTTCGGATTTCTCTTCTACACCTGTAACAATGTCATACAATTCTCTAGCCATTAGTATAGTTTTCATCTTAAATTTTCATAGATGGTAATTGGCTCCATCTAGCTTGTCCATGATAGGACTGGCTTTTCCTTGGGAATCCATGTGGAAGATTAGTCTAAGTGATAGGAAAAACTATCAATGACTTAAGTATGAAAATCTGGTACTGAATTACAGAACAAGAAGACAATTACTCTATCGGCTAGTACAGTCTTGTACTATGGAAGCTTATCAAGCTACAAAAATGGCTCTGATACCATTTTGGATTAAAAGAAGGTGTGTGAGTGTGAGAAACGAACATAACTAAAAATAAAATGAACACAAAAAGAAGCGAACTTGAAACTCAAAAAATTAACGAACTCGAACGGAAAGTGTTTGTGCACAGCGGAACGAGCTATCTTACTCTTTTCCTAAGCATGACTACGCCTATTAGACACAAAGAGAACGTTAGTGATTGAAATCACGTTCGATCTGATTACGTAGCCAAACATTAAATAGCAAAACGTTAGAAAGATAATTTGTCATGAACAGCTAGACAAATTATTAGTTGCAAATTATTTGCGAAGAGCTAGACTGAGCTCGACTGATAATCAATCACGAATTAGTTGTGAAAGGCAAGACTAAATATTAGTCACGAACAACTAGACTAATAATAATTCGCTAAGAACAGACTACTAGATTGAGCAATAAGAGAGTCAGACAGAATGTAGAAAAAGGTTCTTGCTTGTCATTACTACTAGTACTCCTCGGCTCTCATACTCGGCTCTCAGTCTTCGTTTGTCTCGTCTTCTCAGAGACCTCCTCGGTCTAAGATGAGAGGTGCTCTTGAGTTGCTCTGTCCGAGTATCTTGGGGATTCGTCAGAATCAACCAACATCTGCACAACCAAAGATTATGATGTGAGATAGATTGGGCTTTCTTCCCCACCATAACTCGTGTGGTGTCGTGTGAGGGACAACGGACTTCCATGTCCTATTCTGGATGTATGCGGCTGTAGCTAGTGCTTCAGCCCACAGTACCCTTGTAGCCTTCGAGTAGGCCATCATGCATCTGGCAGCTTCCATCAGGGTCCTATTATTTCTTTCTACAACACCGTTGTGCTTCGGTGTGTAGGCTGCAGTCCTTCTATGAGTGATACCACAATCATTGCAGAAGTCAGTGAAACAATTCGAGATGTATTTGCCACCTCGATCTGTCCTGATCTGCTTCACTTTGTTGCATGTGCATCTCTTTGCCCAATTCGTTAAGTGCTTCAGATTTATTCTGAATGAAGTACACTCTGGCAAAATTACTATAATCATCAATGAAGGTTATATAATACTTTGAACCTCCTACTGAGATCACATTGAAAGGTCCACAGATGTCAAAATGCACTAACTCCAGAATCTTGGTTGTTTTGTAGGAGTCTTTGATAAATGGAGTGCGTGACATCTTATCCTTCAGACATGCATCACAGGTGGTCGAACTGGTTGCATTCGAGATGCTGACCCCTGTTATTTCTCCATGATGGCTTGTTTGATAAAGTGACATTGAGTTCATGTGGCATAGTCTCATGTGCCACAAGGTGTCTGGCGATTCATCATGAGTCTAATACATCTGATCTGTAGGCAGACATGTCGTCAGGTGATATAGATTTTTTTTTTTCTGCCTTGAGCGATCAAGGTACTGGGACAGGCATCAATCATGTTGCATGCTTCGTCAGAAAATGTAACACGCATCCCCACATCAGCTATTCTTGCCACTGAAAGCAAGTCTTGCTGCAGTGTAGGCACAAACAAAATGTCTTCGAGTCGTCTGCCTCTTCCATTCGTGTTGAGCCACAGTGAACCAATATCGTTCACTTGATGTTTGGATCCATCTCCAAGAACTATGAATTTTGAAAAATCAGCACTTCTATAATCAGACATTATTCATCTTGATGTCATGAAGTGTGAGGTGGCTCCTGAATCAAGAATCACCTCATGTGTGTCAGGTGTAGACGTTGCACACACGTCTTCACAGATGTAGACGGTCAAACAATTTATGTTCCATCTTTCTTCGCCCACTTTTGAGCTCTCAGGCTCCTCGACATAGGATGAATTGTTGTCGTTCTCCTATCTGTTTTGTGCTGATTTGTTTCTTGGGTTCAGGTGATAGTCTATGGCTGCATGACTCTTCTTGTGGTAGTGGATGCACTCAATCTTTGGATTGAGCCAGCACGTATCAACTGTGTGCCCATCTCGTCTGCATCTCACGCAAGTTTTCTTTTCTCCACCTTGCTGTTTCGACCTCTCTTTGCTCTTTCAGTTGCCTTTGATGGTCTCCTCTGCTTGCTGATCATGATCTTGCCTTTGATTTGACTCCATCTTAGGCTTGAATTGTTTCTTGGATTTTTCTTTGTTGCCGTAGATAGACTGGTCAGAACCATCCTTGTGATCAAGGTGTTCTCTAGCCTCGACTTCCTCTCGAATTTCAATAAATGCCTTTTTGAGGGTCATGGTAGGAACTTTCGCGAGTAGAGTTTTGGTTGTCTGGAAAGATCTGGGTAAGGCTCTCAACTAACTATATGAAATTGTACCTCCATATAAGTTTTTTGAATATGGCTCGGAACTTAGATTTCCTGAACCCTAACGTTAGTCTCTATTTGATAGTTGATTATTGAGAGATAATATTTCTATCATTCGAGATAATATATTTTGTGATTTTGAGGAAAAAGTCGGGTTTGTAATAGTATTGGATACTCATTACTGACTTTTTCGAATCTTTGATATCTTATATGTTGTCTCCTGAGAACTTTTCAATTGAAATTATGGAATTTCTTTTTAAAAGGGGGGAAGAAAAAAATAGGAATAAGTCTTTCAAGGAATCAGCCGGTTGCATTGATTTTTTGGGAAAAAATCTTGTATGTGTGCAAAGGTAAAACTATCCAGTTTGAAATAGAGGAACTCTCTAAGTGATTATTTTGATTAATTTGGAACTAGAGGAGTTTCGGGGTTATTGAGCTGTGAGATATTCATGAATATGGGAAGTAGTGGTAAAGATTATATTAAGGTTCACTAATTGTTACCAAAGTACCATTTTGTTATGGATTGGATCAGTGGAATAAAGTTTTAATCTTAACTCTATGTCCAAAGATGTCTGTATAAATTAGCCTAAATTTGGTTTGTACGCTAAGATCTATTGTAGGCTGATTGGTAGAAGGAATTTTGTTAATAAGAGTTAGATGGTTGGAAAACTTGTGATGTGGAGTTATTCACTTCAAAGATTTCCCAGATATGTTATTTACTCATGAAAAATAGAGTTCTTTTGTAGCTGAGTTGTAAGATTCTCAGTGAGTTATGTGAGTAACATAACTCCTTGACACTGAATCCATATTTTCCGGTCTCGTTTTTACCCGAAATTTTTTTTTCTCGGTTTTTTCTTCTGTGGTTGACTTTTTCGGCATTCATGACTAGGGCTCCCACGACAACACGGTTTCCCTAAAAAATAGACTGAGTGATCATATATTAGTAAAAATGGACTCAGTACATGGTGAGATTTTAGCACAGTCATACCAGCTATTATTTTACAACTGGCCAATTTTTTAAAAAGCCATAAAATATTTACCGGCCATTTCTAAGGCCACAAAATTTGCTCTAGCCTCATTTAGGACAGGCTGAGACCCAATTCTAGATGGACCGACACTCTTGGCTCGGTCTTACAAAACTTGACCACAAAATATTTTTGACGGTTTTTTCGAAAGTTAGTTTCTTACTTTTAAACTATGTCTAGCCACTTTAGGACGGGCTGGGACCCAGACCTAAGGCAAATTTGTGCCGATTTTTCTCTAATAACCGAGCTTTACATGTCGGGTTTTTCAATTATTGCAAACTTAAATTTCAATAGTAGCCCGATTTTCCATGCGGAAATATCAACTAACATTGGCGACTACCACTGGGTAGTATGGTCCCCATACGACGGACCCAGAGTCTGTGCTTTCGCAAACCAGCTCCTAGTGGTGGATCAAGTTTAGTGGGCTCAACACCCTTGCTAGGTGATGCTAACCACAGTTAGTTGGTAGGATGACTTCAACAGCTTCCTACCCAAAGGCCATCGATTTAGCCCTTAGGATCCATCTGCAACCGGATTGGATTTAACCACAGAGCTTTGAACAATTTGGTGTCTTCATACCTGCAAAAACCCACCTGTGACCTACATGGCAAATGCTCCCAATTCCATCAGATTAAGACAATGCCCATTTTCAGACCCATGCACAAGAGGATATGCAAATACAAATCTCAAGATTGGAGATAGGATGATATGGATGCAAGTCAACAGTATTGTGTCTAACACCATGTCATTGATGTGTGTGTGAATGTATACACGATGAGGCTTTAGTGCCCCAACTCTGAAACCGGTCCAGACTGGTGATTACCAATTCTTTTCTTGTTCAGACATTCAACTTATACTCTCTAAGAACTGATTTAACAGGGAATAACCATCTAGTCTCCTCTCTGTATTGACTCTTCTCTCAAGCCCTATATTTTGACAGTAGTCCATGTAGGACAACTTACTGTCTTAAGATCCAATACACAAGATGGTAGGAAGTACTGGTTTTCCTCTAGTCTATGGAATCAATCAGGAAAATTGTGGTCACCTCTTATGGATGTGCGAGGCGTCACTCATCCTCACAAATTGGTTCGAGATCTGATAGAGACGGTTGAAGTCTTTTTTTTTTTTTTCTCTTTTTTCTCTTACTTTTTTCTCAATCTTTCTTTCTCTCACTTTTGCTATTTTTTTTTATATATATATATTTTTCTTTTGTGCCTTACCCATTGGGCGATGGAGTCACTCCCCACCCCACTTTACTGTTTTTGTTCCCACTTTTTCCTTTCTCAACCCCCCTTCAACTATGCGTCTATACAGTCATTTATGCCCATAGAAGTTAGCAAATGACCAAATGCAGCTCAGAGTTTTTATAGAGATGCAATAAATATGTATGCATAGAAAACTGAGACTTGGAACAGATGCTCACCATATCGTGTCTAGTGTATGATGCATAATAGTGAGGTGGGTGGTTACACTGCATTCCTGCACATTTTCGTCCGCTGGTTCTTCAAGTCCCCGGTGTAATTGGGGTCCACTTCTGCCACATCCACAAGGGCTGGATCGGCACCTTCCAGGAACTTAAAATAAAACATCTCATTTAGGGTTTTGCGTTCCTTGGAAGTTCTGTCACGCATCCGCAGGTACAATGCTAGGTCCGCTCCTGACTCCGTGGACTCATTGGGGTTGTACCCCCATTTGGTAAGGTGAATCCTGGTGGGTTAAGTCTTAGCGCCCCAAGGTTGTAGTAACCAATTCTGCAGGCAGTAGGCATAGTGGTCGGCCAATCTAATGATATCATCTTTCTGGCGTGCGGCAACAACTGAGAACCTACATAAGCTCTCACAAGAATCTTTGTAGTTTTCAAAACTACCCGGGATGAGTGGCCATGTGAATCTGAGGGAAAAACTCGTGGATGGTCGTAGCTCAAAAACCTGGACATCTAGCGAAAATTCCATGGGCGGTAGATATAAACTGTAAGCATTAAAGTTTTTGTAGAACAGACTGTCTGACAAAATTTCCTTGTGGTGCACAGGGTAAGCGGGCAAAGGGTTGCGGAAACTCTGAGGCCTGATTGGTCCTCGTGCAGCTTCTTGTCTCTGATACTCATGTAACTGCCTAGCTAACATGGCTACAGTAGTTCCGGTTGTAGCTAGTTCCACCTTGGTGTTGGCTAGGATCTTTTCCTGCCCTTTATACCCCTCCCTATGGGTTATCTGTCATTTGTCATTAGCCTCCTTGAGGTCATTGTACTTTTGCTTCCAGGTTTCTCGCTCCTTATTGGTGCTAACTAGCTAGTTAGTGGCTCTGATTCGTAGGTTCTTTTGTTTCTTCAATTCTTCTTTTAGACATTGGATTTCTATGTCGGTCCTCTGTCCTTCCTTTAGTACAAACCTCATCAGTTTTCTATGGCATTGGTCGGGCTGATAACTGCTCTGTGGGTCTTCCATACTCTTTTCAACAGTGAATTCCATCACCTGTGTTTTAGCATTTATGTACATGAATATACAATGTGTTGAATGTAAAAATAATAATGTGTTGAATGCAAAGTAGTTTCTATGATCTACACATGGCAGTTTTATGAGTTGACATTCAGTACATGCAACATCCATGCATGCAGTTACACATGTGGATCTCTGATAGGTGAATTAGTTCAGTTAAGTGGACTTTCCATGCAACTCCACTATAGGAATTCGATTCTCTCTCATGTAAGGAAAGTTGGGCATGTTTTGCCATATTGTGAATATTGAGATTTTGGTGTTTTGGACTCATTCTCTCTCTAATCGAGTTTTCTATGTATGATTTTCTCTCTCTACCCGAGAGCAGTCTCTTTTTCCCATATTGAACACTTAGAATTAACATTCATTTGTCATAGTGAAGAGTTAGATTTTTTCATCAAATGTATGTTATTGTGCTCTTGCCTTAGATTTTTCAAGCATATTGTTTTTTGATCAATCTTGTGCAATCACAACACCTCAGTAAGATCATGTAGGATGTGTGGTGAAGTTCACACGTGCTAAAAACTTCACATGGTATCAGAGCTTCATGCTTTGAAGAGGTGATTTTTTGCTTGCAGGAACTCGGATTTTGGAGAAGGATTCAAACTTGCTGAGAAACAAGCAATCTGTGGACCATAAGTGGATCAAATCAAGGCTGATCTGATCCAGTGGAGCTCTATACGGATAGAGAGCTCGCACATGTGAAATCAGCCCTCATTAATGAGTGCTACTTCTCAAGGAATGATCCAAATTTGATGTTCTATAGCTTGTTGAATAGGTATTGGAGAGTAGAATGTTTTGCTCTTGTTTCTAAATCAATTTGATTTGTTCTTAGAAGAATTTTAGGCAATCAGAGAGTTTCAGAGGGTACTCAACTCATGGGATATGCCAAAGTGAGCACACATTTGTCTTTTTCATCAATTTTCATTGTCAATCAAGTAGAATTGGATAGAAGTGAGTGTTCTGAGGTCTTAGACTTTTCATTTCACACATATTACTGTGTTTGAGTTGAAAGTAAGTTCCTAGAGATTTTGTCAGTACATGAAACTCATGGGAGAAATAGACTTCATGCTTGCATGTGCTTCTTCTCTTGTGACTGAAGCAAGATCCAAATTCAAGATAGATTGATTTTTTATATTGAGAATTTGTTCTCATATTTGTTGCTAGATTTCATAGGGTGGTTCAACATCTGTGTTAGATCCTAGATTGAGATAGCAAGCACCATCCTTTCAGTTCCATTTTTTATCATTACTAGCATTTCTCACCAAGAAGATGTCTTCATCTGGTTCACATTTCTTAGAGCATAGTGAGAGATTAACATCTTCCAATTATGCAATGTGGAAGATCAGAATGGAATCATTGTTGATTCTACAGGATGTAATAGATATTGTGAGTGGAGCTAAAGAAGAACCTGCTGCACCTAAGGATGCTGCAGCATTCCACAAAAGAACCAGAATTGCCCTTCATTTTATAAAAATGAATGTTACCAATGAAGTGTTAAGAGAGATCAGTACATGCACCACTACCAAGGAAGCTTGGGATACTCTATAAACAATCTATAAAATCAAAAATACTTCTAGATTGCTTACACTTAAAAACCAAATATAAGTTATCAGAGAGTAGATGAGAGTGCTTCATCATATGTCATGAGAGTTAAGGATCTTCATCAAGAGTTCGTTGGTATTAGTGATGCTCTTAAGAACACTGAACTTGTTCAAGTAGTCCTAAATGGACTTAGAGATGAGTATGACAATATTGTGCAGACTTATGCTGTTAGAGAGGATCTTCCATCCTTGGAGACACTGCAAGGTGTCCTCATTGCTGAAGAAAGTAGGCAAGAGAACAAGATGCTGAGGATCAACAGACTTTCATTGAAAGATGGTGGAGATTACAAAGCACTCTTCATCAGAGACAAGTCAAGAGGCAAGGGCAAAGGACAACAACACTTCAAGAAGGACAAAGCCAAAGAAGGTGGTGAGGATCAGTCCTCACAAGGTGCAACATCCAATGGCAAGAAGAAGCTGTCAAAGATCAAGTGTTTTTTCTATGGCAAGAAAGGACACTATGCATCAAACTGTTTCAAGAAGAAGAACCGATCTAAGCAAGCTAACCTTACCAATGAGGATGAGTGTGAGGGTGTAGAGAGTGAAAGAGAGGATTCATTAATGATGTCTACTTTTTCATCTTTTCCTTTTAAGAATGAAGAAGTTTGGTGGATAGATAGTGGGGCTAGTTCCCATATGTCTAGTTCTAGGAACTCTTTCACTAATCTCATGCCATATCTAGGTGCAAAAAGGTCAATCTATACTACTAATGATGTAGAGTGTAGGATTGAAGGAATAGGTAGCATTCTATTGCATGCATCATCATCAAAAAAATTTTGCTTGCATGATGTACTGTATGTACCTAGATTGACTAAGAATCTCATTAGTGTAGGACAGTTGTTTGATAGTGGATTGGATGTCAAGTTTCAAGTTGACAAGTGTATAATCTCAAGAGAAAATGAAGTTATTGCTAGAGGATCTAGAATTGGTAAGTTGTACAAACTAGATTCTAGGGAGAGTGCTAACATTTGAGATATTGCTTATGCGACCAAGGTTCTACAGGAGGATCTGTGGCACAAGAGATTGGGTCATCCCAATTTCAAAGCCATGCAATCTATGGTCAAAGAAGAAAAAGTTGTTGGTCTACCAAAGACACTATCAAAGGAGCTTCTACCTTGTGAAGCTTGTGTGCTGGCAAAGCCACACAGAAGGCCTTTTCCGAGATCAAGTATCAAGACAAAGCAACCATTTGAACTTGTACACTCAGATGTTCATTTCTCAACTAAGAGCAAAGGAGGAGCCAACTGCTTTGTCTCTTTTGTAGATGATTATACAAGACATTCTTGGATCTATATGCTATCTTTAAAAGCCATGGTTTATGATGTTTTTCTTAGTTTTAAAGCTTATGTAGAGAAGCAGTTTCCTTTCAAGTTAAAAGCTTTAAGAAGTGATAGTGGATGAGAGTACACTTCCAATAAGTTTAAAGACTTTTGTGAGAGAGAGTGTATTCAAAGAGAGTTTTCTTGTTCATATACTCCTCAGCAAAATGGAATTGTTGAGAGAAAGAATAGAACTTTGTATGAATGTGCAAAAGCCATTAGGCCAGAAGCTTCTCTGCCTAAAGAATTTTGGGGAGAGGCAGTTGCATGTGCAAACTATCTTTGTAATAGGCTTCCAAATCTTGCAATAGGAGGAAAGACACCATTTGAGATGTTGTATAAGAAAAAGCCTAAGGTAGATCATCTTAGGATTTTTGGCTGTGTATGCTTTGTGCATGTGCCTCTAGAAACTAGGAAGAAGGAGGTTCCTAATGCAGTAAAAATAATTTTTGTAGAATATGCATCCACTAAAAAAACATACAAGATTTATTTGCCCTCTACTGACAAAAATGTTGTTAGTAGAGATGTGATCTTCCATGAAGATCAGAAATTTAACTTGGATGATGCACAGATCAAAGATACTCATGCAAGATCAATCATCAATCTTGATGTTGTTCAAGAAGAGGTGAGGCCGAGGCTTGAGAAGGAGCAAATTCAAGCTACCACACCCAAAAGATTCACACGACCAAGATCTGACCCAAGGAGGTTCACATATGATGAAGAAGGAAGGCAAGTGGAAGGTGAAACTTCCTATCATGCACTTTTTATATCAGATGACGAGCCTAAGGATGTCCAAGAAGCTTTTCAATCCAAGGAGTGGGTTGAAACAATGACCCAAGAATTTGAAGCCTTGAAGTCAAATAACACATGGGAGTTTGTGGAGCCACCAAACAACATGCATGTGATCGGATGTAAGTGGGTATTAAGAATCAAGTATAATCATGATGGATCTATCAATAAGTATAAAGCAAGACTTTGTGCCAAAGGCTACTCACAGATTAAAGGTCTTGACTATGAAGATACCTTTGCACCAGTTGCAAAGATGGTAACAATTCAAATACTCATATCTCTTTCATGTTTTCACAAATGGAGTATGTTCTAGCTTGATGTTTCTAATGCATTTCTCAATGGCTACCTTGAGGAGGAGATTTATATGGAGCAGCCTCCATGTTTTGTGAAGGAAGGTGATGAATCAAAAGTTTGTCTTTTGTTCAAAAGTCTGTATGGACTGAAACATGCACTAAGGTCTTGGTATGCAAGGCTCAGTTCCTATCTCATATCACTCGGATTTTGTCTAAGTGAATATGACCCTTCTCTGTATTATAAGTTTGTAGATAATTTTGTAATTATTCTTCTCATCTATGTAGATGATATCATTCTTTGTGGAAACAATGAGAAGTTAGTTGAAGAAACTAAGCATGCACTTGGTACTGAGTTTAAGATGCAGGAATTAGGAGTTCTTCACTATATTCTAGGCCTTGAAATAGATTTTTGGAAAGGTCATGCATTTATAAGCCAAAGTAGATATGCACTTTCCATGCTCAGGAAATTCTAGATGGAGAATTGTAAAGGCATAGATACACCTATGGAACACACTGTAAAAGTTCCTATTAAAGATGATGAAAAATCCTTTGGGGACATCACTCTTTATAGGAGACTTATTGGCTCACTTATTTGGTTAACAGTGACTAGGCCTGATCTAAGCTTTTGTGTTCATAAGCTAAGTCAACACATGCAGGATACAAAGTTATATCATTGGAAGTTGGCTAAAAGAGTCTTGAGTATATATCTTCTATCTTGGATTATGGACTATTCTATGAAGGAGAAGATCTGATTTTGATTGCTTTTTCAGATTCAAATTTTGCAGAAGACAGGTTGGATAGCAAATCCACAAGTGCTTACACTATATTTCTTGGAGGAAATTTGGTTTCTTGGCTATCAAAGAAGCAAGCAACTATTTCCTTATCATCCTGTGAAGCTGAATACAAATCTCTTACAACCACAACAAAGGAGGTTTTATGGATCAAAAGGCTACTTTTGGAGCGAAAGTGTTATGCAGATGAAGATTTACCAATTATCAAGAATGATAACATTTCTGCTCAGGCTCTTGCAAATAATCCAGTCTTTCATGCAAGGAGCAAGCATATTGAAGTGGCTCATCATTTTGTAAGAGAAAAAGTCATTGGGAGAGAGATCTCATTGGAGCATGTTTCATCTTCAAATTGTGTTGCAGATCTTCTCACCAAGCCTCTACTCAAGAATGTATTTATGAGGTCAAACCTTGGCCTAATTTCGAAATCTATGTTGATAGGAACATAATTTTTAAGGAGGAGTGTGAAGATTATCAAAATATTATCTTCCTATCTCAAGTTTGGAGTCATGTCCATGGTGATTTCCACTAGAATTCATGTTGTACATAAAAGGAGTGTGAATTGAGCACATATCCTTCTAGTGTAGCTCGGATTTGAGCTAGTTAGGTTCAATTATGATGACATGCAGATGTTTAGATAGCATGCAAAGTTTTACTGTATGCATGCAAGCCACATGCAATCAGTGCATGCATCCTATGTTTCTAGAGTCAAGGATCTCCATAAAGATCTTTGTTGCATAGATGATTCTATCAAATCCAAAGAAATTGTTCAAGTTATTTTGAATGGATTAAGTGAGGATTTTGATACCATTGTTCAATCTTATGCAATTAAAGAGGACTTACCCTCTTTAGAAGCCTTACAAGGAATCTTGATAGCCGAGGAGTATAGGCATCAAACTCGAGTGGCAAGATTTGAGAGATTGTCTCTCAAGGATGGAGGAAGTGATCAAGCACTCTTCACCAAATCCAAGGAGAAGAGAAAAGACAGAAAGAATGGCAAGAGCTCCAAGGACAACACAAAAGCAATGGAGAAGACATCCGAGGCGGAAAAAAGCTCATCCAATGTGAAGAAGAACAAGTACAAGGTTACTTGTTTCTCATGTGGCAAGAAGGGGCATTTTGCCTCCCAATTCTACAAAAGGAAAAAGCAAGCCAACATCACTTGTGAAGATGAACCTCCTTGTGATAAAGAAGATTCACTTATGATGTCTAACTTTTCATCTTCCTCTTTCAAGCATTCTAATTTATGGTGGCTAGATAGTGGGGCCTCATCCCACATGAGTAGTGATAAAAACTCTTTTTGTAATCTTGTACCATACAAAGGATCTAGAAGTTGTATCTATACAGCAAATGATGAGGAATGTATGATAGAAGACATATGAAGCATATCTCTAGATACGTTTGATCTCAATGATGTGCTCTATGTTCCTAGTTTGACTAAAAATCTAATAAGTGTAGGCCAACTCAATGATGATGGTCTACAAGTAGATTTTAGAGATGGTACTTGCTTGATCACAAAAGATGATGATATAATAGCATCATGTTCTCATTTTGGAAGGTTATTCAAGCTTGATGGAAATGGAAATGCTAATCTTTGCTCGAATATTATGCTACAAGGAAAGCTTCCAAATGAAGATCTATGGCATAAGAGGTTGGGCCATCCCAACTCCAAGGCCATGCAATCTATGTGCAAGTTGGAGCTAGCTCATGGTTTGCCTAAGTCCATGATCAAGGAGCCAAGTCCTTGTGATGCATGTTCATTGGCCAAATCACATGCAAGGCCACATCAAAGATCAACCATCAAGTCCAAAGCACCTTTGGAACTCATCCATAGTGACATCCATTTCTCATCCACCAAGAGCAAGGGTGGAGCTACATGTTTTATAACATCTATTGATAAATACTCACGTTTTGTTTGAGATTACCTCTTATCTTCTAAAGCACTTGCATATGAAACTTTTGTAATGATTTTGGCACTAGAAGATATTTCACTTGTTCCTACTCTCCTCAATATAATGGAGTGGCCGAAAGAAAAAATAGAACTCTATGTGAATGTGCAAGGCACTTAGACTAGGAGCCTCTCTTTCTAAAGATTTTTGGGGAGAAGCAATAGGATGTGCTAACTATCTTTGCAATTTTTTGCCAAATCATGCTATAGAAGATATTTCACCTTATGAAAAGTTGTATGGAAGGAAACCCGAGGTCAATCATCTTAGAACATTTGGATGTGTATGCCTTGTACATGTACCTCTTGAAAAAAGAAAAAAAAAAGATGCTAATGCTCTTAAAGGCATCATGATAGGCTACTCAAGTAAAGCCTATAGGATTCTTGTTCCATCTATTAATCAAACTATGATAAGTAGAGATGTGATCTTCCATGAAGATCACATGTACATGAAGGACAATGTGCAAGAATCTCAAGAGCTTATTCATCAAGGAGGAGTCTCTTCATCAAGTATTGATCAAGATGAAGACTTGTTGGGGCCGAGATCACGAGAGAATCCGAGTCTACCAATGACTCCAAGAAGATCAACTCGAGAGAAGACTCACCTACTTGGAAAAAGGCAAACAAGTGGAGGATTCAAGTTCTCTACATGCTTTTCACACTTCCATTGAAGAACCATCAAGTGTGGAGGAAGCTCTTCAATCAAAGGATTGGATCAAAGTTATGGAGGCCGATTATGAAGCTTTGATGCAAAATGAGACTTGGCAACTTGTAGATCCACCTAATGACAAGCATGTCATTGGATGAAAGTGGGTCTATAGAATCAAGCTCAATAATGATGGATCAATCAATAAGTTCAAAGCAAGGCTTTGTGCTAAAGGCTATGCCCAGATCAAAGGCATAGATTATGAAGAAACCTTTGCTCTCGTAGCAAAGATGGTAACCAGTAGAACTCTCATTACTATTTGTTGCTTTTATGATTGGAAAATGCTTCAACTTGATGTTTCCAATGCTTTCTTAAATGGTTACTTAGAAGAAGAAATATATATGCATCAACCTCCACGTTTTGTTGTGAATGGCAAAGGATCAAAAGTATGCTTACTTTTGAAAAGTCTTTATGGCTTGAAACAAGCTCCAAGGGATTGGTATGAGAGGTTCTTTCTATTGGTTTCAGAATTAGTTCATTTGATCCATCATTATATCTTAAACATGTTGGTAATGATATAATCGTGTTGCTTAGCAACATGGATTTACTTGCTGATACCAAGTTCTCCTTAGGAAAGGAATTCAAAATGCAAGATCTTAAATTTTTACATCATGTACTTGGCTTAGAGATTAAGATCTCTAATGACTTGGCTTTCATTTCTCAAGAAAGTTATGTAAGATCTATGCTTAAGAAGTTTAAAATGCAAGATTGTAAAAGCATAGATACTATGCAAAAAGTACAAAAAGGACCAAGAGTGGATCCTAATCTGATCCTCAAGAGGGATTGGATGTTAGATTTACTTGATCTATCAATCTACATAAGATTAAGATCAATCTAGATCAATTCTAGACATAAAATCCAAACAAGAACAATCATTTATTGAAGGTAAATGTACTTGCTGGTTTCACACGTGTGAAACCTTGTCAGGGTACAAATTCCAACCTGAAAATCAAGTACACATTGATAGAACCTCAAAACAATCAAAACAAATGTAGACAAATGGAGAGAATCACTCAAAATTGCTTCCAAAACCAAGATTGGTGTCTCACAATGATTATGGCCAAATGTGGCTCTATATATACAATAACTGAGAGCTCGTGGTACTGATCATCCCTCTGATCCCACATGTGTGAAGGTGCTTTGTCATATGATGATTCATCATGCAAAATTGACACTTGGACAAACCCTTCTATTTTGAGCACTTTTGGTCCATTTTCCTTCTATATGGAGATCTACTTGGAAATCTTCTAGAATTCAAAATTCGCCTACTTCAGCTTATTCCACACATGTGAGCTATCCTCTACACATGGGATATGACACCTAACCAAAATATTTGGCTCATGCAATCAATAGATTGATGCCGTGTGTCATATATCTAGAAAACTAGTTTTTGGCCTTTTTAGCCACTAGAACTTGAATTAAATCATATGTACAACCTATATGATTATGGTACATGACAAGTACACTATTTTCACATGTGGGAATAGGCTCCACACATGTGTGTTTATCTATATACAAGATTTTTGGCCTCTACTAAGCTTATTTTTGCATTTTTCACAGATACTCCTGTGGAGTCTAATGTTAAAGACACTAAAACTTGTGATGAAGCATCCTTTGAGGACATCACACTTTTTAGAAGTCTAATAGGCTCTTTAATATGGCTCACTATCACTAGGGCTGATCTTAGTTTTAGTGTGCATAAGCTTAGTCAAAGCATGCAAAATCCAAAGATCCATGATTGGAAAAAGGAGAAGAGGATCTTGAGATATGTTGCATCTACTCAAGACTATGGACTTTGTTTTAAAAGACATGATTTAAGCCTTGTTGCCTTTTCAGATTCGAATTTTGCAGGTGATAAGCTGGATAGAAAGTACACAAGTGCTTATACAATATTTTTGGGAGGTAATTTTGTCTCTTGGCAATCTAAGAAGCAAGACACTATCTCCTTATCCTCATGTGAAGCCGAGTACAAGGCTTTGACTATCACAACAAAGGAAGTCATTTGGATCAAAACAATACTAGTGGAACTCGGGATCATTCAAGAGGAGGAAATACCTTGCATCAAATGTGAGAGCATATCGGCCCAATATCTTGCAAGTAATCCAATCTTCCATGCAAGAAGTAAACACATAGAGGTAGCACACCACTATGTAAGAGAAAAAGTTATGGATGGTGAGATTCTCCTTGAGCACGTATCAGTTAGAATTAAACTAGAATCATTGCGTTACTGTACTGTGGGTCCTATCAGTGGATAAGGATCAATCGGCCTCGCCACGAGGCAAGTCGACGGGACACGTGTCCCGCCAAGGGCAACCTGGGTCATGCATGGATTGCCTGAGTGAACAACTATATGTACAGTCTAATTTCATTTTGAGAAATACAGTTGCTATGTGAGCTTGCTGTGGAGAGTGTTTTCTGTCTGTATTACTGTGTAGAATGATCTGTGTTCCTATGCAAAGCAGATTCTCAGTTGGTATCAGATCCATACAGGGAGTGTACACAGTACAACATCGTCGTTGAAGAGAGCTTCGGGGGTACTATCTTCTGAGAGTTCGGGGTTTACGGTGGGTTGAAGATGAAAAGAGAAGCACTGGTGCATGTTTTCTAATTTATAGAGGCTTGCTAAGCTCAACAGAGGGATTATTAGCCTGTGCATAGCATCAGACAGGAAAAAATTTGGTGAAAAATTGACAGTTTTGAAGCCAGCTGAAAATTGAAACCGGGCTTGGGGTTACGATTTTTATACATAACTGGTGATTTCTTCGCTGTTTGTGCACCGTTTTGGATGTCGTAAGGACAGGAAGGAAGCTAATCACATTATCAACCAGCCATGGAGATATTCTGAGGTTTATGTCAGAGATTTGTCTCCAGACAGTTAACCTAGCAGATTTGCGGTAAAAAGGTGAAAAAAGCCACTTTGTCAAGTTGAGCTAAAATCACCGTTTCTCCACGGAATTTCTTGACTGAACACTCTACAGTCTTGGAATTAGTAAGGCGATCTTGCTCCAAACCTCATATTGTGCTCAAAATGGCCACAGGCGAGTTAGATTAGACAATTTTGAGAGTGGGGAGGCGCGGCCGCAGACAGGGAGGTCGCGGGCTGTTCGCACGCCCAACGCAATGGATACTGTAGTGTCTCGAAGACCATAGCGACTATAGGAGAGTGGTTCAATGCCCAGATGCAATTTGGACCTTTGGATGAGGTGTCAAATGCATCGACGGTCCAGAACTTGTGATGGGAGAGAAATTTGGACCACAAGATTTGGTTCAGCCATTGGATGAGCTTTGAACAGGGCCCTGAAGAAGTGAAGTACATTATGGCCTTCAACTTCATTAAAAATTTTCATACTGAAAGTTGAGTTGGGTCCCTTCACAAGTGACTCAGTGAAGTTTCTTCAAGGTGAAGAAACGGTTCAAAAACTAGAAAAAGCCCCTAGTTTTGGGTCCATTGCCCGTTTTGACCCAAACGAAAGGCTATAACCTCCAAACGAAGGGCACCCGAACTGTACCTGCAAGTACGGTACAAAAAAATAGAGTGACTGCAGTGGAGAAAGTGTTTGGAGTACGCCAAAAGTTATTTCACCATTCCACTGGGCACGTTGTTGGGAGTTGACGATTGAGTGCATTTCGGAAGGCGACGCCGATTTGGCTTTTAAATTGGTGGAAAAGTGGCGAGTGGCCTGGTAAGGGAAAAAGTGCAGGTCATTATTTTCAACTTTTGAATCACAGTTGGCTTCGACATACTATTCTTAGCCTAAGACAGAAGTTTCAAGGAGTTTTGCGATGGCAAACATGGGAGAGTCCATTTTGAGTGAAAGTAGCAAATTGGATGGGATATCCAACTATGCAGTGTGGAAATTAAATGAAAAACATACTGATGGAGAAAGACGTGTGGGAAGTCGTCACAGGTGATGAGAGAAGGCTGCCAAATGAAGCAGACATCAAAGTGTTCAACAAAAAGATGAGGAAAGCTTTGACCTTCATTAACTTGTCAGTGAAGAATCACATCATTACCCACATTTGTGATGCTATTACACCCAGACTGGCATGGGATGTGCTAAAGGAGCAGTTCAAGATGTCAAATCCATCAAGAATCATGTTTCTGAAGTCAAAGTTGAATAGTGCCCGCATGGACCAAGGAGAGCACATTCAGACGTACATGACCAGAATCAAGACAATGAGAGATGAACTGCATTCTATTGGTGAGCGCATACGTGATGTGGAACTGGTGCACAATGCATTGTGCGGCATTGCAAAACCCTATCAAATGTTTGTGAGCGGAATAGCATCAAGAGAAAGATTGCGAACCTTTGACGAGCTCACAGGAATCTTGATGTAGGAAGAGCAACGGCGAGAAATGGTGAAAACTAGACGTCAAAATACTGACAATCAGACACTTGCGACACGCCAAAAACAAGGCAAGGGCAAGGGCAAGAAGAAGTTTAAGCAGCAATTTGCCAAGTCTCAGGAGGATGAGGGATCTTTCAGTAAAACTAAGAAGAAAGGCAAGTGCTTCCATTGTGGTAAAAAGGGCCATTGGAAAAGTGAATGTCGCAAATTCCTGGCGGAACAAGACAAGGGAAAACCAAAACAAGCAGGTAACCTTGTCGATGAGGGTGATATTGAAGACTCTAGCATCTTCATATTTGCATTGTCATCTAATCAAGATGATCAAGCATGGTATATTGACTCAGGAGCCACAAGACACATGACAGGAAACAAGAATTGGTTCAGTAGTTTGAAGGTGCTGGATAATGGAACATCTGTTTCACAAGCAAATGGTGAGGTGTGCAAGATCAAGGGGATAGGCACTATTTCAATCCAACTACCTGATGGCAAAAGTAGGATGATCAGGGAGGTACTTTACGTACCAGGTTTAAAGAAAAATCTACTTTCTGTTGGAGTCATTAATGATCAAAAGTTGAAAGTAGAATTCAACCATGATCGTTGCTTTGTGAAGGATGTGAACCAAAAGTTCAAAGTTATTGGGGATGGAGTAAGGGAGCCCAATACAAAACTGTACAGGTTGAATGCTACAATCAAGGGGAAACATGGACTTGTGGGAAAGATGGTATAGTGAGGATACCACCTGATGATGATTCATTCATTGACCTTCCGAGCGATCAACATGAGGATACATCTCAAGATACTACTACTCAACCTTAAGAAACAGGTTGGAGAGGTAGGGACAAACCTTTTGGTGCAAAAAGAATTGAAGTTGCAGGTGACAAACGCAAGGAGAAGGATATACCGTGGGATACATTTTCACCAGGAAGCCGATCACCTGACAAGAAGCTCCCTAAGTGGTTTGAGAGATTGTTGGAGAGCCGCGACATAGATGACTTTCCAAGATCATCTAACCAGGGAGAGCTACGAAGATCAACAAGAGAGAAGATACTACTTGAAAATTATGAATCAAATTATGCTCTCTTATCTAGCATTATTCAAAGCAAAGAACCTTCGACTTATGGTGAAGCGAAGGATGATGACATTTGGGTCAAGGCCATGGGAGAGGAGATGGAGTCAATTTCTAAGCATAGAACATGGGACTTAGTAGAACCACCAGTTGGCAGGAAACCCATTGGTTGCAAATGGGTATACAGGACTAAGTACCATGCAGATGGAAGTATAGCAAAGCACAAAGCAAGATTGGTGATCAAAGGGTACGCACAAAATAAACGCATCGACTATGAGGAGACCTTTGCGTCGGTTTGTAAGTGGAATACTCTATGTCTACTTATTGCTTTAGCTTCACATTTTGGTTGGCCTTTGCATCAGATGGATGTGAAATCTGTTTTTCTAAATGGTGATTAGAAGAAGAAGTGTTCATGGATCAACCTGAAGGCTTTGTAACGAAGGGACAGGAAAATAAAGTATTCGCTTGAAGAAAGTGCTTTATGGTCTTAAACAAGCACCACATGCATAAAATAGTAGGATTGATGCCTACTTTCGTTCAAAGGGGATGGTGAGAACACATTCTGATCCAAATCTATATGTCTTATGCTTTGATGGTATGGTTGCTTTTATTGTTCTTTATGTTGATGACTTGATTATTACAGGAAATAATCAAGAGATGATAGACATGATCAAGAAAGACCTCATGGAACAATTCGAGATGACAAATCTCAGCCTGATGCATTTCTGCCTTGGAGTAGAAGTGTGGCAAAAAGGACATAAAGTGGGTTTAACACAGGTGAAGTATGTCAAAGAGTTGCTGCACAGGTTTAGGTTGTAGGATTGCAAACCAGTCAACACTCCTATTGAACCAGGTAAAAAGCTTTCTAAGCTTGATGAGTCACAATCATTTGATGCTATGCTATATAGATAGTTAGTAGGGAGCTTGATTTACCTTACCACGACTAGACCAGATATATGCTATGTTGTTGGCATTGTAAGTCAGTTTATGGCAGCACCTACGGAAGGTAGCTAAACGCATTTTGCGTTATGTGAAAGGCACTTCATATTATGGCTTGATTTACAGGAAGCATGATGGTTTACCTGAGTTGTGTGGCTATGTGGATGCGGATTGGGGAGGTGACTATGATGATCGTAGATCCACCACAGGGTATGTATTCCAATTTTGTGGTAGTTGCTTTTCCTGGTCTAGTAAGAGGCAAAGTACAATTGCTCTTTCCACCACAGAAGCAGATTATAAGGCAATGTGTAGTGCAGCACAGGAAGCTATATGGTTGAGACAAATCTTGGAAGAAATTGGCATGAAGCAAAAAAATCCCATCACTTTACATAGCGACAGTTAGAGTGGCATTCAGCTAGCAAAGAATCCAGTGTTCCATGCGAGAACTAAACACATTGAGATTCAATATCACTTCATATGTGAGAGGCTGCTGAGTCGTGAAATTCATATTGTTCATTGTAGCACAGATGAATAACTAGCTGATATTTTCACTAAGCCACTTACTGGAGAAAAGTTTGATAAGTTTAGATCAAAGCTTTCTGTACTTAAAGTTTGTTGACTTTAAAGCTATGTATATGACTGTATAGAAAGTAGACTCTACTTCTAAGGGAGAGAGTTAGAATTAAAGTAGAATCACTGTGTTACTGTATTGTGGGCCTTATCAGTGGATAAGGATCAGTTGGCCTCGCCACGAGGCAAGTCGACGGGGACACGCGTCCCGCCAACGGCAACCTGGGTCATGCATGGGTTGCCTGAGTGAACAACTATATGTATAGTGTAATTTCATTTTGAGAAATACAGTTGCTATGTGAGCTTGTTGTGGAGAGTGTTTTCTGTCTGTGTTATTGTGTAGCATGATCTGTGTTCCTGTGCAAAGCAAATTCTAAGACATGTGTACCAATAAGAGAGTGACAATTGAGATGGAATGGTCCATATGACATGGCACATCCAATGGTGTAAATTAGATCTCCAATCCTAACCCACCCACTAACTCTCTTCTAATTCTACTTCCTCAACCCATAATAATGATGATAGGACATGGCTCAAGTTCAAATTTAAATGAAAATATAGCTATTTTTTCACGGCCTTCAAAAGTCGTTTTTAATAACTCAGAATGTCAAAAAAGGGTCGAGAGGGTACACAAGGGGGAGCGGGGGGGAGGGTGTGTGTACTACCAAGAGGGGGGGGGGGGGGGGGCGGGTTGTTGTACCTCAATCCCCCCTCCCACCAACTTTTTTTTGAAATTTTTTTCAATATGGGGGCCCAATGAAATATTGGGCCCCCTTTTTTGACATTCTGAGTTATTAAAAACGACTTTTGAAGGCCGTGAAAATTGAAAGTCATATTGGATTCAAGATTTTAGATAACATTAAAATCATTTGTCCTTGTTATATTACACTAGGCCCTAAGTGAAGCCTATTGAACTGTGAGTTAACCCATGGTGAACTGCCACATAGGACAATTAGTGGGTTAATTAATCATAATTAGCAAACACGTTTAGGCAAGGAAGAGGCCCTTTTTGAGTCCAAAAAGGGCCCTAATGGAAGGACTTTGAAAGACATAGATTAAATCTTGGCTTGATCTCCAAGTCCTTGGTATTGTAAATATTATTTTTATTTTAAGGAGTGTGAAAATATTGTAAAATTAAAATAATATTAAACTTAGAGATTCAAGTTTTGGGGTTTCTCCAAACTTGAGGTAGACTAGTCTAGTAACTTTCCAATTAGAGTCAAGCTAGTTTTTTGTCTTCATAGTGATGTGTAGGTCTAGAACCTATCAAGAAGCATTTGAGGCTACTCTTGTAGGTCAAAGGATTCTAAAAAAGAGAGATTCTCAAGTCTTATCCATCTCTCTTTTTGTCATCTAGTAGAGAGGTAGAGGCAATGTGGCATCTCGATTGTGCTCTCTCTCCATGAGTTCTAGAAGGCCTCTTGTATTATAAATAAGGTGGCTTTGTACCACAAGAATACACTTCAAGTAAAGCTTCCATTTGATTCATTTGAGGTGTAATGATAGTTAGATTGTGATGAATGCTCTTGCCTTCATGCTAACTAGCTTGCCAATGTTTTCCATCTCATTGTTTTTGGAATAGAAGCTAGTTTAGTGTGCAATCATTCATTCTCTTAATCCTTTGTACTTGCAACTGGTTCACACGTGTGAAAAGTTCTCAGTAGGCACCCTATATTTGCACCAAGATATAATATATGGGTCTTGATAAAGATGTATATATTGCAACATGCTACCTCCCACCCAAAACAACAAACAACAAGAGTGTTGGATTCTCATTTGCAGATCTATTGCTAGCATTATCACTGCCTCTGGGTGATCTTGATGCCCGAACTGTTGGATGCCAGATGATGTTGCACGCTAACTCACTAGGTCTCCAAGCACTTGTCAGAGAGGTGTTAGGTACTGTCAGAGTTTCAGCAAACAAGGATGGTCTAGCCACCACTCATGGTGAGTCTCTCTTGTAGATGGGTGAGTCTCATCAGCAACTGGTCATTTATAATGGCCTGTCCATTTGGCTTGCTTCAAGTGATTTCACTTGTCATCCTTGTAATGATAGCCACAATATACTTGACTATCTCATTGTCTTTTGTTTCCTATGTATCATATCTAACCATCTCCCCACTACGCTTTTGACCACTCCTCCATCTCCTTTCAAATGGGTTCGACTACAAGACCATGCATTCACACCATGCTCTTTTGTTCCTTCTGCATCCCATTACACATTCAAATCCCCTCATGTCTCTCTATACCATACGACATTTCTCTCACAGTTATAGTGCCTTTCTAATTACAACACGCTTGACCACCCAAGCTAACTTCTGTACCACTAATCTTCATTAAGTTGCCTCTCTCTCCTCCCCATCCAAGACATATAAACCAATATTTAGATCCCAATATGTTTTCCCTCACAGTAAGTAGTATGATGATGATTGTCACCACCTACATCTCACCGTCATCCAAGCCCATACATTCTCCCCTCATACGTCAACATGCCCTTAGAATGAATATTAGCAACTTGGAGGAAAAGGTATATAGTTGGCAAGAAATGCTCTTGTATGTACCTTTTAAAGATGTGATATTTGGCTTCCTGCTTGTTTGTTTGTGTATTTGTCCTGCTTATCAAGGAGATGTACATGGTAAATGAAGGTTGTTGGATCCATTAACTTATCCGAATTGGTGTTAGACAAGTTTGATTCGAACGCAAAAAAGCTCGCTTCGAATACGAAAAAGCTCGCCTCAAGAAGCTCGCCAAAGGTTATTTGATGAAGTACCAAGAAGTTACCATTTAGGGCAAGTTTAGGGCAATTGGCCAAATGACATTTTGGAAGCTATAAATAGTTGTACTAGCATGGAGAATGATGATCAAAGTTTTCTTTCTTTTTGAAAAATTCATCTCTTGTGTTTCTATGTCCATCTCTTCTCAAGTTATCTTGATTTATAGTGTGTAGAATGTCAATTTTGTGATTGATCTTGTTTCCAGATGTGTGATGGACAGTAGGTTGGTGCTATTATACGGACATGGACAATACCTTATTGTACTTTTATACTTATGATCAGATTTTAGTGATTTATGCAATTCTAGCATGCTAAAATTAATGATTTCTATTTTGCAACTAAATCTAGATGTGCATCCAAATTTGGTTAAGATCTTAGAGATCCATTAAGTATGTTTTGGATCTAAATTTCTCACATGATACATAATGCCAGCTAGCTCATTATGCAGGACTATCATAGTTTATTCCTTGTAGACGCTATGGTGGTCTATTTGAAAACGTTGTGACCCTGACTTACGACACTGAAAATATACAATGCACCAAAATCCAGGATCAACAGTTGCATACCCCTAGTTTACGGTTGCCTTGTAGATCTGCAATTCACCCGCATGTTCCTTATCAGATAAAATCACAAGTAGACTGAAAAAGGGCAGTCCATAGTTGACAACTCAAAACTGCAGCATCATTCAAGTGTAGGGAAAGGTTTTGACCTGAGTCCTTGGTTTGAGACACCTTGGTGCGTTAAACGAAGAAAGTATAGTACTCTCCAAACCTTCCACTGTAAAGAACCATCACTAACCAGCTCCCTAATCACCCCTATTAGTAAGCTGGTTAGTGAGAGGAACCTCGTGAATCCTTATCTTAGATGTGCCACTCACTTCCTTAAGGTCCTCAAAACTGCCATGCTCCGTCAGCCAAGAAGACCTGGAAATACACTATAAACTCTCTAATGCTTCTATGCGTTTAGGCAGTCTTCCAGAAATCAGATATATTTCTTTAAAAAACACTCTCAAATTCTTGAAGTTTTACTCTCTAGCCCAAATTATTCACTGCTTACAGGAATTTTACCAGGATTATTATTCTTGGGCAGTTCCAGAAGTGCATGGGCAGCATTAATTCTTCTGTGAAATCCATGCAGTTCCAGAAATGCATGGCAGATTCTGGTCAAAGTCTGTAATAGTTTTGTCTAGTTTGTTTTGCATTCAATTTAGAACAACTAACCAATTCCTTGAAAATCCATTACGGAGTATGAGGATGAGCTCGTTTTACTGCCATTTTTCAAAGCTTGATGTATATGTAGAGAAATTTCAACTTTGACTCTTGTGGTACAGACGTCATTCGGTCAGCTCTTTGTGCATTTGATATGGTGTAGTGACTAGTAATGATCACCCCCTGTGCCTGTCATAGTTCAGTAGTCAGCCTGATCACTCTGCCGATTTGACAACAAGCCTCTCAACACGTCCAAGTCCAATTAGCTCTGGCATGGATGGCTAGGTCTCGACTACCATAATAAACCTTCATCTCTGACTTCCAAGTTCCTACTAGATGTGTTCATCGGGTTGCTATTTGCACGATACACATGACCGTGCCTGTGCCAGATACCTATCAACAAATCACCATTGCAATCCTGTGGCGCTCGGGCAACTGATGGCAAGGTCACACTTGTGGTACGTTTCCAGTCCATAGGAGGAGGTCAGTTTTAGAGCCGTTTGCGATAGGAGTAGTGGAAAATTTATTTATGGTATGAGGGAGATTTGGAGAGTTTCTAGAACGCTTGCAGTAAAACAAGGACACCCCAAAATAAATCTCAATCGTGATGGAGGTATTCAATTATGGTTGTGTGCCTCCACAGAGGATCGAACTCTGGACCTTCAGTTTACAAGACTGACGCTCTACCACTGAGCTATAAAGGCTTAGCGCCTTTTGAAATTCTGGCATAAAATTACTATATCCATATTATTATTGCCGATACACACTTGAGACGTGTCTATTTAGACTGGTGATTCGGTGATGACTCCTTCGCTTTCCTCTCTGATTTTGGGCACATATGATAATGCAAGAAATAACCTAGTTAGGTTATTGAACTCGGCTTGTGGGCACCCCCGTGTTTGAGTGCTCTCAAGAACAAGGAGGCCTATGCACGATGTAACTTGGGCATTGTGCTTAGGAATTGAAATTGGTGGAGATCTGGCTTCAATTGAAATAGTGGTCGGCATTATGCATTGTTGTCTCTGTGCAATGTGCCAGAATTAGAGATGCCATTAATAACCCTCATAGATATGTAGAATGCATATATTTAAATGTCCATAGTCAATAGTATGTCGTAAAAATTCTTTGAGATCTAAAAAAAATTTACCATTGTGCTTGACGAGTTCTCTTTGCTTTTGGGTTTAAAGTTGCTTTAACTAGATAAAAACTTCTATAGCTAGGACCCACCTCAAGTTTGTTGGAAGAGGTCCTATTGTTTGATGCTCTCTCTTTCGCAGTTACTCTTAATTGGCCACAAAATACTCGTCCTATTGCCAATGTCAAACATGGATTGGTGCGTCCGACAAGGTAAAAAAATCATTGAAAATGAGAGATTCAATTTCCTTGTCCTCTCCTTCATCATGACGACGAATGTCATTTTGAAGGACTCAAGACATAAATGCCTCTTCACATACTAACGATCGAGCACAACAATCTAGTCTCACGCATATAGTTGCACAATGTCAACAAAGAATAAAAATGGAGTAGTTGGAGCAATTAAGATAGCATGCACTTTCTTCACACCTCCATGTATCGACATCTTAGCACATTTACCACTCTTGGAAGTTGGGGCCAAGCATCAATTGTCCTCACCAAAACTTCACCAATCTTTTGTTTGCTTAGGGTGGTTTCACATGAAGTGGCCAAGGGGAGTAAGTCCAAAAGGCTCAAATACTCTACCTTGATTGGTGGAGCCACTCCAAGAAAAAACCCCCTTCCCCCCTCAAGTTTGCTAATGAATTGTTACCAATGAAGTGCTCTCGTTTGAAACTTTGTTTAAAAAAAAGAAAAGAAAACATGTTGTAGTTCTAAGTATGACAATCATTTTGCTCTAGGCTAGAAAATATTCATATGGGAACTTCACTTCCCACTCTTTTCCATTGTCATGTGCCAAAGGTCATTCACATGCATTACTAAAACAGTTGAACATAGGGATGAATAAAAAACCATGGACATTCAAGAAACTAGAAGAAACTAGAACATTCATAAGCTTTCCATAAATGATCCAACAAACATCAAACTCACATTCAGTAAATCTAAATCATAGCTCAATGATAATAAGTTAAATCAGTGTAGCAATCCTTCATTATCATCACCTTGTACGTGGATGATACGTTGCTCTTCAGCAACGATACCACTATGGTTAAGAATTCGAAACAGATGTTGTTCTCAGAATTTGACATGACTGATCTGGGCGAAGCTCACTTCTGTCTGGGAATTCAAATCCACAGAGACAGAGCAAATCAACTGATTTACATCACTCAACAAAGGTATCTTCATAATATTTTTAACAGATACAATTTGATGAATTGTAAATTGCTCACTCACCAATGGATCCAAGCCTGCATTTGTCAAAGGACCAATATTCCCAGACCAAACAGGAAGAGGAGCAAATGAGAGAGTATCTGTATCGATCGATACTAGGATCTCTCATGTATGCAATGGTCTATACAAGACCACATATCTCTTTTGTTGTTAGCTCACTCAGCCAATACATGGCTAATCTTGGCATTACCCATTGGAAGGCTCTTATTTGAGTCATGAGATATATTCGAGCTACTATGGACCAGTGCATCTGCTATGGAGATGTCAGCAACGACAATCTTCATCAACTTAGGAGATATTTTGATGCGAGCTGGAGAGGAGATGTAGACAATCGTAAGCCCACATCTGGATTTGCATTCTTCTTCAACGGCGGTCCTATCTCATGGAACAGTCGTAAGCAAACCTCTATTGCACTTTTTTTCTACTGAAGCAGAATACATTGTTGCTTCTCAATCTATTAAGGAAGCGTTTTGGTTGAGAAATTTGCTGTCAGACATCAATCTGTATCAATACAGCCCTACAATTTTGTTTTGTGATAACCAAAGTGCTATTGCCTTATCGGCCAACCCTAGATTTCATTCTAGGAGTAAGCACATTGAGATCAAATATCACTACATCAGGGGCAAGGTTCTCGATAGAGAAGTGAGCTTAACGTACTGTAGAACGTAGGACATGGTTGCAGATATCTTCACAAGAGCACTAAGTGTTAATGCACACAACAAATTTTGTGCATTGCTTAGTTTGAAGATCAAGGCATTCACAGATTCAGATTAAGGGGGGGTGTTGGATTTATTCCCTCTACTCTCCTTAAATCCCATTTTAACCTGCCTCCATTCATGCTGCATATTTACTAACGTTGTCACGCAGTCTGCATATTTACATGCAAATTCACACAGACGAAGAAAAGGCAAAAGAGTCGCGACACTATGTTTTTACACACGTTATGGTGATAGGCGAAAAGGAGACACTATCTTACAGAATGCCAAAGGTGCCCTAAAAACAAAGGCACCCTGTAAATCTAATCCTAAGGCTACTCGTAAGAGTGACGCACTTTTTGCATCGTCATCACCAACGATCCTTCAGCATTGACTGACGTCGCACCCTTTTCACGCTCACCCCATGCAGCTGCGCTAATAGACTAGACAGCGACTGTAGCCACCCATGATCTCTTACAGACAGCACATCCACTCTATACTTTTCACATCTGCACACCTATAATATAATGTATATATAATGGATACCATTTGCGTATTCAGGTTAACAAGGTGAATGAGGTTAATGAGCAAATGAGTTGATGAGTTGATGAATGATACAAAGCAGATGCCTTGCGCATTGATTCTCGATTGTTAGCAATAAGGTTTTATTCCTTTACAGATTGCATAAGCTTCGTAGGGCACGCGTTTTCGTCCGCTATTGTCTTGTGCTCTACCGCATTATTGACATGTATACATGATATACTTAATCTGATACAGTTCTTTGTTCTGCATTCAGATCTATGTTAATATTGCTATGCTTATCATTCATTTTGTCTAATCTTTCTAGTTGTTCTTTCTGGTAATAGACGACTAACATCTAGTCTTGTCTTTAGCAAATCATTCGCGACTAATTATCAGTCGAGCACCGTCTAGTTCTTTGCGAATCATTTGCGACGAATAGTTTGTGTTAGTATTCAAGACAAACCATTCTTCTGGATCTTCATTCATTTATCAAAGTTTGGCTACGTAATCAAGAACGACCGTGATTCCCATCACTACCGTTTTGTTCGTTCTGATAGGCGTAGTCATGCTTACGGAGAGAGTCGTATAGCTCGTTCCGCTGCGCACGAACATTTTTTGTTCGAGTTCGTTTCTTGTTCGAGTTCGTGTCTCGTTCATGTTCGTCTTACCTTTTTGAGCTTATTTTTTGTTTCTAACATACGACACATTTTCTCAACTCGTTCATCTCCCTCTCTCCAACAAGAAAGTCTTTGGGGGCTCGAGCACCTACCCAAAGCTATTCTATCCCAACGTAGAGAGAGAGAGAGAGAGAGAGAGAGAGAGAGAGAGAGAGAGAGAGAGAGAGAGAGAGAGAGAGAGAGAGAGAGAGAGAGAGAGAGAGAGAGAGAGAGAGAGAGAGAGATAGAGAGAGAGAGAGAGAGCCTTGGTTAGGAAAGGCTTGGGAGACCCGAGCACCTTTCCCAAACTATTCGATCTCAGCCAAGGAAGGAGAGAGAGATAGCTAGAGATGGAGTTAAGATTAGAAAGAGCTAGAGCTTTATTGAGAATAGAGATGATGCTTGACAGTGGAAAATGGAGTGATACAACTGCTTACAAGCTTTCCAAGCTCATACGACAGCTGGGTGATGATCATCACGACACATCCAGAATCAACTCTTTCAAGAGTCATCACAATGTTCTTGCAAGAAGACAGGTGGAGGAATGAAGCCTCAAGTTCCTAAGCCTTCAACTGCTTCAGAATCTTTAAGGAGCGTGCAGAAAAGGAGACAAGAAGGACGACCAAGGTCCTAAGGTCAGACAATGGTGGAAAATATATCTCTATCGAGTTTAAGGAGTACTGCCAAAGCCAAGGCATTGAGCAGCAATTCATCACTCCTTACAGTCCTCAGTCTAATGGCTTAGCCAAGAGGAAGAACCGTACCCTGGTTGAATCAGCCAAATGTATGCTAGCGCATGCATTGCTGCCGAAGAGATTCTGGGTCGAAGCTATCTCCACTGTAGCTTACGTCCAGAACAGATGTTCGACCAAGGCCCTCTCAGGCAGGACACCCCATAAGGTGTAGACAGGCTCTAAGCCTTCTGTGAAGAATCTAAGAGTGTTCGGATGCATTGCCTACGCGTAGATCCCGAAAGGCACGAGGAAGAAATTGGACTTCCAAGGTCTCAAGACCATTCTGATTGGGTATACTTCATCTGATAATACATACAAGCTGTATGATCCTGATGCCTAGCAAATCTTGTATAGCTGGGATGCAGTCTTTATCGAGAATCAGTTCGTCGACTTCAAAGGCAAGGATATTGCTCCAGGAGAACCTTCATCACCTGCCATTGACACGAGAATCCGAGCTTCTGGCTCAGGCATGTCCATTGTCGACCCACTATTTGAGAGCGAATCAGATGAAGACGTTGCTGCTATCCAACAACAAGTCCCAAGAGTGGTTCATCAGTCAATTCCTCCCAGAAGATCAAGCCGAGTGCGCACACAACACACAAGGTATACTCTTGAGTCTGCATGTCTCTTGATACAGGAACCGACAACAATCGAAGAGGCACTCAGCCAACCACACTCTAATCTCTGGAGAGAAGCTATGGTCAGAGAGTATTCCTCTCTAATCAAGAACCAGACATGGTCACTAGTCGAAGCTCCTACTGGCTGCAATATCATTGATTGCAAATGGATCTTCAAGATCAAATACAATGCCAATGGAGCAATTGATAGAAGGAAGGCAAGACTGGTAGCATGAGGATTCACTCAGATCCCCAATGTCGACTATAGTGAGACTTTCAGTCCAATAGTCAAGCATTCATCGATCCGAGCCCTCCTATCATATGTTGCAGCTGCCGACCTTGAAGTACATCAACTTGATGTACAAACAGCCTATCTGAATGGAGTTATACAAGAAGACATCTACATGACCCAGTTCGAAGGATACGTTCTAGAAGGTATGAAAAATTATGTCTATAAACTCCATAAAGCACTTTATGGCTTGAAATAGTTTGCCAGAGCTTGGGTTTAGAGGATCAACACATTCCTCATCGAACAAGGATTCAAACCAAGCATTGCTGATTGCAACGTCTATTCCAAGTCAGTGCAGCAATCCTTCATTATCATCACCTTATACGTGGATGATACGTTGCTCTTCAGCAATAATACGAATTTGGTCAAGGATTCTAAGCAGATGTTGTTTTCACATTTTGACATGACTGATCTGGCGAAGCTCACTTCTGTCTGGGCATTCAGATCCATAGAGACAGAGCGAGACGACTGATTTACATCACTCAAGAAAGGTATCTTCACAATGCTCTTAACAGACACAATTTAATGAATTGTAAATTAGCTCACTCGCCGATGGATCTAGGCCTGCATTTGTCAAAGGACCAATGTCCCCAGACCAAGTAGGAAGAGGAGCAGATGAGAGAGTTTCCTTATCGATCGATACTTGGATCTCTCATGTATGTAATGGTCTGTACAAGACCAGATATCTCTTTTGCAGTAAGCTCACTCAGCCAATATATGGCTAATCCTGGCATTACCCATTGGAAGCGTCTTGTAAGAGCCATGAGGTATATTCGAGCTACCATGGACTAGTGCATCTACTATGGAGATGTCAGCAACGACAATCTTCATCAGCTTAGGGGATACTCTGATGCGAGCTGGAGAGGAGATGTAGACACTTGTAAGTCCACATCTGGATTTGCATTCTTTTTCAACGGCAGTCCTATCTCATGGAACAGTCGTAAGCAAACCTCTATCGCACTTTTTTCTATAGAAGCAGAATACATTGCTGCTTCTCAATCTATTAAGGAAGCGTTTTGGTTGAGAAATTTACTGCTAGACATTAGTTTGTATCAGTACAATCTCACAATTTTATTTAGTGATAATTAGAGTGCTATTGCCTTATCGGACAACCCTAGATTTCACTCTAGGAGTAAGCACATTGAAATCAAATATCACTACATCAGGGGCAAGGTTCTCAACAAGGAGGTGAGCTTAACGTATTGTAGAACGCAAGACATGATTGCAGATATATTCACGAAGGCATTAAGTGTTAATGCAGACAATAAGTTTTGTGCATTGCTTAGTATGAAGATCAAGGCATTCACGGATCCAGATTAAGGGGGGGTGTTGGATTTATCTCCTTTACTCTCCTAAATCCTATGTTAATCTGCCTCCATTCATGTTGCTGCATTTTTACTCATGTTGTGGGACAGTCATCATATTTACATGTAAAATAAGACAGACAAATAAAACGCGACTGTCTGCATAAATACAAGTAAAATTCCACAGGCAAAAAAGACGAAAAAGACAACACTGTGTTTTTACACGTGATTTGTGATAGGCGAAAAAGATGGCACTGTCCTACAAATGTCGAAGGTGCCCTAATGAAAAAGCGAAGGTACCTTGTAAATCAAATCTTAAGGCATTTGTCAGAGTGTCGCATTTTTCGCATCTTCACCAACATTCATTTCAGCAAAGGTTGACGTCGCGGTCGTTTCATGCTCATCCCATGCAACTGTGCAAACAGATTTGACAACGACAATAGCCACCCATGATCTCCCACAGACAACACATCCACTTTGTACTTTTTTCATCTGCACACCTGTAAAATTATGTATATATAAATTGAATACCATTTTGCGTATTCGGTAGATGTGAGAGAAATTAAGTGAGAAACTAACAACAAGCTAATAGCATCCAAAGCTTATCAAAGATAGACGAAGTAGATGCTTTTGCGCATCGATTCTTTGTATTGTCAATAATAGGTTTATTCCTTTCACAAATTGGATTAGCTTTGTGAAGCACGCGGTTTCATCCGCTATTGTCTTGTGCTCACCAACATTATTGACCTGTATACTTTGCTATACTTAATCTGATTACAGCTCTGTTTGTTCTACGTGTCAATATTGCTATGCTTTTTCTACATTCTGTCTGACTCTCTTATTGCTCAATCTAGTAGTCTGTTCTTAGCGAATTATTATTAGTCTAGTTGTTCGTGACTAATATTTAGTCTTGCCTTTCACAACTAATTTGCGATTGATTATCAGTCGAGCTCAGTCTAGCTCTTCGCAAAATAATTTGCAACTAATAATTTGTCTAGCTGTTCATGACAAATTATCTTTCTAACGTTTTGTTGTTTAATGTTTGGCTACGTAATCAAATCGAACGTGATTTCAATCACTAACGTTCTCTTTGTGTCTAATAGGCGTAGTCATGCTTAGGACAAGAGTAAGATAGTTCGTTCCGCTGTGCACAAACACTTTCCGTTCGAGTTCGTTAATTTTTTGAGTTTCAAGTTCACTTTTTTTTGTGTTCATTTTTTTTTTTAGTTATGTTCGTTTCTCACACTCACACACCTTCTTTTAATCCAACATGGTATCAGAGCCATTTTTGTAGCTTGATAAGCTTCCATAGTACAAGACTGTACTAGCCGATAGAGTAATTGTCTTCTTGTTCTGTAATTCAGTACCAGATTTTCATACTTAAGTCACTGATAGTTTTTCCTATCACTTAGACTAATCTTCCACATGGATTCCCAAGGAAAAGCCAGTCCTATCATGGACAAGCTAGATGGAGCCAATTACCATCTATGAAAATTTAAGATGAAAACTATACTAATGGCTAGAGAATTGTATGACATTGTTACAGGTGTAGAAGGGAAATCCGAAGCAGCAATCGCCAAATGGAAGTTGAAGGATGGAAAGGCTTTCGCATTGATCATCCTCAACATTACGGATACCCAGATCGGCCATGTATCCGAGGCCCATACATTGAAAGAAGTCTGGGACATCTTGAGCACACTATACAAAGTGCGAGATATAGCTTTCAAGCTACATCTCAGGAAGAAAGTTTACTCCCTCAAGATGGCGAATGGTGATTCCCTGCATAATCACATCAATCAATTCAAGGCCTGCTAAGGCAAATGGCCTTTGTCGGATCTGTCATAGACAATCAAGACGCAATGATACAACTGCTTACAAGCTTCCCAAGCTCATATGACAGCTGGGTGATGATCATCACGACACATCCATACCTGACTCTTTTGAGAGTCATCAAAAGTCAATTTCTAGGTTGTGAAAAACTCCTAGATCTTGCATCTTAAATTCACTACCAAGTGCATGTTTAGTTTCTTTAACTAGTTCTTCATTATTTCCACTAAGAATGATATCATCTACATAGATGAGAAGAATAACTACAAAGTTATACAAACTTAATGTACAATGAAGAGTCATATTCACTAAGATGAAATCCGAGTGATATGAGAAAGGAGTTGAGCCTTGCATACCAAGATCTTGGTGCTTGTTTTAGTCCATAGAGTCTTTTGAACAAAAGACAAACTTTTGATTCCTCACCAACTTTTACAAATCCAAGTGGTTGTTCCATGTAGATCTCCTCCTCAAGGTAACCATTGAGAAAGGCATTAGAAACATCAAGTTGAAACATCCTCCAATTGTGATAACATGCAAGGGAAATGAGAACTCTTATAGTTGCAACAGGTGCAAAAGTGTCTTCATAGTCAAGACCTTTGATTTGAGAGTAGCCTTTGGCACAAAGTCTTGCTTTGAATTTGTTGATGGATCCATCATTATCGTATTTGATCCTGAATACCCACTTACATCCAATGACATGCATGTTGTTTGGTGGCTCCCATGTGTTGTTTGAATCAAGGCTTCAATCTCAAGGGTGGGTCATTGCTTCAACCCATTTCTTGGATTGAAGTGCTTCTTGGATATCTTTAGGCCCTTTATCTGATATGAAGAATGCATGATAGGAAATTTCACCTTCCACTTGCCTTCCTTCCTCATCATAAGTGAGCCTTTTTGGCTCGGATCTTTCTCTTGTGGATCTTCTTGGTATAGGTACTTGAAGTTGCTCCTCCTCAAGCCTCGGCCTCACCACTTCTTGAACAACATCAAGATTGATGATTGTTGATCCTGCATGAGACTCCTTGATCTTCGCTTCATCCAAGTTAGATTTTTGATCTTCATGAAAGATCACATCTCTACTTACAACATTCTTGTCAGTAGAGGAAAGATAAACTTTATATGCTTTCTTAGAAGATGCATATCCAACAAAAATTTCTTTAATAGCACTAGGATCATCTTTTTTCCTAGTCTCTAAAGGTACATGCACATAGCATAAACAGCCAAAGATCCTAAAATGATCTACCTTAGGCTTTTTCTTATACAACATCTCAAATGGTGTTCTTCCTTCTATTGCAAGATTAGGAAGTCTATTACAAAGATAATTTGCACATGCAACTGCTTCTCCCCAAATTTCTTTAGGTAGAGATGCTTCTAGCCTAATGGCTTTTGCACATTCACACAAAGTTCTATTCTTTCTTTCAGCAACTCCATTTTGCTGAGGAGTATAAGAACAAGAAAATTCTCTTTGTATTCTCTCTTTCTCACAAAAGTCTTTAAACTTATTAGAGGTATATTCACCTCCACTATCACTTCTCAAAGCTTTTAACTTGAAAGAAAACTATTTTTCTACATAAGCTTTGAAAGTAAGGAAAATATCATAAACCATGGCTTTAGAAGATAGCATGTAGATCCAAGAATATCTTGTATAATCATCTACAAAAGAAACAAAGCAATTTGCTCCTCCTTTGCTTTTGGTTGAAGAGAAATGAACATCAGAGTGCACAAGATCAAATGGATGTTGTGTTTTAATGCTTGATCTTGGAAAAGGTCTTCTATGTGATTTTGCCAAAACACAAGCTTCACAAGGTTGAAGCTCCTTTGACAATGTCTTTGGTAGTCCAACAGCTTTTCCTTCTTAGACCAAAGATTGCATGACTTTGAAATTGGAATGTCCCAATCTCTTATGCCACAAATCCTCCTGACGAACCTTGGTCTCATAAGCAATATTTGAAAACACTCTCCCTAGAATCTAGTTTGTACAGCTTTCCAATTCTAGGTCCTCTAGCAACCACTTCATTTTCTCTTGAGATTATACATTTGTCAACATGAAATTTGACATCCAATCCACTATCAAACAATTGTCCTACACTAATGATATTCTTGGTTAGTCAAGATACATTAAGTACATCATGCAAACAAAAAGATTTTGATGATGATGCATGCAATGGAATACTACCTATTCCTTCAATTCTACACTCTACATCATTAGCAGTATAGATTGATCTTTTTGCACCTAGATATGGCATGAGACTTGTGAAAGAGTTTCTAAAACTAGACATATGGGAACTAGCCCCACTATCTATCCACTAGATTTCTTCATTCTTGAAAGGAAAAGATGAAAAACTAGACATCATTAAAGAATCCTCTCTTTCACTCTCAATACCCTCACACTCTTCCTCATTAGTAAGGTTAGCTTGCTTGGACTGGTTCTTTTTCTTGAAATAGTTTGATGCATAGTGGCCCTTCTCTTTCAAGAAACATTTGATCTTTGATAGCTTCTTCTTGCCACTGGATATTGCAGCTTGTGAGGATTGATCCTCACTACCTTCTTTGGCTTTGTCCTTCTTGAAGTGTTGTTGACCTTTGTCTTTGCCTCTTGACTTGTCCTTGGTGAAGAGTGCTTTGTCATCTCCATTATCCTTCAATGAAAGTCTGTTGATTCTCAGCATCTTGTTCTCTTGCCTGCTTTCTTCAGCAATGAGAACTCCTTGAAGAGTCTCCAAAGATGGAAGCTCCTCCTTAACAGCATAAGTCTGCACAATATTGTCATACTCATCTCTTAGTCCATTAAGGACTACTTGAACAAGTTCAATGTTCTTAAGAGCATCACCAATACCAACTAACTCTTGATGAGAATGTTTAACTCTCATTACATAATTTGAAGCACTCTCATCTACTCTCTAACAACTTAAAAAAATTTGATTTCTAAGTGTAAGCAATCTAGGAGTATTTCTTATTTCATAGATTGTTTTAAGAGTGTCTCAAGCCTCCTTGACAATGGTGCATGTACTGATCTCCCTTAACACTTCATTTGTGACATTCATTTTTATCAAATGAAGAGCAATCATTGTTCTCTTCTTGAATGCTGCAACTACATTAGGTGTTGCAGGTTCTTCTTCAGCTCCACTTACAATGTCCTTTACATCCCGTAGAATCAATAATGATTCCATTCTAATCTTCCACATTGCATAATTGGAAGATGTTAATCTCTCACTATGTTCCAAAAAATGTGAATCACATGAAGACAGATTCACTTTGAGAAATTCTAGTAATGACAAGGATGGAATTGAAAATGTTGCTTGCTATCTCAATCTAGGATCTAACACTTATAATGATGATCCAATCTATGAAATCTAGAAATTGACTGTGAGAGAAGACTCACAACAATCTATCTTGAATTTGGATCTAGCTTCTATCAAAAGATGAAGCACATGCAAGTATGAAGTCTATCTCTCCCACGAGTTTCAAAGAACTGATAAACTCTCTAGGATCTTGATTTCAACTCAAACACAATACTTGTGTGAAATGAAATGTCTTAGACCTCACAATATCCAATTCTACTTGATTGATAATGAAAATTGAGAATATTGGTGAAAAGAACTGATGTGTGCTCACTTTGGCATATCACATGAGATGAGTGCTCTCCCTATCTCTTTGATTGCCTAAAACTCTTCTAAAAATAGATCAAATTGATTTAGAAACTCGAGCAGCAAAATCTACTCTTCAATACCTATCCAACAAGCTATAAAACATCAAATTTGAGTCATTCCTTGAGAAGTAACACTCGAACAAAGAGGGATGATTTCACATGTGTGAGCTCTCTATCCATACAGGGCTCAACTGGAGTAAATCAGACTTGATTTGATTCACTTATGATCCACAGATGGCTTGATTAAAAACGAGTTTGTATCCTTTCCCAAAATCCAAATTCCTGCAAGCAAAAGCACTCAAGATCTGATGTATGCACCCTCCTCTCTTCAAAGCACAAGACTCTGATACCATGTGAAGTTTTTAGCACATGTGAACTTCACCACACATCCTACAGGACCTTCATGAGGTGTTGTGATTGCACAAGAATGATCAATGAACAAATTACTTAAAAAATCCAAGGCAAGAGCACAATGGCATACAACAGACTGAAAAAACTAACCCCTTACTATGAGAGATGGATATCAGAAAATATTCTAAGTGCTCACTATGGAGAAAATAGGTTGCTCTCAGGTAGAGAGAGAAAATCAACACCAAAAACTCGAGTAGAGAGAGAAATGAGCCAAAATCACCAAGATCTCAATATTCACAATGTGGCAAAACAAGCCAAAGTTTCCCTACATCAAGGAGGCTCGAATTCTTACAATGGAGTTGCATGGAAAGTCCACTTCATTTAGTTAACTCAACTATCATAGATCCACATGTAAAACTGCATGTATGGATATTTCATGTACTACATGTCAACTCTCAAAATTACCTAGACATGTGTAGATCATGTAAACTACTTTGCATATTGCATGCACTTATTGCATGTTGCATGCATGCACTTTGAATGACTATGCATGTTATCTAAACTTTTGCATGACATCATAAATGCACTTACCTAACTCAAACTCGACCTATTCTAAGAAGGTTATGTGCTTAATTCACATACCTCTATGTACAATAAAATATACAAAAGAAATAAGGTGAGCATAGCCCCCAAAGTCAAGATAGGAAGATATTTTTTACCATTCTTCACACAAGGGACAATCCATTTAAACACCTTCGAAATTAGGAACACACATACCAACTTCTGTGAAAAAACATGTCCCGTTTGATTCAGCAGTTAAGACATTTTCAAATGCAACTTAGTCCTAGCCCTAAGGCCCTTAGTCGTTAGCCATTGGTCCTTCACCCATCGCCCTTGGCCTTTCGGTCTTAGTCCTTGAGTTTTTTGTCTATGTATATATACATTTTTTTATATTTTACTAACTTTTAGTATTCATTTTTTAATTTTTAAATTCGTTATATTTATTTTTTACTTTTTAGATTTAAATTATAGGTTTTTGACTTTTTGTTATTTGCTTTTAAAATTTCTATTATTTATTATTAATTTTGATTTTTTTTTTAATAGATGAGAAGTATATAGATTTATTATATAGTTTTTTTTGACTTTATGGAATCTTTCCAAACTATATAAAAAAGCTTAAAATAATGTTTTTCTCAACAATTGTGACCAATCTTTTTTTAAATGGGTCCCCATTTAAAGGCCACAAAAAAAAAATTAGCTTAAAGGTAAGAAATGCACACGGTGTTCACGTGGAATATAAATACATCAGAAAAAACTTTGAGGGGGATTGGTCCAATCCATCCTCTGAGGCTGATGGACTCGGAAATGGACAACTTCAATGTTTTATTTTTATAAACTCGATTTTTTTTAGAAATATTTTTAGGAATATAGTCTATTTTAAAAACAAAAATTATTTTTTGAAAAAAAAAAATCTGGTCGGGGTCCATCCGCCATGGCAGATGGACCTTGACATGTATTCAATTGGAAAAACATTGTTGAAATTTTTTGAGGGGGGGAGGGGTCCGTTCGCCGTGGCGGATGAACCCTCTTAAAAAAAAAAATTTCAAAAATTTTATTTTTTTAGAAGTGTTCTTAAAAATAAATTTTGTTAAAAAAATATTATTTTTCTAAAAACAAAAATTTTTGTCAGGTCTATTTGAGGATGGCTTCCTAAACAAACTAAACAATTATTATTTTTTTATAAAAAAAAAATGGAAGAAGCCATTCGCGCGCGTGGCGAATGGCTTTCTTAATAAAAAAAAATTTCAATACAAAAAAATGAAAGAAGCCATCTGCCGTGGCGGATGGATTCAAAAAAATTAAAAACAAAAAAATTAAAAAAAAAATATTTGTTTGTCTTTTAAAAAAAATTAAATGGGGAGAGCTTGGATTAGTGTATCATAAGTTATTCTGAAAAATGGCAGAATGAAAAAAACATAAACTAGATTTTCGTTTGCTTTCAAGATTCTCAAGTTTGCTATCAAAAAAATTTCTGAATTTCATTCATCCACGAATTTTTACCCTTTACAAAATGGTAAGAAGTTTCATTTTTAAATTTTTTGAAAAAAAAAAACAAGATTCAAAAAAAAAAAATGGAGGAAGCCATCCGCAGCCAACGATGTTTTCTTACAAAAAACAGAAAAAATTGAGAAAGCCATCCGCCACGGTGGATGACTTTCTCTAAAATATTTTTTTTTCAGAATAAGCAAAAAAAAAAATGGAGGGAGCCATCCGCCGCAGCGGATGGCCTCCTAAACAATGTTTTATTTTTAAAAAAAATAAAAAAAAATGAAACAAGCCAATAATGGATGGACGGGTAAAGATACTTAAATAAAATAAAATAAAGATTTAAAATAGTTGCAACAAAATAATATTTAAAAATTTTACAACTAAAGTTGGAATGACTACAATTTGGCCAGGCTTTCTATGTTGCTGACCAACCGACCTTAAGAGGAACCAAGTCAATTATTTTTTACAAGGGCTTGGAAGATTTTCATAGAGAACACGATGCAAGTTTGAATAAATCAAACTAATATCAGTGTCTTCAATCGGGATTGTTTCTTATCTATGTACTAATAGAACAGCATTAGTTCTGATTGAATATGCATACGAAAATTGTATGCGAAAGTAAGAGACATCTTTAGACAATTTAGACAATAAGAAACTATTGATCAAAAAACAAATTTTTCTAATTCTGAATCTGCATCATCAAGATACATCTCTTATTGTCTTATCTCGATGTTGTGTCTCTGATTGAGTGAGTTAGTACAACGAGTAGTGCACATGTATTTATATTGCTACAAGACAAGTCTTTTGGCCTTTGAATTTTGTAATAGTAGATCTAACCGCTTACGACGGTTGATATTTAAATAGACGCTTTGTTTTCAACGTCGAATAATTTTTGTTCGCAAATATTTCGTGACAGTCTATTTTTTTTCTTCTCAGCTTCGTGCTTCACAAATTATTCGCGACAATTGTCTCTTCGTGACATTTTTGTGTTTCGCGAATTGTTCGCGACAGATGACAGTTCTGAGCTTGAAGTAGAATCTAGAACATTTCACGAATTGTTCGTGACAATTTCATGACATCTGAGATTTGAATAGGAAACAAGATTTTTTGTTTCTAAAATCTTTCGAAAATCTTTTTGAGAATCTTTCAGGCTTCAATAAGAAACAGTTTTTAGAATCTTTCGAGTTGGTCATGAATAGAAATGTTTTGAGTTCGCGTTTATTTCTTTCTCATTCTTTGTCAAGTAAACTATGCGTTTTATTAGTAAAATCAAGATCTGTTTGATCATTTGTTCTACAACTCCCTCTCAAAGTGGGCAATTGGATTAACCCCAATCTTCTTCGCTGCTTCTCGAACAAAGCTTTACTGAGTGGATTTGTAAAAATATCAGCTGTCATATCCTCTGTGGGTATGAAGATTGTATCTTCTTCTTGACTAAGTCCCGAATAATATGATACTTGATATCTATGTACTTCGTTTTTGAATGAAATACAGGATCTTTTGTAAGATAGATTGCTGAGGTGTTATCCATTAACAAGACATAAGATTCAGAAATAAATTTATCAAATCCTTCTAACATATGTTTGATCCAGATTAGTTTGTTTGCCATCTTGGTTGCTGCTACATATTCCGCTTCACAAAAAGATTGAGCTACTGTTGTTTGCTTCTTGCTTATCCAGAGTATGGCTCCACCAGATGCTAGAGTACAACCTCCTGAAATACTTTTGCTATCATCCTTCATGGATGCCCAGCTTGCGTCACTGTAAGATTCGATGGAAAATCCAGCTTCCTTCGAATAACATAGTCCATAGTCTTTCATTTTCTAGAGATATTGTAATACTCTCTTTGCTAACTTCCAATGCAACAATCCTAGGTTCTGATTATATTGGCTCAGCCTGTATACTACAAACGCTCCATCAGGTCTGGTGTTGTCTGCCAGATATAACAATGATCTAATCAGTCTATGATAGGGTGTTTTGGCCATTCATTCCTCTTTTTCGAAAGTCTGCGGACAATCTACTTTGCTCCAGGTCTCATGAGAGTATGTATAATTTTGCATTCGAACATGTTAAAGTCTTCAATGATCTTTTGAGTGTACTTTTGTTGGTGAAGATACAACTTACCACCTTCAAAGTCTCTTTGGATCTGTAAGCCTAGATAGATTTTAGCTTCTCCTAGATCGGCAATCTCAAATATTTTAGAGATGTCTCTTTTGACATCTGAAATTAGCTTATCTCTTCTTGAGAAGATAAGCGTGTCATCAACATAAATAGCTAGAATGATTATTTCATTCTGGACATGCTTGATATAGATATTTGATTCAGCGAATAGAGATTTGAAACCTAAAGAACGTAGTGCTTCGTCCTTCTTTCTATACCGTTGTCTAGCTACTTGTTTCAGACCATAAATGTTTTTATTCATGTGACATCCATATTCTGGATATTCTTGGTTTACATAACCAAGTGGTTTATCCATGAATAAGTCTTCTTCCAATTCTACGTGCAAGAATGCAGTCTTCTCATCCACAATATGGATTTTTAGATTTAGATTCTTGAAAATATTTTTGAAAGATTCTATAAACAAAAAATCTTAATTCATGTTCAAACCTCAGATGTCACGAAATTGTCACGAACAATTTGCGAAATGTTCTGGATTCTACTTCAAGCTCAGAAACTGTCATCTGTCGTGAACAATTTGCGAAACCCGAAAATGTCACGAAGAGACAATTGTCGCGAATAATTCGCAAAACATGAAGTTGATAAGAAGAAATAGACTGTCACAAAATATTCACGAACAAAAATTATTCAACGTCGGAAACGAAACGTCTATTTAAATATCAACCATCGTAAACGGTTAGATCTACTACTACAGAATTGAAAGGCCAAAAGACTTGTAAATAAAAGGCCAAAAGACTTGTCCAGTAGCAATATAAATACATGTGCACTACTCGTTGTACTAACTCACTCAATCAGAGACACAACAACGAGATAAGAAGCAAGAGATGTATATTGATGATTCAGATTCAAAGCTATAAAAAATTGTGTTTTGATCAATAGTTTATTATTGTCTCAATTCTCTAAAGATGTCTCTTACTTTAGCATATAATTTTCGCACACATATTCAATCATAACTAATACTATTCTATTAGTACATAGATCAGAAACAATCCCGATTGAAGATGTTGATATTAGTTTGATTTATTCAAATTTGCATCGTATTCTCTATGGAAGAATAATTACTATTTTTACTACAATGGTATTAGAGCATACAGAATAAATCTGATACAATGGTGTTAGAATATACAGGTTCATATAGTGATATCAGAACGAATCAGAGTCGATACAGTGGCATCTTTGTACCCCTCTCAGCATTCTTCATACATCCATCAACAAGTCGCTATCTGGAGGTTATTTAGAATTAGAAGATGTCATCGATCATCAATATTCAAGCTAAGATCACTACGATCTTGGATCCAGAAGGTTCAAACTATTTGATTTGAAAATTAAAGACTTCACTTTTGTTGAAAGGCGAAGGTCTATGGCAATGGATAGAACCAATTGAGAAGAAGCCAGTAGCTACTCCTGGCAAAGAACTTTGAGAATGGAGTTTAAAAAATGACAAAGCTATAGCAATTATTGCATCTTCAGTGCATGACAATATAATGCTAGATCTTACATCAATTTCAAACACAAAGGATTTATGGGAAGAATTGCAAACCAAGAATGAGACTCAATCTCGTAATCAGATCATGTTCTCGGAAGACCAATTAACTTACCTACAATGGGACGACAAAGACTTGAACACATTCGTGCGAAAGATTAAAGATTTGTTTATTTCCTTGCAAAATTTTGGTGTAGAAAATACAATCTCTAAGGAAAAGCAGCCTAGTTATTTTCTTCGAACCCTACCTAGGTCGTTCCACACAACTCAAACCTTATTGGCGAAAGATGCGACAATGACACTTCAAAAGGCAATAGACGGAGTTAAGGAGGAATTAGAAGCTCGTGAACGCTATGACAATAATGGTGATTCTGAAAATGCTCTATTTACTCAGAAAAATAATCTTTTAAGAAGTCTAAGTTTAAGAGGGAGTCATCTAAGAAGAATGAGTCTAAGACAAATGAACAACAATTTGGAAAACAATAGAAGAATTCTGGTGATAAGAAGATCTACAACAGATGCAGAAGATAAGGTCACACAAAAGAAAAGTGTTGGTTAAATCCAAAGATCAAATGCATTCACTGTTATAAACAAGATCATGCAACAGTAGACTGTTATCAGAATTCTAGAAACAAAAAGGAGCAGAATTGAAGTGAACCTTCAGATTTAAACTATGTCAAAGACAAACCAGAATGCTCCAAAGTAGCAAAAGATAGGACAACAAGGAACTCAGCAGCTTATGTTAGTGTTGATCTATGTTGTTCATCTAACTCAATTTGAGAGGTAGTACTTGATTCGGGAGCCACCTCACATTTTGTTTCCTCAAAATAAATATTGTCTGAGTACAAGAAGACGAACTATTCGAGATTTGTTATACTTGGAGATGGTTCTAAACACGTGGTTGATGGAACTAGTGTATTATGGCTGGACATGAATCAGGGTGACAAGAAACTGGAGAAAGTTCTCTATGTCCCTACTCTTGATAAAGATCTTCTATCTGTAGCTAAGATAGTCGATACAGTCATGTCAGTAACCTTCACAAAGAACTCTTGTAAACTGTTCGAGATAACCTGGTTGCTAAAGGCAACAGAGAAGGAAATCTATATCACCCGAACATTTGAACAAGTCAATTAAACTCAGGAATCAACAGATGTATTGTGGCACAAAAGTCTATGTCACATGAACATGGAAGCCTTGTACCAAGCCAACAAAAGTCAGAGAATTCAAGGTGGATATCAAGAGTACAGATATTCGAACTACTTGTGAATCTTGTCTTAAAGGCAAGATGACTAGAACACATTTCGGTAAGGATGTTTATAAAGCAACTAAGGTACTGGAAATTGTGCATTCAGATATTTGTGGACCATTCGGAGTATTCTCATTGGGGATTCAAAGTACTTCATTACGTTTATTGATGACTTCAGCAAGTTCGTTGTGGTATACTTTATTTGTACTAAATATGAAGCTTTCAAGAAATTCGTTGAGTATATGAATAGGGCTGAGAAGCAGACAGGGAATAAGCTGAAACAAATTTGCACAGATTGTGGAAGTGAGTACATTTCCGATGAATTTAAGGCTTCTAATTTTGATCGAGGTATTATGCATACAAAGACTGCATCATACACACCTCATCGCAATGGAATAGCTAAACGAAGAAATCGTACACTGATGGAAGCTGCAAGGTGTATGATGGCTCATGAGAAGGCCCCAAAACAGTTGTGGGTAGAAGCAGTGGCTACATCAAATTATCTTCAAAATCATATTCTGAAATCTGAATATCGGATAAAACTTCTTATGAGATATGGTGGAAGTTGAAGCCAAATCTGGCACATGTTTGGACATTTGGATGCGTAGTGTATATGCACATACCAGATAAGCTAAGAAAGAAACTCGATGAAAAAACAGAACAAAATTTTCTAGTAGGATTTGAGTTACATTCGTCATATTATCGTGTCTGTACCTGAAACTGGGAAGATAAAAGTTGTTCGAGATGTAAATTCGATGAGACAAAATACATAGCAGACAATGATCTAGTCGGCTATGAGATTCTCAAAGACTATTATGAGCTATTAATGATGACAGAAGAAAAAACAAGCAAAAAATGAAAGAGAGTTACCAGATTTAGAGGGATGTCAAGATCGAGTGCATGACAGACTCAAATCGCCAGTAGACGAGCTCGAATTAGAATCGAACTCAAAACCTTCAATAAGAAATTGTTTCTAGAATCTTTTATGAATCTTTCGCGTTGGTCACGAATAGAAATATTTCGAGTTTGCGTTTGTTTCTTTCTCATCCTTTGTCAAGTAGACTGCGCACTTTGTTAGTAGAATCAAGATCTGTCTAATCATTTGTTCTACAATTCTCCCTCATGAGGCCACTCAAATCATTTCGCTTTCACATGAAGACATGGGTGGAGGTCATTTTGCATCCGACATTACAATTCGCAAGATCTTGCAATCAGGATGTTGGTGGCCAATGATTCATAAGGATATGGAGGAATACTTGAGGAAATGCGATGTGTGCCAAAGGGCAAGGAGACCAACAAGATTGAATTATGACCTTCTGCATTCGGTCTTAGCCCAAGCACCATTTGAAAAGTGGGGATTGGATTACATTGGTCCAATACACCCTGCAGCAAGAAGTACCCAAGCTCGATACATAATCGTGGCCACCGACTATCTCACCAAGTGGGTCGGAGCCAAGGCAGTAAGAGTAGCTGATGCTAGGACCACTGCCAAGTTTCTCTATGAAAACATCATTGTACGCTTTGGATGCCCGGTGGAGATAGTTAGCGATTGTGGGAGCCATTTCATCAATGAGAGCATCAAGGTCCTGTTGGAGGAATTCTTCGTGATCCATAGAACCAGTACGCCTTATTATCCTCGCGGTAATGGGCAACCGGAGTCATCCAATAAGATCATGTGTAGCGTACATATGAAAACAATTGAAGCTAGCAGATTGGATTGGGAACACAAGTTGCATGTTGCTCTGTGGGCATTCAGGACAGCATTTTAGGAAAGCACTGATCAAACGCCATTTCAATTGTTTTATGGTCAAGATGTTGTAATGTCAGTAGAATTTTTAGTCCCTTCATTAAGAATTGCCACAACGCAACACCTTGATGAATCCAGATCTCTACAATTACACCACGAAGATCTGTATTAACTCTGTGAAACATGCTTACTAGCATGCACTGGCAGCTGAAAAAGAAAGATGCAAAGCATGGCACAATTGCAAGTTACAAAAGAAAGATCTTCGATCCGGAGATCTAGTCCTGATGTATAAGACCAAGGCGATCAAGGGGAAATTAAAATTCACAAGCGAAGGTCCTTATCGGATGAAAGAGATTCATAATCATGGAGCCGGGAATTTGGAGAAGCTATATGGGACGCCTTTCGACACACCCATCAATGGCAGCTAGTTGCACAGGTATTGGCCACCTCAGTGAGATAGATCCAAGTTGGTGGTGCAGGTTACGAAAAGTTCATCTGCAAGGCCATCACAACTAGATCTAGGAAGATCAAGACAGATCAAGCTAAATTCAGCCAGATCTGACAAGATCATAGAAGATCCAACAAGATCCAAGAGGGATCCAAGTCCAGATAGCATCAAGACACCAATAAACTCCCAATTTGCAGATCAGAGACTTCGATCTCAGAATCCGTGGCAAAATAAGGACAAAATTCACCAAAACTGATAGATCTGCTACCAAATATCTATCACAACTTCTAGAAAGTTATCTATAGTCATATCTAACATGGATGTAACAGATTACCAGTTTGCAAAAGTTAAGAATCAGATAATCTCAAGACTCTCGTCCAAAAACACTCAAAAAGAACTTTTTTTTTCATGATTTTTGGAGATTCCCTGGGAGATAGCTCTTGAAACTTGGACAGTCACTAGATCTGACCCAAATGCATCTATGAAAATATATGCGAGAGTTACTAATGAAAAAAAATTCATTTTTTAGTGTGTGTGAGGGTTCCAAGGAGCAGAATCTTCAGAACTTGAAGAAACAAAATGTTTCTATTACCAAAGCTTTGCTAGCTTTCAGCCCTCTGCCTGACGAAAATGTTTGCGAACATGAAAGTCAAAAGACACAAAGCGAAAATGTTCGCGAACACCCACGACAAGACACGACGTGAAAGATTCGTGAAAGAGAATCTTTCATGATACTATAGGAGAAAGTCAGACGATGAGAAAGTCAAACGACTCGAAAATTGTAGCGACACTCTCCTCTGTCCTCATGCTCCAAAAAGGACCAACAAGTACCCAGAAGTATAGATATCTGGTCTGATAGCATGACGTCAGCGGATACACTTTAGGTCATGGCTAATCTGCCACTCTTGTAATTTTGTGATTAGCTGTAGATGCTTAGTTACTCTAATCTAGAAAGTTACGAGAGGCGACTATATACTTATGGGATTATACTTGATCAAGACAGATACACATGAAATAGTCTCATGCTAGTAATCAAGAAGAGGAAAATACAGAATACATGTCCGCCTGCGAACGAGACAATTCTGAATAAGATTTGAAGATCCACATGTCCACTAGTAAGCGAGACATTGATCGTGAGAGAACTATATTTCTCTCACGCCAACGCACTGTGTGCATCTGCATGTAGTGCTTGAAGAATCAGAGAAATCAATAGATGATTTCTTATCTTGTATGATCTCGAATGCAAATTAATCTGCTATTATTCGTGTGTCTGATTTTCACTTGTTCATTTAATTCTGCACCTTGGTTTGAATTTCATTGAATGTTGTATTTAATTTGTTAACGTAGTACAGCAGAGTCTGTCTACATCCAGGAGGACTGTAGGAATGATGCAACTAGCAGTGACTAGCAATCATATCTAAATTCCATCCGGATTCCTTCACGCATTTCGTGCTCGCGAAACTTGAAAGCAATTTTGCATCAGTGGTATCAGAGCCTACCTCGTCATAATATGACATAACCAAAAGACTATCAAATCCAAGAGGCCAAGCATTCAAACGATCACCCATCAACAAGTGAATAGACTTCAGAAGCAATGGCTTCAATCAGCAACATACAGAATAAGATCTGTACAATTCTGGATTCTTCAGGATCTAACTTTCTAGCCTGGAAAGTTAAGACATCTTTGATACTCAAGGGTGAAGGTTTATTCCCCTAGGTGGATGGCATAGAAGAGATGCCTACGACATCAGGAAAAGAGCTACGTGAGTGGAGGGAGAAAACTGACAAGGCAATCGCCTTGCTATCTTCATCCATCGAAGGTAGTCTCACGCTTGATCTGGCTACATTGTCCAAAGCTAAGGAGATGTGGGATGCATTGCTCATGAGATTTCAAATGAAATCAAGAAGTCAAATAATGATGCTAGAAGATCAGCTGACAAATTTACAGTGGGATGGGAAGGACCTCACTTCTTTTGTAAGAAAGATGAAGGATCTATTTTTGTCACTACACAACTCTGGAGTAGAGAATGCAGTGTCAGCTGAGAAGTAGCTCACCTATTAACAGTCCTTCAGAACAGAATTTTACACTGGAAGGAATTATATGAATCTCAATCCAATTGTCATGTATTAAGAAAGTTCTAAAGAGTAGAGGTCTAATAATAGAGAAATAGATTTAAGGGCTTCCATATTTTGTAATTGATGAGATACCATTTAGGGATTGATCTATATCTCATGATTCCCAAAATACCCTTAGCAAAAAGCCAATGGACTCTGTTAGTATTACCATTACAACAATCACTAACCATCGGTCTACAGATCATTCTATCCAAAAAAATCCCCTTTAGAATCACTAATGTCCCATACCACTAGCTTTTCCTCCAAGAATCCTTTGCATCCAATTTTATTTTGCCCAAAAAGTCAAAAAAGACTATTTGGCTATCCTATACCCAGATATAGGATCATATTCACAACCAATTCTAGGAGATAATCCTAACAATTGAAATCTCTCATCCTTCTTTAGTGTTACTCAAAGAGTACCATTTCATATTGTATCCATCATGGAAAAAACATAATGTATCATCCCAGTACAATAGAATGTATCACTAACCCAAAAGAAACATAGATTTCAACAAAACCGAATCTCGTACTGTCATCGATATCCAATATCTATTCCAGAATCAGTACAAAGAACTTAATTTTTTTAACAAGTTAGAACTCTCTTGGTTGTTACAATCATTATAGAGAAATACTCTATAACTCAAAAGAATCCAAATTACTAGATTCGTGTATGGAACACCTTCCATCTGCTTTACTTTGCAAGATCCAAATCCAATTGCAAAACAGAGATGGTTCCATAAATGGATTATCAGTCTTGCCACTACTTTTCCCTTACAATCCTCAAATTCTCGAAATTCTAATTCACAGTGGGGAAAAGGAATTAAATTCCTGGGGAAAAGGAATCCAAATTCCTAGAGGCATTCTTCTTAAATAATTCCCAAATTTATTCTCACTTGCAATTAGTTATACTTAAGGAATTGAATGTAAATTAAATAATTGGATCACTAAGACCAGCAATCATCTACATCTCAAACTTCCACCCCCCCCCCCCTTCCAAAAATGGTTCAGGTTAACAAAACCCAAATTTGTACTAGGAAAAAATTCAATTTGGTATCGCTAACTTTAGCACTAATCACCCTGACAGTTTTGATTTGTTCATTAAGTGCCACACTTAATCTCTGGCAAATCCCCTTATAGACCAACATAGAAACTGTTCCATTAGATTTACATTATTCTCGGTCCTTACTGATTCCAAAAACAAGAAATGCTCCTTAATTGACAGGTTCACAAAATCTTCAACCAAAAGTGAAGGTTACAGTGACCTTAAAGAACTGACCAATTCAACACATTAAGATCATTCACTTTATAAGTCATTTTTGTTTGATCAGTAACCAATGAATTTGAACAAATCGAAAACGTCCATGGTTTCATCAAATTTTACGTAAACTGGGATTTTCAAATTCCATTCAATATGGACCTAAACTGTGAAAATCGACCAAACATCAAATTGACAGTTTCATAGTTACATCTCATATTGGAAAGATTCTGAAACATTCAGCATGCAACTCACATGACATGCAATGATTTCAATATAAAAATCAATTTTTACGTAAATTGCCAAGAGACTGAGAAATTAGCCTTGGGATTTTCAAAATCAGTTCGAAATGGACCAACTGTGAAAATCAATTATGAAGATCGATTTATCAAGTTCACAGGCACTGTCACATATCAAAACTCGACATGCACTGACTTTTTCAAAAAAATGAATCCCCGAAATTAGCCTAGCCACTAGGAAATCTGCTTTTTGATCTAGAATTGCCAAAAATAGCTTCATGCAAGAAATCTTCTGATCAATCTACTGATTACTCATGCAACATGCATCCATGCATGCATCTAGGTCTATCCATACATTTTCATCAATAGACAAGCACTACATTGAGTTACAAGCATGCATGCATCAGAACATTTCGAAAATTTTGCAAATTTTTGTTCAAAAATTGCCAAACTTTCGACAGCCATAACTTTCTCTACAGGGCACCAAATTGGTCGTTGTAAAGCACAATACGGAGGGAGAGTGCGTCTACAAGGTACTTGCTACATCACTCTGCCACCTAGGCTTCACACATGAGATCAGTAAATGCACAAAAAACAAGTAGGAGGGCGCACTTTTGGAGAGAGAAATCATCAAAAATTCAACTCTAGCCCAATAAGCCTTGGATCAGAGGTTACAAGCGCTCTACTAAGGTTCATTAGAGAGGCATAAAAGCTTCCAGCAAGCAATCATAAGCTCAGATCGTAAAAAATGCATTTTTGGCCTCCTTCAAGAAGCAAAACTTCAACATGATGGTGTCTAATGCTCACCTATCCAAATTGGATGCATGATGGCTCAAAACAGATGCAATTCATCATATTTTTAATCTTGTAACAAGAACCAACAGGTTCAGCCCCCAATTGAGAGGTATTCATGCTCAAAAATCATCAAAAATACACTAATGTTTGGTGTTTTGAGCCCCCTAATGGTGTCTAATCCCTTCCAAAATTCATGAAAGCTCAGGGACAGCTTCATTACATCTTTGAAAACGTTCATACCAAGTCTTGGCTGAGAATTTTGAGATCTACCCCAAAATTAGTCCAAAAAACATAAAAAAAATCTTGGTTTTTGACCAATTTTGACCAAAATTTGTGGGAAAAATCCACAAATTCGTGCAATCAGATCCAAATACCTATAAATCCATTGCATGCAAGCACTAAAAGTTTTGATTCTAGTAAAACATGGTTTCTATAGCCCATTTATGGTCCAAAAACCCCAATTCTTGGTCCAAAATCACTATCTAATCAACTTTTTGACTATTCCAACATCATGCAATCATTAGATCCAATATTAATGACTGTAAAACAGCAAGTACAAACTGGAAAACGTACTACACTAGTACCTATGATCAATTTCAAGCAAAAAACTACAATTCTAGGTGAAAAATCCACTAAAACCATCAAAAATCCTTTGATTTCCAACAAAAACTATGGAGAAACCCCATAATTATGATCTTTAGGCTGCGCCTTGTCCTTTTCATATTTGACTTGTGACCTTGGCTGTCGATCTTGTTGACGTTGTTGCTGGCAGCGTAACTACTCCAGTGGATGCCTGCATATCCACTATCTCCACCCCCCAAAAAAAATTTGTTGCTGGAACTGTTCAGACGCCAGATTGGATCGGTGTGTGGAACACGTAATTGAAAACATGTTGAACATGTGACTGGACTAAAGAATGAACAAATTCTAACTAAATTTGTTCCGATCTTGCTGAAGTTGACTCAAAGATTAATATGGTAATGAGATGTAGGATTAACTCTAACTTGACATGGATTTCTCATGATTCTCAAAAATCCTAAACTATTGTACAAGGGAATCTGAAGATGGATAGATGAATGAAAATGTGTTCTTGAGATACTCTACGGAAGACTCTCGTGCAGTAGGTATTTATCATGCAAAAATCAATTACACACTAGGAATGAAGAGCAACAAAAAAATAAACAAACTATACAGAGAGTGAAAACTGTAGTGCACTTGTCTAACAAAACTTGCATTCATCAACATTGATAATGTACCTTGACAATTGCAATATTCCTTTTGTTTTGTAGAGTAATGTGACTTACTCTAACATGCCCTTTTCAAAACAAGGTAGGGTTGGTTACACTAAAATCTACCATCATTGATAGCAGATGTTGTAAGATATAGCTTGAGATGCATGTATGGTTGAGGTACTATTGTCCAAAGGACCTCTTTGAGCACAAGATTCAGAACCAAATCTCGATCTGGATTTCCGAATCCTAGATTTATTGTGTATTGGCACATTGGTAGCAGAGACTCCATTAAGGTTGGTTCTGGCCTGTGAGGGTTCAGCACCATAAAATTGGGGTCGTGTGCATGAGGACTCCGCTCTATCAGGTTCTTGTCCCTCAAATGGGTTTGTGGATGGCTCGTGTATTTGGGTCCGCATTCGGTAGAACCTATGACATCTGATTTGTTCAGCTACAGAGGACCTGATCTCGTATGGATAATCTTCGGGGATTTCAGGATCTGTATTGTCAGCCATTGGGTAGTGTTGTCTCGTTTTTGTGTTCGGTATGTGTTTCTGGTGTTTTGGATTTTTTAGGGTTTTTGGTTTCTGGTTTTTTTTTTTTTCAGCCTCTAAGGCTTTGAGGAGATGGTGGTTCAGTCGAAATGCAAATCAGAGGTGTCGTTTGAAAGTTCTGTGGTCTGGCATGGAGTTGGTCAGTTGAGATGGTGAGGAACCCCGTCAGTCAAGATTGGACCCAGAACCGTCAGTCGAGATCTGACGCGAATCCATCGGTCGAGATCTGATCGAAATCCGTCGGTCGAGATCCGACGCGAACTCCCCTATCAAGATCTTTCTAGTCTATTTAGTTTACTTGAATGCTAATTCCTACATTAATTCACAACAAGAACTGAAAACTAATCCACAACTAGGAAAACAAGAAATCTAATCCACTCTAAATCCACAACCACATCCAATATGAATGGAAGGGCATGATCATAGGGGCATCACTCAAGAAAACCATCATGATCAAGGAGCTCAATGGATGCATCTAACTCATGGAAGCTCTTCTCATTTCAGCATGGAGTTGATACAATACACAAAAAGCTCTTCTTCACAAAGAGAGAGTCTCTTAAATAAGCAAGAGAGTTCCTTAGGTGGCATCCTAGTGGAATTTCCACATTTCAAAAATTACAAGTGGAATAATGCTCTCCACTAGAGGTCACCATCAAAAGGTGGCTCACCTTACTTTCTTTAAGAGAGATCTACTTGCATTTATTACATTTGCCTAGAAATACTAGTTCCTACATGGTCATTCCATCTTCCGAGACTCACCATGAGGCTTACATAGTTCTTGCTTGTCATTACTACTAGTACTCCTCGGCTCTCATACTCGGCTCTCAGTCTTCGTTTGTCTCGTCTTCTCAGAGACCTCCTCGGTCTAAGATGAGAGGTGCTCTTGAGTTGCTCTGTCCGAGTATCTTGGGGATTTGTCAGAATCAACCAACATCTGCACAGCCAAAGATTATGATGTGAGATAGATTGGGCTTTCTTCCCCACCATAACTCGTGTGGTGTCGTGTGAGGGACAACGGACTTCTCTGTTCTATTCTGGATGTATGCGGCTGTAGCTAGTGCTTCAGCCCTTGTAGCCTTCGAGTAGGCCATCATGCATCTGGCAGCTTCCATCAGGGTCCTATTATTTCTTTCTACAACACCGTTGTGCTTCGGTGTGTAGGCTGCAGTCCTTCTATGAGTGATACCACAATCATTGCAGAAGTCAGTGAAACAATTCGAGATGTATTTGCCACCTCGATCTGTCCTGATCTGCTTCACTTTGTTGCATGTGCATCTCTTTGCCAGATTCACATATTCTGTGAATTTAAGTGCTTCAGGTTTATTCTGAATGAAGTACACTCTGGCAAAATTACTGTAATCATCAATGAAGGTTATATAATACTTTGAACCTCCTACTAAGATCACATTGAAAGGTCCACAGATGTCAAAATGCACTAACTCCAGAATCTTGGTTGTTTTGTAGGAGTCATTGATAAATGGAGTGCGTGACATCTTATCCTTTAGACATGCATCACAGGTGGTCGAACTGGTTACATTCGAGATGCTGACCCCTGTTATTGCTCCATGATGGCTTGTTTGATAAAGTGCCATTGAGTTCATGTGGCATAGTCTCATGTGCCACAAGGTGTATGGCGATTCATCATGAGTCTAATACATCTGATCTGTAGGCAGGCATATCGTCAGGTGATATAGATTCTCTTTTTTTCTGCCTTGAGCGATCAAGGTACTGGGACAGGCATCAATCATGTTGCATGCTTTGTCAGAAAATGTAACACGCATCCCTACATCAGCTATTCTTGCCACTGAAAGCAAGTCTTGCTGCAGTGTAGGCACAAACAAAATGTCTTCGAGTCGTCTGCCTCTTCCATTGGTGTTGAGCCACAGTGAACCAATACCGTTCACTTGATGTTTGGATCCATCTCCAAGAACTATGAATTTTGAAAGATCGCACTTCTAAAATTAGACATTATTCATCTTGATGTCATGAAGTGTGAGGTGGCTCCTGAATCAAGAATCACATCATGTGTGTCAGATGTAGACGTTGCACACACGTCTTCACAGATGTAGGCAGTCAAACAATTTATGTTCCATCTTTCTTCGCCCACTTTTGAGCTCTCAGGCTCCTCGACATAGGATGAATTGTTGTCGTTCTCCTATCTGTTTTGTGCTGATTTGTTTCTTGGGTTCAGGTGATAGTCTATGGCTGCATGACTCTTCTTGTGGTAGTGGATGCACTTAATCTTTGGATTGAGCCAGCACGTATCAACTGTGTGCCCATCTCGTCTGCATCTCACGCAAGTTTTCTTTTCTCCACCTTGCTGTTTCGACCTCCCTTTGCTCTTTCAGCTGCCTTTGATGGTCTCCTCTGCTTGCTGATCATGATTCTGCCTTTGATTTGACTCCCTCTTAGGCTTGAATTGTTTCTTGGATTTTTCTTTGTTGTCGTAGAGGGCCTGGTCAGAACCATCCTTGTGATCAAGGTGTTCTCTAGCCTCGACTTCCTCTCGAATTTCAATAATTGCCTTTTTGAGGATCATGGTAGGATCTTTCGCGAGCAGAGTTTTGGTTGTCTGAAAAGATCTGGGTAAGGCTCTCAACTAAATATATGAAATTGTACTTCCATAGAAGTTTTTTGAATATGGCTCGGAACTTAGATTTCCTGAACCCTAACGTTAGTCTATATTTGATAGTTGATTATTGAGAGATAATATTTCTATCATTCGAGATAAGATATTTTGTGATTTTGAGGAAAAAGTCGGGCTTGTAATAGTATTGGATACTCATTACTGACTTTTTTGAATCTTTGATATCTTATATGTTGTCTTCTGAGAACTTTTCAATTGAAATTATGGAATTTCTTTTTAAAAGGGGGGAAGAAAAAAATAGGAATAAGTCTTTCAAGGAATCAAACGGTTGCATTGATTTTTTGGGAAAAAATCTTGTATGTGTGCAAAGGTAAAACTATCCAGTTTGAAATAGAGGAACTCTCTAAGTGATTATTTTGATTAATTTGGAACTAGAGGAGTTTTGGGGTTATTGAGCTGTGAGATATTCATGAATATGGGAAGTAGTGGTAAAGATTATATTAAGGTTCACTGATTGTTACCAAAGTACCATTTTGTTATGGATTGGATCAGTGGAATAAAGTTTTAATCTTAACTCTATTAATTGATCAAGCCAAATATGTAGATTGCATTATTTTCTTAATGCGGTGGTCCGGTTGTAGTTTCTGGGCATCCAATTGGGTGATCATGAGGGAGAGATCAATGGACGATCGGTGGCAGTTGTTAACGCTAGTGTTTCAAAGCTTAGATGCAAAGAGCGTGCAGGTTGCAGCTTGTGTGTGCAGGCAGTGGCTTGAAACAGCCATGGACGATGGAACTCAATCGCCTTGAAAAAGGGCTGATCCTGTTGGTACCAGATATGCATTTCTTGAATATCCAGTTTGTATAGGTGGATGTCGATCTTATTAGCATCGGGGTCGTCGGAACTAGAACTCTGGTTGGAAGACTTGGTGAAAAACTGAAAAAAAAGCAATGTTCTAGAAAAAATGCATCGGTTGAGATTTGAGACAGGGATAAGGGTGGCTTCAGCTCGATTGAGATCTGATGGGTGTGTGTCAGTCGAGATTGGATGGAAGGTCATCGGTTGAGATGGGAGTGAAATGCTTCGGTCAAGATGGGACTTGATGGCTTTGGTCGAGAAGTGGCTGGATGGCTTCAGTTGAGAAGTGACTGGATGGCTTTGGTTGAGAAGGCAGGTGAAGGCATCAGTCGAGAAGGGACTGAAAAGACGTCGGTCGAAATGGAAGTGAAAAACGTGTGCAAAGTGAAGGATGTTCCTATAAGAAAGGAAGGTGACGGAATGAGGTTGGGGAGTGCTCTGGTCAAGATCGGACATAAGTGCTTCGGTTGAGATCTGATTGGATGTTCCGATTGAGATCTAACTCAAATGCTCCGGTTGAGATCTGACTGGAGTGCTCTGGTTGAGATCTGACTGGAGTGCTCCGGTTGAGATCTGACTGGAATGCTTTGGTTGAGATCTGATAGAACTCCTTTATGGAGAAATGGAGCTGTGTGATGCAAGTGAAGAACTCCAGGATGGAAAATATGACTGTGGCTCAAATTAGAAGTTCTTATTGGAAAGAAGTATCTTAGTGATTGGATGTGTGCTTAATTGGGAATATTGAGAGAAATGAGATGGGCCTAAAGTGTGACAAATCTGATGGAGTCTGGCATTTGTTGACTTATAACACGCATGGTAAATGGAAATTTACAGAAAAAATGAAAATGCACGAAAGTAAATAAATGCAGACATGAATTATAAAATTAGAAAAAAAAGGGTACTAAAAAGAGGCATGCAAAAAGACGATAATGAAACAAGAAAAAATGTAAAATATATATCACGGAATAAAATTAAATGGGGTCAACAAAAAATAACTCTTCGTAATACCGCCATAGATGACCACCATTGACGACAGTGTCTAGGAGTACTCCGTCGAGTGTTTGCGGCTGGACTGCACCATTAGGAATGATTTTATTGATAACATAAGGTCCTTCACTCCGGAATTTCAATTTTTTGGGGTGCTTCTTAGATGTACAAAGAAGTACCTGGTCACCTAAGTGTAAATCCTTGTTGCATAAGTGATGGTCACGCCAGGCCTTTTGGCATCTTTTGTTAACTAGTTGTGCATGGTAAGATATGAGTCTTGTCTCGCATAACTGGGCTAACGTAGATAGTCCGGTCTTTACTTCTTGTTCAATTGTAGCTTTCTCATAGAGATCTATAGAAAAGGCTTCCATGACTCTTAGAGAAGGTACTAAGAATTCTACAAGCATAAATTAAATTCCTCGAGTATTAATAACCATCAAGCTATTCGGCCCGTTTTACAAGATTTGTTAACGATATATGACAGGGCTTGATGGTCGGTATAGAAGGCAAAGGGCCTAGTAAGTAATGTCTGAGTTGTTGAACAACATAGACCATAGCCAATGCTTTTCTTTCGGTTGTAGTGTAGTTTACTTCAGCAGGCACTAGTTGCCTACTCAAGAAACATATTGGAAAGTCCTTGCCATACTCGCCCGGTTGTGCAAGAAGACCCACCCTATGGCATACTTACTTGTCTATATGCACATGGAACTCTTTCATGTAGTTTGGTGAATGAAGTATGGGTGCTGTTGTAAGGGCTATGTTTAACTCCTCAAAAGCTCTAATGGGTGCTTCGGTCCATCTAAGATCTACCACAACTAAATAAACGAGACGTGCCTTGCTGACATAATCGAATATAAAGATGCGATAATAATTAGTGTGACCTAGGAATACATAAACCTCCTTTAATGTTGCAGGTAAGGCCATTTCAAATATAACCTTGATTTTTGAAGGGTCGGTAGAAATACCGTCCTTTGAAATTATATGTCTGAGTACTGCCCCATGGGTGGCCCAGATTTGACACTTATCAAGGTTTCGTAGAATTCCAAATCCACGGCAGTGAATGAAGATTTTCTCTAGTGCATCAAGGTGCATAGCCACTGAGGAATGTACATCCAGATCGTCGAGATAAATCTCGATAATCCAATGTAACAAATCCTGAAACGCCCTTTGCATGACATGTTGAAAGGTAGAAGGGGCATTACACAGGTCAAAAGGCATGACATTGTAAGCATAAACCCCCATTTTCTATTGCAAAGGTTGTTTTATGTCTATATTCAGGGGCTATTTGAACAAGAAAATAACCGCTGAATCCATGCAAGAAACTGAAAGTTTTAGCTCCTGCCATTTCCTCTAAGATTTGGGTCGTTAAAGACAAGGAAAAATCGTCCTTTTTCATAACCGCATTAAGGTTTTTTAGATCGACATAGATACGGAGTTTGCCATCCTTCTTGGGTAAAACCACAATGGGTGATACCCAATCAGTATGTTGGACTTCATAAATGAAACCAGCATCCAACAATTTTTTAATATCCTCATCAATTCCCTCGCGATAGACAGAGTTACATCTATATGGTTTAGTCAACGTTGTCTTCTAAAAGTATAGTATGGACCGCGATATCAGGTGGAACGCCTTTCATTTCTGTGTAGTTCCATGCAAATACATCCTTGTATTTGCAAAATAAAGTTTCTAGATCAGAAAGTTGATCTGATGTAAGGTGTGCACCAACATGAATTATGCAATCCATCTCCTCGTCAAAATCTTTAAGATTTAATGGGATTGTTTTAGCAGGTCCTTCAAAGGAGTGGAAACTTGGTGTTAGTTCCCGATGTGGCTATGGTAACTGGATAACAACATCATCCAGTGTGAAATCTTTAAACTTTTGTGGAAGACCAAAAGGTGGTTCCACAAAGATCGGCGTTGAGTCACTACCGGACATGGAAGCTTGGTCTAATTGTTTGGTTTCCGTCGGTGTAGCCAAGGGCTTAATCGGTTGTTTAAGCTTCTCATGCATCTGTTTTTGACGCTCGGTTGATTTTGTATCAATGAATTTAGTTTTTTGTTTAGTTGTTGTGGGGGCGGTGTTGTTGCCTCACTTATCATGTCGTCATCGATTGTATCCCAGATTTCATCTGGATACACATCCCATGTATATATCCTATGGAATGGATTTTGGCGGATAAGGTTTGGCATCTAGATAGAGGAGGACATGTTGATCTGTCATTTCAACATCATTCATATGAAGGATACCTTCTTCCGAAACATGGGCGGTAGAGACGCTAGGTTCTCCTGGGCACCAAGCTATAGGAATAGGGTCAATCATTCTAAGCGGAATGATGGGTGTATCAATGTCTGTTGAAGATGGTAGAATGTACACATCCTTTGCAGCGGTTTCTATACAACATCTATTGGAATCAACACAGTCAACAATAGCCAATGCTTGACCCCAATTTATAATATCTGTGGATCTCGTATAGTGGTAGTGGGGTTGGATTTGGACACTATTGGATTCGTCATAAGTGTTGGATGACCAATCATTGTAAACCTTGGCAGGCTTTATATGTCCAGTCGAGTCACCCATTTTTCGTTATTGTCGAAGGTTAGTTTACTTCTTTTCCAATCCTGTACAACACCTGTCATCTGTAGCCAGGGTGTACCAAGAAGGAGTTTATAGGTATTGGCATCATCTGGTAAATCTGGAACGACACAATCGATTGTAAATTTGACACCTGCAATGCGAACTTGAATATTTGATAAATGACCTGTAGGATATGTGACTCGCTGATCAGCCATGCGCAGTTTGTAGCGTGGTTGATCGAGAGTATGGAATTCCCATGACTTTGCCAACAACAAAGCCATTATATTGACGCCTGATCCACTACCAAGGATAGCAGACACTGCGGGATAGTCCTTATAAGTCATAGGCAAGGTGATGCTAGTCCCCTTAGCAACCCCTGTATTCATCATATTCATAGGAATCTGAGAAAATTTAGGAATCTCTTCCGGTTTGCGCTATTCGTCAAGAATGAGAGGCAGCTGAAAACTATGATGGATATAGCGTTGAAGCCCTGTGAAAGATTTTATCATGCTATGGAATGGCATGGTGATTTGAGCTTGCAGGAGTTCAGAGAATACCTCAAGTCCTTGTAGGGATTGCTTTTTTTTGGGGATTTGAGTAGATAACAAACCTTTTGTATTTTCTTCCTCTTGTAAAAACTCATCTCTAAATTCATTGTACTGTCGTTGTTCCACTTTTGGATCTCGGTAATCTTTGGGTAAAGTGGAAGCTGTCATTGGGCTCCCCGGATGGTCAACTGATTTGGCAATGTGTTGCTGTTGTTCTTGGTGTTGGCGTTGTGCTCTAGTGAGAACTCTAATAGGTTCGGATGATATATGATGTGCTGGAAGGATTCTATTAGGCTGTTTAGGACAGTCTTTAAAATTGTGTTGTGAACACAGTCTGGACACTCCGCATGGTATTGGTTCTTAAATTTACAGTCAGCCATGAAGTGGCCAGTTTTGTCACAAATAAAACAGCGGTTGCTCATTGGTCCTGTGGCAATAGCATAACCATGTTGGATGGCTAGCTGTGCTGGATTTTTTGGTGGTGTGGAATACTCATCCCATTTGCACAAGCATGAGTTGTCGGTTTGATATGGTTGAGAACTAGCGGATGGGAGTGTTGTATCATGATTATATGAGTGATCGTAGGAGTTATCTACAAGATGTGTTTGTGCAGATTCTCGAGGGTGTCTTTGTTTTTGTGCTCCTAGATCAGGTTGTCCCCTTGGAGGTGGTCCTAAGAGCGCCAGCTGTGGTTGAGGTTCATGTCTAGATTGTCTGGTCAACTCTTGTATATGGACTTGGTTGTTTCATGGTGGATAATGTTGATTTGATTTTGTGAAACAAACTGTTGTCAAGGAGGTTGATAATGTCCCCTTGATTGGTTTGAGGCTGGTTCCTCGGGTTATAATACCAATAGAGTGAGGTATGACCCATAAAGTCACAGATGTCGCATTTGATCAAGGAAGTATCTGGGACCGGTTGGTATGATGGGCACTCATTGCCATTGTGTGCACCTCAACAGTGAGGGCACCATGTATTCTCTCATCTATGGTGGATTTGGCTAGTGAGTAACTGACCCGACATCGAGCTTTGGATAGACTTCAGAGTGTTTTGAAACTCTTTTGTGAGTTTCTCCATCTATTGCTGGTGTTGCTGGAAACTCCATTTGTGTTTTCCATAACTGTTCTCGTGTTTTCTCATTTGGTCGAGCTTCCTGGACAGCATGATATGCTCTCCATTCATGTGGCTCATCAACATATGATCCCTCGTCCTCTTCCCGAATGGCATCAGACATTGCTTGTTTCAATGATGTGTATTCATCATTGGAGTGAAGTTCACGTTCTATCCATCGTGGGAGTCCAACGAGGAACCAAATGATGAGCATAGATGCGGTTGGTTGTTCTTGTACCTGACTTTTTAATCTCTTAAATCCTTTCATGTAGTGATGTACTTTCTCATCTTTTGTCATTTTGATGTTACTCAGCTTGATAAAAGGACTTCGATCAAACAAAATGGCTTAAAACATTTGATGAAGGCTTCCTTCAAGAGTGACCAGTCTCGTTTATCATCATGATCAAGGTTAAAAAACCATTCTCATGTTCAATCGATCATGGTCATCGAGAAGAGCCGAACCATGGCTTTTGGTGATGTCTCGCCATAGACATCACATGCATTCTCAAAGACTTGAAGAAATCTTTGAGGGTCAGTGTTGCTGTCGTACTTAGGTAAATCTAACTTGGGAGTACGTTTTTCAGTACGCGGAACATTATTTTCAAAAGCTCCGTTTAAGTGAGCTCGTCCATGTGAAGATTCTGCAGCATGAAAGTGTGGTCGATCATATGGAACTTCAGCTCGCATGGGTTCCCATCTATCAAATGGGTTGGTTGATGGCTCATGGATTTGGGACTTCATCCTAGAATATCTATTGAATCGAGCCTGTTTAGTAGATGGAGAGACCATCTCTGGTGGATAGTCTTCTGTGGAATTCGGATCGTAAGGACGATCCATAGCAAATCTAGAGTACCTTAGGATTAGGTATGTAGGCCTCTTGGACTCTTTGGTAACTTGGATGTTTTTTGTTTTTTATTTTTTGGCCAAGGATATTAGTCAGAGACAAATAATGTGGTGGTGTCCAAATGGCACCATTTTTTTTGGTGTAAGGATTTTTCAATAAACTGGGAAAGAACTGCGATAAAGAGTCAATACAGAGAGGAGACTAGATGGTTATTCCCTGTGAATCAGTTCTTAGAGAGTATAAGTTGAATGTCTGAACAAGAAAAGAATTGGTAATCACCAGTCTGGACCGGTTTCAGAGTTGGGGCACTAAAGCCTCATCGTGTATACATTCACACACACATCAATGACACGGTGTTAGACACAATACTGTTGACTTGCATCCATATCATCCTATCTCCAATCTTGAGATTTGCATTTGCATATCCTCTCGTGCATGGGTCTGAAAATGGGCATTGTCTTAATCTGATGGAATTGGGAGCATTTGCCATGTAGGTCACAGGTGGGTTTTTGCAGGTATGAAGACACCAAATTGTTCAAAGCTCTGTGGTTAAATCCAATCCGGTTGCAGATGGATCCTAAGGGCTAAATCGATGGCCTTTGGGTAGGAAGTTGTTGAAGACATCCTACCAACTCATTGTGGTTAGCATCACCTAGCAAGGGTGTTGAGCCCACTAAACTTGATCCACCACCAGGAGCTGGTCTACGAAAGCAGAGACTCTGGGTCCGTCGTATGGGGACCATACTACCCAGTGGTAGTCGCGAATGTTAGTCGATATTTTCGCACGAAAAATCGGGCTACTATTGAAATTTAAGTTTGCAATAATTGAAAAACCCGGCATGTAAAGCTCGGTTATTAGAGAAAAATCGGCACAAATTTGCCTTAGGTCTGGGTCCCAGCCCGTCCTAAAGTGGCTAGACATAGTTTAAAAGTAAGAAACTAACTTTCGAAAAAACCGTCAAAAATATTTTGTGGTCAAGTTTTGTAAGACCGAGCCAAGAGTGCCGGTCCATCTAGAATTGGGTCTCAGCCTGCCCTAAATGAGGGTAGAGCAAATTTTGCGGCCTTAGAAATGGCCGGTAAATATTTTATGGCTTTTTAAAAAATTGGCCAGTTGTAAAATAATAGCTAGTATGACTGTGCTAAAATCTCACCATGTACTGAGTCCATTTTTACTAATATATGATCACTCAGTGTATTTTTTAGGGAAACCATGTTGTCGTGGGAGCCCTAGTCATGAATGCCGAAAAAGTCAACCACAGAAGAAAAAACCAAGAAAAAAAAATTTCGGGTGAAAACGAGACCGGAAAATATGGATTCAGTGTCAAGGAGTCAAAGAAATCCTAACAGCAAAGTTTGGGCAATTTACGGACAATTAACGAAATGTGTGGGCCAAGTGGTCATTAGAGGAGTTCTAAATCCAAAAAAGACCCTTTGTAAAGATTCTTTTTATATTTTTTCTCACACATGGACCAATCAAAACACTCAAATTTGAAATCTATGTAACGTAATTTTTTGATTCCACATTTTGATTCCACACTAAAAATGACATAACTTTTTAGTGGTAAATCCAAATTTAGCGAAGTTTGGTGCATTGGAAAGCGCTTGACAAGGGCTTTCCAATGATATGTTAGATGACATACTTTTGAGCTACGATTAAAAAGTTATGGCAAGTCAAAAGTTTTAGTGTTATAATATTTTAATAATATAAACTACATCTTGCACGAATTGCCACCTCCCCTCATACCAAGTACTCTACCCAGGCTGGTAAAGCACGTTTTCTCTCTCTAGGATTTTCTCTCTCTAGAAAGTCACTTTCTCTCTCTAGAATTTATTGATCCCCAGGCTTCCTTTAATCATGCCTAGATCGTGTGAGGTGATTGCACATCGATCTGAGCTCTCTGGACTTCGCTAGAACCGATCAAAGATTTTCAGCCATAGGAACTTGGTGCCGGCTGGATTCTGGTCACAGTGGCACCGGGTGCCGGGAGCAGCAGGGGTGCTGCTCGCGCCAGGGACAATACTAGTGCCGGTGGCGCCGGAAGTAAGGCTTGTAAAGGTAACTTTACAACAGGAAGCCATGCCCTCGCAACACATTTATTGACTCACTTTCTTTATTCGCTCTATGCTGGGAATACCCCCAATAGGACCCACGGCCTGAAGTAGTGCCAGTCCCTCGGCACTCTACCGGTTTAGTAAAGTGAGCATTTGGCTCGCCACTGGTTGATCAGGTATGTCGTTACGTCTTCCATAAAGGTGATTCTACCAATATTATTCAAGTCCTTACTTGTGTGTAGGGACTTGTGGACGCCGATGATCCATCGTTGATCGATCCGAACTTGGAAATGGCTCGTCCAGGGGTGGCCCAGAAGGCCGGCTCGGTAATACACATGAGCGATTGGCAGCTAATCCTCCACACGATCTGAGGCCAATGCCTTATTAAGATCGAAACAAATTGGTGGGAGAAAGTTATCCCACTTGGTCTCGATTCCCATAAGATATTCCAAGTCCTGGGCGTAAGTTGCTGCCGCGCGGGCTGTTGGATCTGGACAATTGAAATACTCAGTGGAAAATTTGCTGAGAGCCCTTTGGGCATTTACAACCATTGTCCAGCCATGCTCGGAGTTGATTTTTGGCCAATTGCAGTTGTTGAGCATGATTTTGTCCATTGGGGTGCCGCATTCCGCCCATTTGGTTCGTCGTAGATATGGCAGGAAATGGACGTTTACCCGAAGTTGTTGAGGACTTGTCACATAAGCCCTGATGGACGCAGGGTCATGCTCAAAGAGCTGGTGACGCCACTTTGGTTGTGGTAAGAGGGCGGGGAGTGCCTGCAGCTTGTTTCCCTTGATAGTTTGCGCTGAAAATGATATCTGCCAACTGTGTCTTGAAGACTCGTGGGGATATTTGGATAAGAATTTGTTGATTTTCTCCTCCACGGACTTGGGGCATCTGAAAGCCCAACTGGCAGATATAGAGTGCGAGCCTTTTGATGAGGAGGCTTGTCCTTCCCCGTGGCTTATGGTTGGGACCCGTGTCTTGGCCTTGGTCCTCCATCTCAGCGCCAGTATTGGGAGGCCCTTGGTCTTGCCCTTCTGACCCCTGGGCTTGTGTCCCCTGCTGCCTGCTAGCCTTGATCTTGGCTTGTGCTTGTCTGGGCAGCATCAAAGAGAGGTGGAATTGGAATTACCACCGGGGTTTGCTGAGCCTTCTATTCCATAAATTTTTGACAGGCCCTGAGGGCTTGTTTGACCTGGATGAGCTCCTGAGTTGCGTTGGCCCGATCGGAACTCCGCCTAGTAGCTGTTCAGAGTTTGACTGTAGACCTACACCTGATGCCTGAAAAGATTCATCTCTGCTTGAGAGAGTGGCCTTGAATCAGGTGCGGATTGAGCTAACCAGACTAGTTTTTCACTTTGCAGTGCTTGCAGCTCCGCTCCCAAGCGTGTATTTTCTGCTTTATATATCTGGAGTTGCGCTTGGAGGGGGCAAGTCGTTGGGACACTTCAGACTGAAGCTCCTGCACCTTTGTGGAGACATCCGTCAGCGCTTTGGAGAGGCTCTAGATATACTGATTGAGGCCGTCCTCATTTTGCTGCAGTTTCGTGATCTCCCAGTGCCCGTCTTGTTCGTGTTGTTGAGCGATGATCAGCTCATGCTACAACTTTGTGATTTTTGCACGTCTCCAAGGCTTGGTAGGTCGTCGTTAGGTCCGTTGGAGCAGTCGATACACTGAGCTTGTAGGGGCTTGTGAGGTAGTGGCCCCGACGACCTGTACAGTGTCGTCGTCGTCCTCCTCTATGAGTTTCTCCGGTGATCTCTTGTCATCTGGTGCGGTGGGATCTACATGATCTGGTGATGGAATAAAGACAATTTGTACAAATGCGTCATCAGGCAACGGTTGGTCGCCCTCGGCAGCCTTTGATGGAGAAGTGGGTGGTGTAGGAGGAACAAAAGTGGAGACAGGAATGGGGACAGCTTGTCCAAAAGAGAGAATGGAGGGGATAGAGGAAAACTGTAGGGTGGTTGTGGATGGAAGGAGAAGATAGGGTTGAAGTGGCCTGGCATGGCGGTGAAAAGTTTATAACTTGCATCCACACCAGGGTGTCCGGAGACAACTGTGAATCAGCAGGATTGAACTGGAGAGGGACAACGGTGGAAACAGGGGTAATAGAAGATGCAATAGTAATGGAAGGGGTGGTAGATGATAGAACAGAGGGAGAAGTAGTATCTATAGATGAGATGGGAATGAAAACAGAAGCGACAGTTGTGGGAGGAACAGAAGGAAGAGGAACGACAAAAAAAACAGTGGTAGGGGGCTGTAAAGAAGAGGAAGTGGCAGTGGTAGAAGCCAGAACTGTTACTGGTGGGGTGGTGGTGGTACGACATCTGGTAGCAGGTGGAGATGAGGAGGAGGGGGCAGCGCCACACATTTTTTTGCTGGCCATCATGTCAGTGACTACAATTTGGACAGATGTGGATGCGGTGGATGGAGGATAGAGGCTAGTGTGTGGCACAATGTATGATAAAAGGCTGGAATGGCGGAAGCCGTGCACTTTTGCCTTGAGAAGTGCACAGGTGAAGCTACATAGCAAGGGACCCGTTGCAATATGGTCACAAGTGTTTGGTTTGATGGAGATTGTTAATTCGTGGATGAGGAAGGCATGCCAGTCGTATGGCAAAATTGTGGGTGTTCACAAATTCTTGTTGAATTTGTGAACATGGCTTTTTTTTTTCTTCTTCTTCTTTGTTACGTCTCAAGTGGTTACCGCTTTGGAAACCGGGTGTTTTTGCCTGTTTCTAGAAGCCAATTCTTTATAGTTAAGTCCTCTTGTTTAGAACGGTTTCCAGACAGAAATGTTTCTCAGTTTGCAAAGTGTATTCCCAACCTGTTAGTGGGATGCAATGGTTACGTTCACTCAGCTACATGCATTTACAAGCCATGTAACCAAACTCTGCTCAAGCATAGATTAACGTTCTGGACAGAGAGCAAGTCTACAAATCTGTCTACCAAACTATCCTAAGAAATCAGAGAACAATACAACAACAGGATTAAGCTACACAACAAGAAACAAGAATCAAGAAAGCTAACTTCCTAACAACATTCTAGCAACCCAAGAATCAAGAAACACCCATTTCTTGATGCTTGGAATACCCAAGAACAATCAAGGACAAGATTGTTAGTGAATATGCAAGATTAGATCCACAATCTCAGTCTATATAGTTTACCTGCATGGTGAAACTACAAAATCAAGAAACAAGGAAGTTAATCCACATCTACATTCCACATTGCAAGAAAGTAAGCAAGAAATCTAATTAATCTACATTCACAACAAGAAATCAGAACATGTTCATAGGAATTTCACTCAAGAAGATAGCCATGAACAAGGAGCTTCTCAATTGCCAAGAACTTGTGGAGGATCTTCTTTACTCAATCAAGAGAGATGACAATACAATAAAAGCTCCCTCACAAGAGAGGGGGGCTAGAGGTCACCATCAAAAGGTGGCTCACTCTAAGTTATTTAAGGGGGTCTACACTTATTTACATTGCCTAGGAACATTACTAGCCCCTACATGGTCATTCCATCTCTGGGATACACCATGTAGGCTCACATAGAAAATAACTATAATCCTAGCTAGTAATCCTCAGCTCTCATGCTCAGCTCTCAGCTTCTTCTGCTCACCTCCTTTTGAGACCTCCTCGGCCATGGTTGAGAGATACTCTGTGTCTTCAGCTTGGCTCAGCATCTGGGGATTCTCTGGAATCCGCTAACATTATCCACCCCTAATCTGTTGCAGGATCCACTGCAACACAAGTCAGGTGATGTCATTCCGCTTGGCACTTGGAAAAACATGGATCTTCATTCACTTCCGTAAAACTAGGTGCTTATTATCTGCAAAACTGTTCTGCAAAAATGGGGATCCCTCAATGGCCGCTACATTCCAGCCCTCTTGAAAGCCTCTTGCGAGTCCTGCTCACCTTGTTATCATGCAACCCGCTTTCTCGAAACTCATTTTTCATCCTAGGGCCTCAAAGACTTGGAAGCGTACCCTACTTCCATAGGATAACGGCCCTAGGTAATCCCGCATCTTTTCTATGAAGCCCATTTCCTATCAGTCTTCTATCATAGTGACATTACGTGATGACATGAAGGCCGCTCTGTAGTAGAGTCGGGCCATCATCTTTTTCTGACTGGAGGGCTATGTCAGGATTGATCCTTATTGGATCCAAGCCACAATCCCAAAAACACTCTTGCTGCATTAGAAAGGCCATTGATCAACAATATTTGGCACTTTTCTGCACGCACAGATCAGCACTAGTCTTGTATTTGTGCCCGAAATATATTATATATACAGTTCCTAACAGGAGAAACTATGAATTGGTAGGTATTGGAGAATAGAATGTGTTGCTCTTGTTTCTAGCAATTTGATTTGTTTTTAGAAGAATTTTAGGCAATCAGAGAGTTTCAGAGGGTACTCAACTCATGGGATATGCCAAAGTGAGCACACATCTGTCTTTTTCATCAATTTTCATTGTCAATCAAGTAGAATTGGATAGAAGTGAGTGTTCTGAGGTCTTAGACTTTTCATTTCACACATATTACTGTGTTTGAGTTGAAAGTAAGTTCCTAGAGAGTTTGTCAGTACATTGAAACTCATGGGAGAAATAGACTTCATGCTTGCATGTGCTTCTTCTCTTGTGACTGAAGCAAGATCCAAATTCAAGATAGATTGATTTTCTATATTGAGAATTTGTTCTCATATCTGTTGCTAGATTTCATAGGGTGGATCAACATCTGTGTTAGATCCTAGATTGAGATAGCAAGCACCATTCTTTCAGTTCCATTTTTTATCATTACTAGCATTTCTCACCAAGAAGATGTCTTCATCTGGTTCACATTTCTTAGAGCATAGTGAGAGATTAACATCTTCCAATTATGCAATGTGGAAGATCAGAATGGAATCATTGTTGATTCTACAGGATGTAATAGATATTGTGAGTGGAGCTGAAGAAGAACCTGCTGCACCTAAGGAGGCTGCAGCATTCCACAAAAGAACCAAAATTGCCCTTCATTTTATAAAAATGAATGTTACCAATGAAGTGTTAAGAGAGATCAGTACATGCACCACTACCAAGGAAGCTCGGGATACTCTATAAACAATCTATAAAATCAAAAATACTTCTAGATTGCTTACACTTAGAAACCAAATATAAGTTATCAAAGAGTAGATGAGAGTGCTTCATCATATGTCATGAGAGTTAAGGATCTTCATCAAGAGTTAGCTGGTATTAGTGATGCCCTTAAGGACACTGAACTTGTTCAAGTAGTCCTAAATGGACTTAGAGATGAGTATGACAATATTGTGCAGACTTATGTTGTTAGAGAGGATCTTCCATCCTTGGAGACACTGCAAGGTGTCCTCATTGCTGAAGAAAGCAGGCAAGAGAACAAGATGCTGAGGATCAACAGACTTTCATTGAAAGATGGTGGAGATGACAAAGCACTCTTCATCAGAGACAAGTCAAGAGACAAGGGCAAAGGACAACAACACTTCAAGAAGGACAAAGCCAAAGAAGGTGGTGAGGATCAGTCCTCACAAGGTGCAACATCCAATGGCAAGAAGAAGCTGTCAAAGATCAAGTGTTTTTTCTATGGCAAGAAAGGACACTATGCATCAAACTGTTTCAAGAAGAAGAATCGATCTAAGCAAGCTAACCTTACCAATGAGGATGAGTGTGAGGGTGTAGAGAGTGAAAGAGAGGATTCATTAATGATGTCTACTTTTTCATCTTTTCCTTTTAAGAATGAAGAAGTTTGGTGGATAGATAGTGGGGCTAGTTCCCATATGTCTAGTTCTAGGAACTCTTTCACTAATCTCATGTCATATCTAGGTGCAAAAAGGTCAATCTATACTACTAATGATGTAGAGTGTAGGATTGAAGGAATAGGTAGCACTCTATTGCATGCATCATCATCAAAAAAATTTTGCTTGCATGATGTATAGTATGTACCTAGATTGACTAAGAATCTCATTAGTGTAGGACAGTTGTTTGATAGTGGATTGGATGTCAAGTTTCAAATTGACAAGTGTATAATCTCAAGAGAAAATGAAGTTATTGCTAGAGGATCTAGAATTGGTAAGTTGTACAAACTAGATTCTAGGGAGAGTGCTAACATTTAAGATATTGCTTATGCGACCAAGGCTCTACAAGATGATCTGTGGCACAAGAGATTGGGTCATCCCAATTTCAAAGCCATGTAATCTATGGTCAAAGAAGGAAAAGTTGTTGGTATTCAAAGAGAGTTTTCTTGTTCATATACTCCTCAGCAAAATGGAATTGTTGAGAGAAAGAATAGAACTTTGTATGAATGTGCAAAAGCCATTAGGCCAGAAGCTTCTCTGCCTAAAGAATTTTGGGGAGAGGCAGTTGCATGTGCAAACTATCTTTGTAATAGGCTTCCAAATCTTGCAATAGGAGGAAAGACACCATTTGAGATGTTGTATAAGAAAAAGCCTAAGGTAGATCATCTTAGGATTTTTGGCTGTGTATGCTTTGTGCATGTGCCTCTAGAAACTAGGAAGAAGGAGGATCCTAATGCAGTGAAAAGAATTTTTGTAGAGTATGCATCCACTAAAAAAACGTACAAGATTTATTTGCCCTCTACTGACAAAAATGTTGTTAGTAGAGATGTGATCTTCCATGAAGATCAGAAATTTAACTTGGATGATGCACAGATCAAGGATACTCATGCAAAGTCAATCATCAATCTTGATGCTGTTCAAGAAGAGGTGAGGCGGAGGCTTGAGAAGGAGCAAATTCAAGCTACCACACCTAAAAGATCTACACGAGCAAGATCTGACCCAAGGAGGTTCACATATGATGAAGAAGGAAGGCAAGTGGAAGGTGAAACTTCCTATCATGCACTTTTTATATCAGATGACGAGCCTAAGGATGTCCAAGAAGCTTTTCAATCCAAGGAGTGGGTTGAAACAATGACCCAAGAATTTGAAGCCTTGAAGTCAAATAACACATGGGAGCTTGTGGAGCCACCAAACAACATGCATGTGATCGGATGTAAGTGGGTATTCAGAATCAAGTATAATCATGATGGATCTATCAATAAGTATAAAGCAAGACTTTGTGCCAAAGGCTACTCACAAATTAAAGGTCTTGACTATGAAGATACCTTTGCACCAGTTGCAAAGATGGTAAGAATTCAAATACTCATATCTCTTTCATGTTTTCACAAATGGAGTATGTTCTAGCTTGATGTTTCTAATGCATTTCTCAATGGCTACCTTGAGGAGGAGATTTATATGGAGCAGCCTCCAGGTTTTGTGAAGGAAGGTGATGAATCAAAAGTTTGTCTTTTGTTCAAAAGTCTGTATGGACTGAAACATGCACTAAGGTCTTGGTATGCAAGGCTCAATTCCTATCTCATATCACTCGGATTTTGTCTAAGTGAATATGACCCTTCTCTGTATTATAAGTTTGTAGATAATCTTGTAATTATTCTTCTCATCTATGTAGATGATATCATTATTTGTGGAAACAATGAGAAGTTAGTTGAAGAAACTAAGCATGCACTTGGTACTGAGTTTAAGATGTAGGACTTAGGAGTTCTTCACTATATTCTAGGCCTTGAAATAGATTTTTGGAAAGGTCATGCATTTATAAGCCAAAGTAGATATGCACTTTCCATGCTCAGGGAATTCCAGATGGAGAATTGTAAAGGCATAGATACACCTATGGAACACACTGTAAAAGTTCCTATTAAAGATGATGAAAAATCCTTTGGGGACATCACTCTTTATAGGAGACTTATTTGCTCACTTATTTGGTTAACAGTGACTAGGCCTGATCTAAGCTTTTGTGTTCATAAGCTAAGTCAACACATGCAGGATACAAAGTTATATCATTGGAAGTTGGCTAAAAGAGTCTTGAGGTATATATCTTCTATCTTGGATTATGGACTATTCTATGAAGGAGAAGATCTGACTTTGATTGCTTTTTCAGATTCAAATTTTGTAGGAGACAGGTTGGATAGCAAATCCACAAGTGCTTACACTATATTTCTTGGAGGAAATTTGGTTTCTTGGCTATCAAAGAAGCAAGCAACTATTTCCTTATCATCCTGTGAAGCTGAATACAAATCTCTTACAACCACAACAAAGGAGGTTTTATGGATCAAAAGGCTACTTTTGGAGCTAAAGTGTTATGCAGATGAAGATTTACCAATTATCAAGAATGATAACATTTCTGCTCAGGCTTTTGCAAATAATCCAGTCTTTCATGCAAGGAGCAAGCATATTGAAGTGGCTCATCATTTTGTAAGAGAAAAAGTCATTGGGAGAGAGATCTCATTGGAGCATGTTTCATCTTCGAATTGTGTTGCAGATCTTCTCACCAAGCCTCTACTCAAGAATGTATTTATGAGGTCAAACCTTGGCCTAATTTCGAAATCTATGTTGATAGGAACATAATTTTTAAGGAGGAGTGTGAAGATTATTAAAATATAATCTTCCTATCTCAAGTTTGGAGTCATGTCCATGGTGATTTCCACTAAAATTCATGTTGTACATAAAAGGAGTGTGAATTGAGCACATATCCTTCTAGTGTAGCTCGGATTTGAGTTAGTTAGGTTCAATTATGATGACATGCAGATGTTTAGATAGCATGCAAAGTTTTACTGTATGCATGCAAGCCACATGCAATCGGTGCATGCAACATGCAAAGTAGTTTCTGTGATCTACACATGTCTAGGCAGTTTTATGAGTTGACATGTAGTACATGCAACATCCATGCATGCAGTTACACATGTGGATCTCTGGTAGGTGAATTAGTTTAGCTAAGTGGACTTTCCATGCAACTCCATTGTAGGAATTCGAGTCTCTCTCATATAGGGAAAGCTGGGCATGTTTTGCCATATTGTGAATATTGAGATTTTGGTGTTTTGGACTCATTCTCTCTCTACCCAAGTTTTCTATGTATGATTTTCTCTCTCTACCCGAAAGCAGCCTCTTTTTTCCATACTGAACACTTAGAATTATTTCTGACATTCATTTCTCATAGTGAAGAGTTATATTTTTTCATCAGATGTATGCCATTGTGCTCTTGCCTTAGATTTTTCAAGCACACTGTTCTTTGATCAATCTTGTGCAATCACAACACCTCAGTAAGATCCTGTAGGGTGTGTGGTGAAGTTCACACGTGCTAAAAACTTCACAAAAAGAGTGCTTTGTGCATTGAAACAGGTTGGAAGAGAGGATCGGGACATTGCTACATGGCTACATCAAGTGGAGTCATGTTGGAAGCCAATGATAGGCTTACCTCAAGTAGCTATTCATTGTGGAAAGTGAGGACAAAATGACTTCTTGAGATGAATGATGTTTTGGATATTATTGTAGGTTTGGAGGAGAGACTAGCAATACAACAAGATCAAATGAGGTATGACAAGAGGGCCAAAAGGGCTCTACACATGATAAAGATGAATGTTACCAATGAGCTTCTCAAGGAAGTTGGTAATAGTACTTCATGAAAGGATGCTTGAGATTCATTAAAGAAGCTTTATGAATCCAAGTATACTTCTAGAGTGTTGACTCTAAGAAGGAAATTCTTTTCTTGTTTGCAAAAGAGTGAAAAAAATCCAAATACTTTTATTTTGATAGTGAAAGCATTGAATGACGAGCTAGCTTGCATTGATGAGAGCATTCAAGAAGGAGAGCTTGTTCAAGTTATTCTTAATGGATTGTTGGATGCTCATGCTAACATTTTTCAAAGTCTTGCCATTCAAAAGTGCTAAGTAAAGGCCTTAAAATTGAGTTTGATGGAGATGCTTGTATGACCAAAAGGAAGGATATCTTGATTGCAAAAGGCAAAAGGCAAGGGAAGTTGCTCAAACTAGATGCTTGTGTTATTGCTAACCAAGTTGGATGTGTTTCAAGAGATCAAATACCTATTCGAGTGGTTTGGCATAAAAGGATGGGACACCGCAACTTCAAGTCATTGGAGGTAATGGCTAGGGAGCAAGTTGTGATTGGTCTTCCAAGTTTCTTGAAAAGTATCAATCATGTTTATGAGTCTTGTGCTTTGTCAAAGTCACATAGACTACCTTATACTAGATCTACATCTAGATCTATAAAGACTTTTCAAGCTATACATTCGGATATTCAAGGAATCACTACAATTAGCAATAGTGGAGCTAAGATGTATGTTGCCAAATAATCGTCTAGAGTGGTGGCACTCTTGGTATCCGACACTTTTAGGTTTGAACCCTCAGGCCTTGGTCCGGACAAAGGTGTCAGTCTGGAAAATTCTTTGAGAGTTGCACAGTTTCGTCAAGTGGTGGGGCTTGATATGAAAAATTGAAGTTAGGTGGCAAAGGAGGTGAAATTAGTTGATGAGTGATGGGTGGTGGGTTAGTTATGAGGTTGTATTTGGTTGCGGGTGAAATGAATTGCTTCAAAAACTTGTCATCAAATTTAAAAGAAGATGTGGTAGGTATGGTGTTAGAGGTGGAGGTGGTCGAATAAGTGGGAGAAAAAAATGAGGGTTGGTAAGATAAAAAAAGTGTTCAGAAAAAAGATAGGGTAAGTGGGACAACTGGGTGTAAGTGGAACAACATATAGTGGGATTATGGAGAGAGCCGGTGGTAGATCCTGGTAGTGGAACACCAAGTCCAACTCCTTGTTGGTTGATAGATCGGCTTTGTTCTGGAGCTCCAGCCCCATCCTGATCAACATCATCTTTCAGCACTGATACGCCTGCATCAAGTCTACATGACGTATTCCAAATGAGATCTAGTTGTTGTCTTGATCAGAGGAGTTCCTCTTGCAAGTTACTCGTGCTTTCTTGGAGTGCTAAAAGCTTTTTATTGTTTTCTTCGTCGGAGATTTGGACATTCCTCTTTAGGGCTTCGTGTTGCTTTATTAGAGCCACATGCTTTTCCATTTTTATTGCAGCACTTGAAGGGACTGGAATTAATGTCCTTTGGCCGTATGGGTTGCTTTGACCAACCTCATCACATCAATTAGTCCCTTATTCTCATGAGTTAAGAGATCCATCTAACGCTTGAGCTGGTCTTGCACTTGTTGTAGAGACTGGAGCTGAGATGAGAACTTGGCTTGCTCCTCTTGCCTCTGGCCTTTTCAGCATTGATTTCTTCTAGGGCTGTCTACAACTATGTTGATGTGTCAGCATTTGCTATTCGTGTTTGTCTGAGCCAGAAGGACGAACGGAAGAAAGACCATCCAACATACTATGCAAGTCACCAGCTTAGCTCCTTGGAAAAAAAAAATTATCGGCAATAGAAAGGGAAGCATTTGGAATGATTTTTACTGAAAAGAAATTTCGGCATTATTTGCTGGAATATGCTTTTATATTCAAATGTTGATCATTACGCTTTAAACTATCTTGTTAATAGACCTGATATCTCAAAGATTATTCAAGCTTTACATTCCAAAGACGTTGGTGGACATTTTGCTTTGAAGAACATTGCTAATAAGTTTTTGACCGCCAAGTATTGGTGGCCTACCATGTTCAAAGATGTTTCTGTTTATATTAGATCTTGTGATCCATGCCAGAGGTCTGGTAAACCAACCAAATCTATGAATTGGCCATTGACACCAATTATTCCACTTGCACCATTTGAAAAGTGGAGGATTGATTTTGTCAGACAATTAAACCAGTAACTCGACACACAAAATGTCGATATATTTTGGTTGCAACGGATTATACGACAAAGAATGTTGAAGCGGAAGCGACGAAACAAAACGATGCGAAAACTGTCGCTGCTTTTCTATTTAAGTCTATAATGAAACGATATGGGTGTCCTCTTGAATTAGTCAGTGATCGTGGTACTCATTTTCTAAATGATACAATTCGTTTACTGACGACATATTTTCTGATCAAACACAGAAAGACAACCCCGTATAATCTGAAAGCCAATGGTTTAACTGAAAGGGCGAATAATATTTTATGCAAGATCCTTAACAAGATTACTATTGCACATGCTACAGGTTGGGATCAAAAGCTACCTTCAGTGCTCTGGGCATATAGAAACACGAAAAAAAGCACAACGAAATAGACTCCTTATTTTCTTACATATCGTATGCATCCAATTCTTCCGATTGAATTCGAGGTGCCAACTTTTCAAATACAAGCAGAACGAACAGAAGAAGATTGTATTAATGAAAAACTGTTAACTATCAACCTTGTCAATCTACAAGCCAAGGTAACACCTGGCTTCTCCCATATCTACAATCTCAAAATGTTTCGAGATATCATTCTTCACTTCAGCAATCGGCTTCTCACTCTTGCAGAGTATCAGAGTGTCGTCCACATACACAACCACAATGATAATCTTCCCATCTGCAATGCTTACATACACATTGGAATCAGCCATTAGTGGCTTGAATCCTAATGATTTCAGGGCTTGATTCTTCTTTTTGTACCATTGTCAAGCTGACTGCTTTAGACCATAGATACTCCTATGCATTCTGTATGCATAATCAGGAAGTGAATTCGAGACATATGTTAGGGGTTGATCCATGTAGACTCTTCGTCTAACTCACCATGCAAGAAGACTGTCTTCTCATCCACAATGTGGAACCTAAGGTCATAAGCAGTTGCATATGCAAATAGTAAACGTATGGACGAATGTTTCATGATAGGGGAGAAGGTTTCAAAATAGTCAATACCACATCTCTAAGAGAATCCCTTCGCTACCAATCTTGTCTTATATTTCGAGACATCTCCATCTGGTCCATACTTGAGCTTGTAAACCCATTTGCATTCTACAACCTTTCGCTTATCTGATAATGGCTGCAACGTCCATACCTAGTTCTTCCTCGTGGATTCCATCTCCTCGTTCATGGCTTGGATCCATTTGTCCTTCTCTAAACATTCAATTGCCTCCTTGAATGTCTGTGGTTCACCACTGAATCCATAGAACTCTTTTGATGTGGAAGCTGAGCTACCTGGCACATATATATGCTGGCACTCTTCGTTGTCTTGTCGACCTTCTAGGAGATCCTCCTAGGACAGCAATGCCTTTGCCTTTGTCTGCTATGCTAGGTCCGGAACCATCTTGGTTTATAGGTATTGTAACAGTAGGCTGCCTCTCAAATCTTTCGTTTTCTGATTTGTCACTAAAATACGAAGCAACTCATAAATCTTCGTTTTCATGTTCGTCTTCTGCTCCCTCTGTCACTGGTGGCTAATCATAGTACTGTCTTTCAAGAACTTCATAGCTGACATGATCATCGTTGGCCATTGTCTTGCTCTCATCAAATCTGACTTCTCTGACTGTCTTCACAATGTTCGTGTCTGGCATGTAGACTCTGTAGTATGACGAATTGTTGTCATATCCTACCAGATATCCCTGTTCAGCTTTCTCATCAAGCTTCTTTTGAAGTTTATAAAGAATATGTGCATAAGTTGCACAACCAAAGACTCTGATGTGAGATAGGTTGGGTTTTCTACCCCACCATAATTCGTGTGGTGTCGTGTGAGGGACACTAGACTTTTCTGTCCTGTTCTGAATGTATGCAGCTGTAGCTACTACTTCAGCCCACATTACTCTTGGAGCTTTCGAGTAGGCCATCATGCATCTGGCAGCTTCCATTAGAGTCCTATTCTTCCTTTCTGCAACACCGTTGTGCTGCGGTGTGTAAGTTGCAGTCCTTCTATGAATGATACCATGATCATTATAGAAGTCAGTGAAGCGATTCGAGATGTATTCGCCACCTCAATCTGTCTTGATCTGCTTCACTTTGTTGCCAGTGCATCTCTCTGTCCAATTTACATACTCTGCAAATTTGTCAAGTGCTTTTGATTTATTCTGAATAAAATACACTCTGGCAAATTTACTATGATCATCAATGAAGGTAATGTAATATTTCAAGCCTCCTACTGAGATCACATTGAAAGGCACATAGATGTCAGAATGCAGTAACTCCAAAATCTTAGTCGTTCTGTAGGAGTCTTTGACAAATGGAGTGCATGACATCTTACCCTTCAGACATGCATCACAGGTGGTTGAATTGTTCGCATTCGAGTGACCCCTGTAATTGCTCCATGATGGCTTGCTTGGTAGAGTGCCATTGAGTTCATATGGCATAGTCTCCTGTGTCGTAGAGTGTCAGGCGAATCATCATGAGTCTGATGCATCTGTAGGCAGACGTACCTTCAGGTGATATAGATTACCTTTTCTTCTACCTTGAGTGATCAGAGTACTGGTAATATCATCAACAACGTTGCATGCTTCGTCAGAAAATGTCACACACATCTCTACATCAGCTGTTCTTGCCATAAATAGCAAGTTCATGTTCTTGGCACAAACAGAACATCTTCGAGTCGTCTGTCTCTGCCATTTGTGTTGAGCCACAGTGAACCAATACCGTTCACTTGATGTTTGGATATGATCCCCAAGAACAATGAATCTTGATGGATCTACACTTCGAAAATCAGACATGATTCGTCTTGATGTTACAAAGTGTGAGGTAGCTCCTGAGTCTAGAATTACCTCCTATGTGTCAGGTGTTGACGTTGCACACACGTCTGCGCAGATGTAGGCTGTTGAAGTATTTCTGTTTGATCTTTCTTCGTCATTTCTGAGCTCTTTGGCTCCTCGACATAGGATGAACTATTATCGTTCTCTTGTCTGCTTTGTGTTGATTTATTTCTTGAGTTCAGGCGACAGTCCATGGCTACATGACCCTTCTTGTGATAGTGGATACACTCAATTTTTGAACTGAGCCAGCACCAATCGACTGTGAGCCCTTCGCCTCTGCACCTCATGCGGGTCTACTTGTCTCCACTTTGTTGTTTCGACCTCCCTTTGTTCTTTCATTTGCCTTTGCTGGTCCCTTCTACTTGCTAATCACGATCCTGCCTTTGATTCGACTCCCTCTTAGGCTTGAATTGTTTCTTTGTCTTTTCTTTGTTGTTGTAGAGGGCTTGGTCAGAAGCATCCTTGTGATCAAGGTGCTCTCTAGCCTCGACAAACTCTCGAATCTCAACAATTGCCTTTTCGAGGGTCATGGTAGGATCCTTTGCGAGCAAGGTTCTGGTTGTCTGGAAGGGTGTCTTGGTAAGGCTCTCAACAGATAAGTGAGTTGCTTCTCTGCTGACACTGATTTTTTGCTCCATAATTGTGTAGTGATAGGAAAAGATCCTTCATCTTCCTAATGAAAGCCTGTGAGGTCTTTGCCATCCCACTGCAGGTTCGTCAACTGATCTTCCAGCATCATTATTTGACTGCATGATTTAGTGTATCCCACATCTCTTTTGCCTTGGAGAGTGTTGCCAGGTCAAGCATGAGGCTATCCTCGATGGATGATGATAGCAAGGCTACTGCCTTGTCATTTTTCTCTCTCCATTCGCGTAGCTCTTTGCCTGTCATTGTAGGCATCTCCTCGGTGCCATCCATCCAGGGGAATAATCCTTCACTCTTTGGTATCAGCGAAGTCTTCACCTTCCATGCTAGGAAGTTACATCCAAACGAATCCAAAACTATACAGATCTTGGATTGTATGCTACTGATTGAAGCCATTGTTTCTAAATTCATGTTCACTTGTTGATGGTTGATTGTTTGAATGCTTAGCCTCCTGGATTTGATAGCTTTTCGGCTATGTCAGACTATGATAAGGTGGATTCTGATACCACTGATGACAAATCTGGCCAAAAACTCTGGTGACAAATTGATAAAAAACCCTCGAACGATTTGTGAAACTTTTGCAAACCTCGAATTATTTATGTTCGAGAATAATTCGTGTTGGATCAATCAGGCTCTGTAATGCAACAAAACGAAACGAGACAAAATCTAGGTGAAAACGAAACGAAGTGAAACTTAAATGAGCTCTGATATTGATTCATGCTTGAAACATAGAGATCGTAAAATGAAACGAAACGAAACGAAATGAAACAAAACACGAAACATGAAACAAGTTCGTCAGGAATTCAGATATGACTACTGGTCATCGCCAGCTATATCACTCCTAGAATCCTTCAAAGTGTAGTCAGACACTGCTGATCTACGTTAACAAATTAATATGGCATTCAACAATATCAAACCAAGGTGTGGAATTAAATGAGCAAGTGAATCAGACACACAAATAGCATCAGACAAAAAATACATTCATGATCATACAATCATTTAGAATAATAATGTGCACAACAACTACAATATCATCTATTGATTTTCTGATTCTTCAAGCACTATGCGACAGATCCACACAGTGCATTGGCATGAGAGAAATACAGTTCTCTCACGAAGAGTGTCTCGCTTACTAGCGGAATTCTGGATCTACAGATCCTCTACAGAATTGTCTCGCACACAGGCGGACATGTATTCTGTATTTTCGTCTTCAAACTTCGTGTCTTGCTTACTAGCATACTTCTTGATCTACATTATGCATCAAATAGAAAGTATATAGTCGCGTCATGTAACTTCTAGATTAGAGTGATTAAACATCTACAACTAATCACGAATTACAAGAATGGCAGATTAGCCACGATCTAGAGTGCTTCTGTTGACGTCATGATATCTGATCTAATATTTGTATCCCATGGTACTGCGGCTGATTTTCTTGGTCAGTTGAGGAGCACGACTGATTTCGTGTTGTGTCATGTCGTGTCGTGTTGTCATTTGTCAAAGGTTCAGGATTGAAAGCTAGCAAAGCTTTGGCATTAGAAACATTTCGTTTCTTCATATGTACTAGGGAGGTCAATCGTTGCTCGTCCAACTCTTGTAAGATATCGATGAGCTGTTGGATGGACTCTTTCCTACCCAGATTGTGAGACATAGCCTATCTCAGGGATGGTAATTATATCTCAATAGGCAAGATACATTCTTGTCCATATACCAAGAAAAAGAGAGTGTGATTTGTACTAGTTTTGTAGGTCACATTGTAGGCCCACAAAGTAGCATATAATTTCTTATCCCAGTCCCTTTTATTTTCAAAAACTGTTTTTTGTAGGATAGACATCAACTACTGGTTTGTACTTTCGGCTTGTCCATTCGCTTGAGGATGATAGGGAGTACTCTTTCGATGTTTAATTAGTTGTTGTTTCATCAGACTCTCTATGATTTTGTTCAAAAACTGGGTTCCTCGATCCGAAATCAGTTCTCTAGGAGCTCCAAATCTTCCAATGACTTGTGTCATACTATACCAACAGGGTTAATATAGATTTTATAGTAGTTAATGTCGTTCCCACAGAGGACAACGTTAGAAAGTTATGTTTTTGGTACAATTTATGACAAGTGGTTTCGTACAAGGCAAGTACTTAGGAGATATATTCCTGAAAAATGACTTAGTCCTCTTCATGATTTATACTTAACCAGCTCATATCTTCATTTTCGAGTATATCATGCCATATTTATGTTGATATTCAATATTTAACATTTTCGTGGCATCACATATCCCCTTTCTCAAATGTGAAACATCCTCGTGGACATATTATCTTCATTTCGAGAATTATTCGAGAAACATTCTTGTTCGTCAGATTTTCGTTGAGGCAAAAATATATTTCTTCGTGTATTTTGTCCTTTAGATATTTCTTCGTCTTAGAGAATATGTGTCGTTGATCTTTGAATTGTTGATGAAAACTGGAATCAAACTTCAAAACATCTTTAAACTTCAAAAAGTCAGCATCCCATAGAAACATCACCACGACAAAGGCACGAATGAATATTCATGAATGATTCAATTCTTCATATGATTTCTGAACAAGCTCCAAGTTCTGTTGAGCTTCGATCAAGAGCAAGTCTTCTTTTGATTTTGTATAGTGGCCAACTGGTAAGTTGCCGAATTCTTCTAACTTAACCGGGAGTAATGTTCCATCGAACAGCTCTTGGGTTAACTTGGTATCTTCGTCTGAACCAATACGTAGAGTGATTTCTTTACAATAACGAGCTGAAAATCTAATAAAATTGCTTTTAACATAAAGATTATGAACAAAAAATTCTTCGTCGCAAAGGTACCAAATTGCCAAAATGTATATGTACATAATTGCTTATAACGGAATGACTTTCTTCTATCTTGCAAATTATGTCGAATCTCTGCAAAATATTCTGCAAGGTTTCACTCCCAATCCACATAAAGACTGAATAATTCCGGATAAGCCATATTTATATTAATCAGCAAACCTGCATCGTCAAATGCGCCTGAATTCGCAACAACTTGGGGTTTGTACAATTGAAACTGTGACTTTTGCTTCCAAAAATGTCGCTTATTATATTCGTTCCACAAAAATTGAAGTTCTTTGATAGAATATATTCGAGAGCATACATAGCCGAAGAGCCTATGTATAACTCTGCTGATCTGAAAGGTACGACCTGGAACTTACCCTGGATTATGCCTCTGCAGAGACATCCTTTCTGCTCAATAGAGAGCTGGGCCCATAACCAGAGAAAGTCATCATTCTCCCAAGGTCGCTTCCATTTGTCGTAAGGCGATGCCTATTGCGCCTTCGACTGATTTCGCCGCATTCACTTTGGCTATGTAGATGCAGTTGCCAAGTCTTGAGTTTGCAACTCAGCAGCCAACTTCTGATCGTCCATTTGTTGCTTAAGATCTGACAGCTCATGTTCGAGTTTGTCAATCTTTGCGACATTCTCCAAGAATTCAGGATGGTATGAGGCTCTGGTGTAGGCAGGCATAGCTTGGATTTGCTGTGTGAGGTCATCAATTTGAAGAAGGGCCTGAAGGTATTCATCGTGTGCATCGAGCCCACTGCAAGATGGGGTGGCATCACTCAAGAGCTCCTTCAGCTCAGCCAACTCTTCCTCGACAAGAGCCTTCGCTTCCTCGAGCGGTTGTAAGAACTCGACTCGAAAATTTTCGAGCATCTGGCCTTGGAGTTAGTTCAGCTTCGTGAGATCAACTATGATTGACCCTGCATTGGTGCTCAAAGACAGAGCAACTTCTGTCTTTAGTCTTGTCATTCGCTCCTCCTGTAAATGTTTCTGGAGAGCTACATTATGTTGATTTGCAGCCAAAAGTTGTTGCTTCAAAGAATTGTTTTGAGTTTGAAAATTGTCAGACTTGGTCTGAATCGTCTTATTTGTCTGCTTCAAAGAATCAGCTTCCTTTATTAGAGTTTGAAGCTGTGTTTTGAGAGAACGATTTTGTTCGATCAACTTCGTGTTGTCTGATTCGAGCAAATCGATCTTCTCAAAGGAATCCTTCAGAGAGTCTAGAGATTTTCTCTCTGAGATGATAAGCTGCATCGTGAGTTGTCGATGGTACTTGTCAAACTCATATACTTCAGCCACTAGATTCTTGGCTTTCTCTGTCATGGATCGAAACCACTGGGACTGGTCATCTGGTTCTTCTTCATCTGCCACAGGTGCCCCAGTGTCGTCTTCAACAGCTATTCGTCCTTTGTCTGATGTGTGGGACTGGGTTGCGTCATTCTCAGAGGTGGATGTACTCTGCTGCTTCTGAGATATGGAAGTAGATGCTAGCTTTGAAAAATCAGCAATAGCAGCAGCTCCATCGGTTTCCATTACCACAGCTTCACTCTCCATAGTAGTGGTGGCTGCTACTTCGACTGTTGGTGCAGCATCGGATGCAACCAGAATAGGTATAGAAATGAGGCTGGAAAGATCAATTGGCTTGTGAGCCAACATCCTTCCCGTCAGCAGTATTTTCTCTTGCTCAGTCAAAATTTGAAAATGAACGCATAGGCGAGAAACATGGGCTCTGACTCTAAAAAAATTTTGATGTTTGATCCATCGTAAAAAAAGCTTTGTATGTGATAACGTCGAAGCATACTGGATTACCCGCAAGCGCATCCAATATGTAACCAAAATTTTGAACTGAAATTGTTGCATCCGCATCCGTCAAAAATATTGAATGTTGCATCTCGGATCATAAAGATTTTGTACCCCTTCGTGGGTATGAAGCAGTTGCTTAGGAAGTGGGCAGCTTTATCCATCGAATCTACCGACCTTTCTTGGGTTCACTTGAAACTTGGTTAACCCTTATCTCTGTTCTCCGCATTGCTGAGTGTGAGTGATCTTGAGTCTACTAACAATCTCTAACGCATTTCATGAATTACTCTTTGATCAGATAGCCGTTCTAGTGCATTACAGTTGTTTGCTGTGTTTTCATAAAGCATGCTCTAAAGAACTGTCTTAAAACCATCTTATTCGTCTGTCGCAAATACTTTCTTTTCGACACTCAAATAACGACTATCTTTGGTACAGTCTAGCACGATCATTGAATAAAGTTGTATGTATACATATGAGATGACAGTCCCTATCTCAAGAATTGAGTCTTTGATCTGTTTTCTGATTGGCATTGACATAAGTTTCCAACGTGTTCTAAAACTCTTCATGTTCTTTAACCATTAAGTTGGGCCTTAGTTGTTGAGGACTTTTGTTTAGAAATGAATAAGTTCGCGAACGCGATTAATTAATTGTCTGCACAGTCACAAATACATCGAACAATTCTCGATTCTCTGTTGACACCTTAATCAGCCAGAGTGTAGTACTCTTGTACTACTCTGATAACATCTCATCTGTAGAACGTGCTTCCTTCAATTCGATAGAGGCCAAATTGTTGTTCTGAATTTATTAACATTACCCATTCCAAAGATAAGTAATACTGGTTACTTTTTAATGTCTATCGACAACCAGAATAACACTCGAAATCACTTGTCATAAATTGTACCAAAAACATAACTTTCTAACGTTGTACTCTGTGGGAACGACATTATTTACTATAAAATCTATATTAACCCTGTTGGTATAGTACAAAATATACCAATTTTTGGTGCCGTTGCCGGGGATAATTTAGGAAAGTTATAAGAAATCTGACAAATCCATCTCCATCTCTAGTATATGTCAGATATAGAATCTAGATTAGAACGATACTGTAAGCTTAGAGAGAAATTTTTACAAAGACAAAGTGAAAGTACTAGTCGAAGAAATCTGGGGACAAAATCACTGCCCAGTTACTTGAACTCCTAATTAGCTTCGGTATGGAGGGTTCTGCTGCACGTTTCACTTCTATCTCTAAAAAAAATACAATTATTTTAAAAGGGACTTCTTTCGATGATGCAGATAGCTATGTCTCACAATTTGAGTCAATCGCTAATGCGAATAACGAGGGAATTGACGTACACAAACTAGGAATCTTCCCTGGTCTGCTAAGAAAGCAGGCGCGCATCTGGTACAGCCAAGTTGAACCAGGCCGTGTAGGAACCTGGTACTTGCTAAAAGATGTATTTTTGAACCAGTTCAGAGAGATCGATTACAAATCTAGAATTCTTGGACGTCTGAACAATGTTTAGAAGAAGAGCAAAGAATCTCTTCGCAAATATACATGTAAAGTTAAAAATCTCATAGGAAAACTAACCAGTGTATATCCCGTAGATATGCAGATCGAATGGTTTTTGGCTGGTTTACCACCAAAGATTGATCGGTATTGCAGACAAGGGGACATGACCTCCTTAGCAGCAGTAATAGCTAGTGCCAAAAATTTCGAGACCTCAAAACTAGCACGAAAGTGATGATCGACTAAGAAATCTCGAAAGTTGAAAACTGATTCTAGTGACATCGATGATGATTCATATTCTGATTCAAGTACCAGTTCTTCAAACTCGGAATCTAAAAGCAGCGATTCATCTAAATCAGAAGATGACAAAGGAGAGAGAAAGAATAAACGACGAACTAAACGAAAGGACAACACGAAAGTTGTCGAGGATAAGTCGTCAACTTCTAACGTTGAAAAGCTTTGGAAGAGTAATATGGCTGACCTTAATAAAAAGTTTAATGACTTGAGAGTGCAGATATCTGAAGTTGCAGATAAAAGACGAAAAGCGTCTTCTTCCAACTCATGAATGTGGTGTATGAAATGTGGAACTTCTGGACACACTAAGGAAGACTGCACTACTGTGAATGTCAAATACATTGAAGATCCTGCCCAGGAAGTACTTTTTATTTTTTAAAATGATGCGACTACTAACTATGTATAGGGTACTACAGCATCAACCCAGCAGGACAGACCCAAGTTCCCACCAAGAAGATATAATCCTCCTGAATTTGTTGGACCAGCGAAGTCTCAAACCACGACTAAACCAATTTCAGGCAACTGCTACAACTGTGGAGAGCCGGGACATTTTTCTCCTGACTGTCCTCAACCGCGAAAGCTGATTGGTTATGTACCAGTATGCTCGAATTGTAGAGAGTCTGGACACAAGTATCCTGACTGCCCTCAGCCGCAGAAGCCGCGACCCAAATATCAGTATGTAGCAACACCAGCTGCTGCAGACACGAAAGCGAAAGCTGCAACTGATGCTATTGTGCAGAGAATTGATGTTATTGAAGGAAAACTGGCAAAGACAGAAGATCAGTCCTAGCCAAGTGACATGGAGAAATTATTCAAAGTCACAATGAGAAGCAAAAGCTCCTCGAAACCTGATCAAAAATCTTTGACAATGCTTCTGTTGTTGCCTCTCTTACACATCTACTGAAGAAACAAGTGGAATACCTGTGGGGTTTTCAGCTAGAGTTTTGACAACACTCTCATGTAGCATGTGAACCAATACATCCAAGAAAGCTCTTAACGAGGAACTTCAAACCTCTCGACCTCAAAACATTACAAGTGAAGAATAACCCCCCTTCAAAAATAGCATGAAGATAATTATAGCTTGTTGAATCTAACCCATCATTAACTAGGACTTCACCAATTATTTATATTTAACTGGATCCAAGTATCTTCTAACAAAGCCCACCAATATAATGTGCAATTGGGGCCTTTGTGGCCCATACATTGAATTGTCTCTCAAAAACAAAAACTTCTAATCTAGTTACTATTGCTAATTATGTACATGTCAAGCACAACACAGGCCCCCACTCGCACAAAGTAGTTTTGTCCCAAAAAATGGAGAGGTGACTCTTGAAAATAGTCAATCTTGGTTGTATTGAACCTATAGATCTAAATTATTGTCGATGACACAATTGCTACTTCCCAAATCCACAAGAATTGAATAGATGATCTTCCTAAAACAACCAATGATGACATTGATGATGCTTAATATTTTATGTTTCAAACCCTGATTTCAAATTTACGTAATCACTTGAAAATTTTACGTTAATAACTCAACATTAACAAACGTTAGTTAATGTCAACAACTATTAAATCTTATCCTTGGTTTCAAACTAATTTTTGTTTTGTTTTATTTTTATTCCATTGTTATTTGACAAGATGTTGTTCTTTCAGTTAGGCATGTCTTTTGTTCGTCGACTTCATTGGCTAAAGGCATATGCAATTAAATTTTTTTTTGTTCCATATGAGAAGCGTTGTTGCAATTACTTGAGTTGCTTAATACCTAGGTTGGTTGGAGATGTGATTTCTTTGAGCATTGGATGTTAGTGATGCATGATACTTGATCTTCTTTCTCCTCCTTGTCATATTTTTATTTTGGAACATTAGAGAAACTATGAGCCCAAAAAAGGCCCTATAAAAAAAGCCATGTTACATTATAGAACTCATATGTGATTATCACCGTATTGTTTATTACTATTTGCATTGATGACTAAGCTTTATCATCTTCATGTGGATCTTGCACTTGAGTATGGTCCGCTTAGGTCAAGGAGCTTAAAATAATCAGAATTAGTGATTGCATTAAATCAAAAAAATTCAAACAATTTAAAGACAAGTAGGTTACCACTTACTTGAATGCACTGATCCTTCTTTTTTGGGGACCTCCTCTTGATGAAAAACCACAAACATTCTGTGTTTCCAATCTCTTTCTTTGATTACTTTTTGCCTTTTTATTCAGCAAGTTCATATCTTTAACTAAAGACAAATGTGAGATATGCATCATTACTTTTTGTAAATTCACATAAGAAAATTGTAACATCTCAATCTGTAGTTTCTTGAGGACCTCATTTTCTTCCAACAAAACTTTCAACTTTGTATATTTTTCACGATACTCGATTGATATTTTCTTTGATTTTTCTTCTAGTAAATATATTTTTTGCATTGGATGTGCATTGTCGTAGGGTTTCAAATTTCCACAATAACCTGATAGAACATGTTTTCCATGACATTTGTAAATTATCAACTGAATTATTGAATGAAAATCATGATGTTATGTGAATCAAAGGGATACGAAATGTTTCCGGTGACCATAAATCTGAATGCTTTAGTTTTTCTTCTCTATATCAGATTATATCAAATCAATCAGTTAATTTTTTCCTCCCTTGAATGAATTTAAGCCCATTGTGTGGCAATCAATAAAGTGTGTGTATAAATTTCAACTAACTATTTTGTGACAATGATATTTGTAGTTCAGACCTACATTGGTTGTTAAAAATCATTTGTCAGTTGTTTGGTTTTATTTTGGCTTCCAAATCGACATTGAATCAATGTTGAAGAACAAGAAAATTATTGAGACCATTATGAATGAAGTTGAAAAAATACTCAACATTACATTAGTTCAAGGTGCATGTGATTTTTCTAGCATTAGTCAAGAAACATATGCCACAATATTCAAGATGATAAAGGAAGCATTTGCACAAATAGGTATAGATTTTTTCCCAATCCCACAACCATTTCATCTTATTGAGCTGAGGCATGCGACAAATTGTGGTGATCCATCTCATATTAATGGAGTATATTGCTCAAAGGGAGAATCTTTATCTTAAGACAATTCCAACAATTTGTTTATTGACATTAATAAGTTGCTAACATTCATAATAGAGTTCTATGTATTACAAATGAGAAGGTGAATATCAAGTTGATGGTTCATGTCAAAATACTGACGATCAAGCACTTGCAACACGCCAAAAACAAGGCAAGGGCAAGGGCAAGAAGAAGTCTAAGCAGCAATTTGCCAAGTCTCAAGAGGATGAGGGATCTTACAATAAGACCAAGAAGAAAGGCAAGTGCTTCCAATGTGGTAAAAAAGGCCATTGGAAGAGTGAATGTCGCAAATTCCTGGCGGAGCAAGGCAAGGGGAAACCAAAGCAAGCAGGTAACCTTGTCGATGAGGGTGAGATTGAAGACTCTAGCATCTTTGTATCTGCATTGTCATCTAATCAAGATAATCAAGCGTGGTATATTGACTCGGGAGCCACAAGACACATGACAGGTAACAAGAATTGGTTTAGTAGCTTGAAAGTGTTGGATAATGGAACGTCTGTTTCACAAGCAAATGGTGAAGTGTGCAAGATCAAGGGGATAGGCACTGTTTCAATCCAACCACCTGATGGCAAAAGCAAGATGATCAGGGAGGTACTTTACGTACCAGGTTTGAAGAAAAATCTACTTTCTGTTGGAGTCATTACTGATCAAAAGTTGAAAGTAGAATTCACCCATGATTGTTGCTTTGTGAAGGATGTGAACCAAAAGTTCAAAGTTATTGCGGATGGAGTAAGGGAGCCCAATAAAAAATTGTACAGGTTGAATGCTACAATCAAGGGGCAACATGGACTTGTATCTTCCATTCCATCGCAAATTGAGTTGTGGCATAAGAGACTTGGTCACTTGAACTTAGGAAGCCTCAATTTGATGAGAAAATTGGAGATGGTAACAGGATTGTCTACTATAGAAGACCACTTGAAATCGATGTGCGAATCATGTGTATATGGGAAGCAACATCGAGAGAAGTTCAATAAAGGTGTTGTTGCAAGAGCAAAGAACATCCTGGATTTAATCCACACAGATTTATGCGGGCCTATGAGGACCATGTCCTTAGGTAAAGCCTTCTATTTCATGACCTTTATTGATGATATGTCACGTAAGATGTGGATCTACTTCTTGAAGAAGAAATCAGATGCATTTGACCATTTCAAGAGCTATACAGGTAGGAAGATCAAAGTTCTAAGATCAGATAGTGGAGGCGAGTACAAGTCTAATGACTTCAATTATCTTTGTGATCAATGTGGGATTAAAAGACAATTTACACAAGCTCATACTCCTGCTCTCAATGGTGTAGTTGAGCGCAAGAATCGTACGATTGTGGAAAGTGCCAGATCTATGCTAGCTGAGATGAAACTACCAAAAACATTTTGGTAAGAAGCATGCAGTATAGTAGTCTATCTTCAAAATAGAAGTCCTACCATTGCCATACCAAAGATAACACCTAAGGAAGCATTCACGAAGAAGAAGCCAAAGGTGAACCACTTGCAAATCTTTGGATGTAAGAACTTTGTACACGTTCCTTAAGAAGAGAGATGTAAACTTGATGTAAAAGCTATCAAGTGTATATTCCTAGGATATGATGATCGTGTGAAGAGCTATAGATGTTTTGATCCAGTGGAAAACAAAATAAACCTTTTGGTGCAAGAAGGATTGAGATTGCAGGTGACAAACGCAAGGAGAAGGATGTACCGTGGGATACATTCTCACCAGGAAGCCGATCACCTGATAGGAAGCTCCCTAAGTGGTTTGAGAGATTGTTGGAGAGCCGCAAGATGGATGACTTTCCTGGATCATCTAGCCAGGGAGAGCTACGAAGATCAACAAGAGAGAAGACACAACCTGAAAGGTATGAAGCAAATTATGCCCTCTTATCTAGCATTATTCAAAGCAAAGAACCTTCGACTCATGGTGAAGCGAAGGATAGTGACATTTGGGTCAAGGCCATGGGAGAGGAGATGGAGTCAATTGCTAAGCATAGCACATGCGACTTAGTAGAACCACCAATTGGCAAGAAACCCATTGGTTGCAAATGGGTATACAGGACTAAGTACCATGCAGATGAAAGTATAGCAAAGCACAAGGCAAGATTGGTGATCAAAGAGTATGCACAAAGTAAAGGCATCGACTATGAGGAGACCTTTGCACCAGTATGTAAGTGGAATACTCTACATCTACTTGTTGATTTAGCTTCACATTTTGGTTGGCCTTTGCATCAGATGGATGTGAAATCTGCTTTTCTAAATGGTGAGTTAGAAGAAGAGGTGTTCATAGATCAACTTGAAGGCTTTGTAGCGAAGGGATAGGAAAATAAAGTATGTCGCTTGAAGAAAGTGCTTTATGGTCTTAAACAAGCACCACATGCATGGTATAGCAGGATTGATGCCTACTTTCGTTCAAAGGGGATGGTGAGAACACATTCTGATCCAAATCTATAAGTCTTATGCTTTGATGGTATGGCTGCTTTGATTGCTCTTTATGTTGATGACTTGATTATTACGGGAAATAATCAAGAGATAATAGACATGATCAAAAAAGACCTCATGGAACAATTCGAGATGACAGATCTCAGCCTGATGCATTATTGCCTTGGAGTAGAGGTGTGGCAAAAAGGACACGAAGTGGGTTTAACACAGGTGAAGTATGTCAAAGAGTTGCTGCACAGGTTTAGGTTGCAGGATTGCAAACCAATGAATACTCCTATTGAACCGGGTAAAAAGCTTTCTAAGCTTGATGAGTCACAATCATTTGATGCTACGTTGTATAGGTAGTTAGTAGGGGGCTTGATTTACCTTACCACGACTAGACCAGATATATGCTATGTTGTTGCATTGTAAGTCAGTTTATGGCAGCACCTACGGAAACGCATTGAAAAGCAGCTAAACGCATTTTACGTTATGTGAAAGGCACTTCATATTATGCCTTGATTTACAGGAAGCATGATGGGTTACCTAAGTTGTGTGGCTATGTGGATACGGATTGGGGAGATGACTATGATGATTGTAGATCCACCACAGGGTATGTATTCCAGTTTTATGGTAGTTGCTTTTCCTGGTCTAGCAAGAAGCAAAGTACAATTGCTCTTTCCACCACAGAAGCAGAGTATAAGGCAATGTGTAGTGCAACACAGGAAGCTATATGGTTGAGACAAATCTTGAAAGAAGTTGGCATGAAGCAAAAAAATTCCACGACATTACATAGCGATAGTCAGAGTGGCATTCAACTAGCAAAGAATCCAGTGTTCCATGCGAGAACTAAACACATTAAGATTCAGTATCACTTATACGTGAGAGGCTGTAATGCCCCTTCTTTCCACAAAAGAAGCATTTTTTCTTTGACTTGTCCTTTGAGCTTGATGCATCATCCTCTTCTTTGGCCTCCTAGATTTTGCATGGAGCATCCTACAGTCTTCAGCCACTAATACACTGTGAAGTTTTTCTATAGTTGGCAAAGTGTCAAGGATGGCAAAACTTTGGACCAAATTTGACATCTCCTAGATTGTTAAGAACAGTTTGTACAAGCTCTCCATCATGAATCTTCTCTCCAATGGAAGCCAAATCCCTATTTAGAGACTTGATTCTGAGTACATTATCATGTGCACTCTCCTCACTTCTTTTCATGCTTTGCAAAATCTGATTTTTAAGCACGAGAACCCTCGAAGTGTTACTAGATTCATAGATTGATTTTAAAGACTCCCAAGTCTCTTTAGCACTAGTACATGCTGATACTTCTCTCAACAAATCATTGCTCACATTCATTATCACACAATGAAGTGCAAGCCTAGATCTCTTCTTGTATCTAGCTAACTCCTGTGCACCTAGAGGTTCATCTTCATCTTCAATCAAGAACTCACAAGGGTCGTGAAGCACCAAAAGTGACTCCATCCTAACCTTCCAAATAGCATAATTTGTAGAATTCAATCTCTCACTAGCTTCTAGAAGGTATGCTCCAGCAGATCCCATCTTACTAGTGACTTCTACAAACAAGAAATAGATTTGATTGACTTGAAACTCACAAAGGTCTCACACTTGCAGTGTTTCACTCAAATTTGATTTCTAATCCAACAAATGAACTTATAATCACAGTTCTGTCACTCCCTCACAAAGCTGGAATGAAGATAAGATGAAGTGAAAACTACTTTCAAACAAATCTTGCCAAGAAATGGATTTGATTATCTCTAGAAACTCACTAAGGTCTCTCTCTTGCAGTGCTTCACTCAAATTAGATTTCTAATCCAACAAATGGACTTATAATCTCAGTTCTAGCACTCCCTCACAAAGTTGGAATGAAGATAAGATGATGTGAAATCTACTTACAATTAAATCTCAATCTTCGCTATTTTTGGACAATAACATGACTAAATCTCCCTCACACTTTTTGATGTACTTTCAAGACCTATAAAACAAGTTTAGAGGATCTGATTTCAGCCTAGATTAATTAGATCTCATGACCCTATGTCAAATCTAATCCATTAGAGAAAATATGGGCCCAAAGAGGGCCCTATAAGAAATGCCATGTAGGAGAGAGAAAAATAACTATAAAGTAATTATAATATAATTTTCTAACTTCTTTACGCATCCACTCGCACTACTTTCCATGTAAATGAATGCACCTTAGTTTAGTCACATCAAACTTCACTGGTGTTTAACCACATTTAAAATATGATTTTTCAAAATGTTGAAATATTATTCCCTCCCAATACTTAGGAACACTCAAAAATTTAAATTAGAAGTGACATTTTTGAAGAAAGCCTACGCCATCTCTATCTCCAACAGAGTCGTTAGCGCCATCTCCAGCTTTGTCATTGTCATTGTGTTGTTTGTTACTATACTACTGTTTAGATGACAAAGCTTTATCATCTTCATGTGGATCTGTCACGAAAATATGCTCCGCTCAGGACGAGAAATTCAAAGCAACCCAAATTGTCAACTTCTGATATGGTCCGATATAGGGAGGAAAAGCTAAAACATGTAGATTTATGGTCATCAGGAACATTGTATCCTATTGATCCATGTTCATTGCAACATCCAGATTTTCATTCGATGAGTCAGTTAATAATCTTTATGGTAAAAATGGCCTTTTGGGTTACTGTGAGAATTTGATGCTCTATGGGAATGCACATTCAATGCAAAGAATACGTCATTTGGAAGAGGAATCAAGGAAAATATCAAAGGAGTGCGAAGAAAAATCTACAAAGATAAAAACTTGTTTGGATGAAAATGAGATGCTCAAAGAGGAGATCCAAAGGTTGAAATCTTCTTTGCATCATTATACAACTAGTAATGATGAGATAAAAATTGCATTTCAATCCATGCGTATCTCATATTTGTCTCTTGTTAAAGATATGGATGTGCTCAACAGAAAGGTCCGAAGCAACAAGAGGAAAAGACTGGTAAACAAGGATATATGTGATCTATCATCCAGAGGAGGTCATAGAAAAAGACGAATCCGTGCATTCAAGTAAGTTATAGTTTATTTGGTACTGAAAATTGCTTGAGCGTTTTGATTTATTCATAATCACTAATTTTGTTATTTATTCATTTCAACTTTCTGTTGATTTGCTTATTATATATTGTTGTGAATACTATGAGTGTCCTAATTTCTACTGACATTTTCATGAACATTATGTTTGCAATGCAGATCAGCATTGGTTGTTGAAGACCATTTAGCCGATGAGATTTCAATTGGAAACTCACTAGGCTCTATCTTGACTTCTAAATCTATGAAATCAATGTTAAATAATAACAAAATGAAAAAGATTAAGGCTTCAGTTACTGATAGCATTATGGATGAAGTTGGAAAAATATTAGACACTACATTGCTTCAGGGGGCATGTGACTTTTCTAGCATCAGTAGGGAAGCATATGCAACAATGTTTAAGATGATAAAGGAGGCATTTGCATAGGTAAATATTAAAAAGTTTCCAATCCCACGACCATTTCATCTTTAAAAAAAAGGGACATGTTAAACCATGGTATGCAGACAATAGTTGGTAATCCATCTCATATCAATGAAGTGTATTGCTCGAAAGGAGAAAGTCTAGCATATAACAATTCCAACAATCTATTTATTGACATTAATCAGTTATTAACATTCATCATAGATTTTTACGGTATCACAAATGAGAATGTCAATAATAAGTTGATAGTTGTTCTCAAGTTAGATGAGTCTGAAATTATAAAAGGACAAAAAATGAAAAGAGTCAGTCTCACAATCATGAATGGAGCACTTTCAAATTCAGAGGAGTCAGAAGGCCTCAATTTCAGTGTTCAATCAGAAAATGATATCTGGTGGTTGGCAGCATTGCAGGTATAGTAGTTCCTTTGCATAATAAATAGGAATAATCATTTGAATATGGATGAGGCTAATCACGTTTTTGTATTCTCTTATAGGTGCTGAAAGAAGACCATAACATTCTCTCATGGATATTTAATAGAATATCATATCTTGCCACCATAAAAAATCACATGGAGGGAGTTCCACTCCATATTCCTAGAATTGGCACTTTCAACATTGAATGGCATTTAGCAGGAGATCTGAAGACATTAAAATGTATTTTCAATGTATCTCATGGTGCCAACTCTAAACACCCTTGTTTGTACTGCATGAAAACAGCAAAAGACATGATAAGGAGTACAGGAATATCAAGAGATCGAGAAGATCCTAATTGGAAACCTGTACTACCGATTCCTCTACGAAATGTTCATATCTGTACATTGCATGCGGAGGTGCGTATTATAGAAAAAATAATATATCTTCACATCATGTTTGCATGGAATTCCGAGCCAGAGGCCTCTGCAAAGGAAGCTATTTCCAGATTAGAGGATGTGTTGTCCAAAGCAGGCTTACATAAAGGCCACGTTAAAATAAAAAAAGATGACAAGTTATCAGGTAAAACAGGAAATATTCCATGCAAGCCGAGCATTGGAGGATCTAAAGCTCGAAGGTTTTTATCAAATTATTCTGGCAAACAATCTAAGGTTCAATACACGGTTTGGAAAGAAATTATTGCAGCAACTCAAGATTTTGAAGAAGAAGGTTCTACTCGTATACACAAAGTAGAAGTTTGGAAAAAGTTAGACAACATGGTGAAATACTTGAGAAAAGATAAATTTTCAAATACTGATGTTCAAATGATACAGAAAATAACCAATGAATTTGTGGATGCAGTTCAGAGTGCATGAGGTATTGATCATATAACACATTATATGGTAAGATTTTGATTTTACGCTACCATAGACAAATATGTGCAATTAAATTAGATACTTTTGGTACTGATTTAGATTGTGTTTTTATGACATGCAGCACATATTACGACATCATTCGACATTCTTTGCAAGACATAGTGGAAGTCTTAGCATATGGTCATCGCAAGGAATGGAAAAATCTCATTGGCAAGCAAGAGCGGCATTTCATAAAAGTACACAACATGGCGGGACTAGCACAAAAAACAGCTATATACTGCAACTTTTCCAATGGTTTTATAGAAAAATCCAAATTCGTCATAATACAAAATCGACGGATAATAAAAAATTTCAAAAAGCATGCAAATTTATACAAGCCAGTTTGCTATAGACACACAATAAAATTTTGTATATTAAATAAAAATATTCACAAAGTACAATTCAGCAGTATCTAATCTGCTTCCGATATTTTTTTCAATGAAAGTTGCAACTTAGAATCATGCAATTGTGAAGAATTGCCAAAATTGGCAAATCTAGCTTGATCAAAAACCATGTAGAATAGTGTAAATTGTGTACACAAGTGGGTCCCACACATGTGAGGCCATGATGCCACATGGGAAACCCATCCTAATGTAGGTTAGGTCAAGTCAAGAGAGTTGGTCATGTCTATTTGGTGGTCATCCCTACTTTATAGGACCTACACCTAAGTTTAAGGTGAAAATTTGACCAACTAGCTACCTACCAAGCATAACTCTAGGAAATAGACTAGGGTTTCATTTTAGGTCAAGGAGAGTGAGTTAACTTCCTTATTACATGCTGGAAATCCACCTAACTTCAAGAAGGAAGTCGAATTTGCTATGTATTCCCTCTCTCCATAGTGAGAAGATAGAAAATTTTTGGAGCTCATTGGCAATCTCAAGCTAGTTCACTATGTACATTGAGTTTTTGTGATCCAAATGAAACCAAATCAATTTCTACTTGTTTCTCAGGTTGAAGGCCGTACTACATCCTGTATTACACACGTGTGGGCTCGGATTTCAATGTTGATCAATGCTTTTGATTCTTAATGCTTGTTGTTTGTCAAACTGCCAATCTAGATCAACTTTTTTGTGTCTAGTTTTTTGATAGATTGTTAAGCAAGCATCCAATCACTCTTGTGGATCTTTTGTAGATCCATTTATGGTCCTAAAGTATAGTACTTTCACAGCAACAATTTTTTTCTTTCGTATGGATCCAATAGCTCATAGTTTTCATGCTTAATAAGATCAACGTAAGCAGCATACACTACAAAATGAGATGACATGGAATTCACTGGTCCATATCCTAAAATTTTAACCGCAATAGTTTTCTTTACAAAAATTATTTTATGCACCTTATTAAAATTATGTCCTCCAAGAAAATGAGACAGTGCCTTGATTGCCATAATCATAGTTTCACCATGTTGATGGAACTTTGAATGGGCAACTCATTATTCTTGAAGGACTTTAGATAGTGCCCAAGTGCGTGATCTCTTGAAAATTCTCCCGCAGAAGATCTTTGCCCTCCTCGAAGAATTGCAAAATCATCAATAAAAATTGTTTTCTGAAATGATAAAAAACAAAGTAAGCTCCAGTATATAATTTGACATAAAAAATCTACTAGTACTTGATAAGAGACAAAAACTTACGCATTCGGCTTTGTCTTCTCTGATTACTGTCTCACCATCAATATTATGTCCACCTTTTGATGTCAATATTGTTGGTGAATAGACAGTTGGCTGTGGAAATCCAAGTTGACTTTGGATTCTAAGAAACTCCTCCTCAGAAGGCAGATCATCTTCTTTGTTGTGCATTTCCTCCATAGCCATTTTCAAGCAATCTGTCCCTGAATAAAATTTATCATTATGTACATCGTCAACACCAAGGAGAAGATCATCATCATCAAAATCAATAATATCCGAAAATTCATCAAGCTCTTTGCTCAAAATGCAAAGAGTCTCAGCTTCAGTGAAGTCAAAAAAATCCGATATATCCGATATTGTCAAAAAGGAATTATTATCTATATTATAAATAGGCAAAGTGATCAAATTACAATTTATTTCTTTTCCACCTGCAATTTCATCTTTAACTCTAGCAGTCTTCTGGCCTTTAAGCTCCTTGTTCTCCCACAGGGTAAAGATTTTATCTTGAACCTCCCAGATCTTTCCACTGCAGAAGGCTAGTTGGAACAATGGATCAAATCGTCTTAAACCACCTGACCTCTTCGACTCGTCAATAAAGACTCCAACTTCGAGCAAACAGGTTCTCCTGAGATTTATATCAGGCTTCCCATGTTTAAAAAGGTGGTCTTCAAATTCATGATGGAAAAATCTTATTTTCTCAATAAAAGACATCTTTACTCGAGAATCATTATCATTATTATGATCCCATGCTAAAAGTTTTTCTTCTTCAATCGTCAACCCTGCAAAAACTTTGCAATCAACAAAACCAAAAACCATAGAGGCAGGGTACATGGCCATCAATTGTCTACGAGCCTCAGCGGAATGTGACCCACCAATTACAAAGTAATTATAATTCATTGCTTTTTCTCCCTTGAAGTCTTTCTTGGCTGGGCATTTAGTAGGATCCTCTAAGACGATGAACGGAATGGACCCGCGTTAGTGTGCACAACTGTTGCGTGTGTCGATGGTCATGCGTGACTCCTATGGTCAGAGATGACTTCACCTGGACAATGCATATAGAGGTGTCCATGATCTTGTCATTCATTCTCTACTGGAGAATGAAGAGCTCTTCCACTGGTCGTCAGGTCAGGATGATTATCAAGGCCTTAGGATGTAGGTAGGCGAGGGTCAAGGGTAAAGTATGGTGGTATGGGACACCATGACTTATCGGAGATCCGAGCTTGCTTGATGGTGGTCTATAGCTCCAGTGCATGGGGGAGAGGTGGAAGTACCTCTATGGATGGGCGGTAACGTTACAGTGTGTCACCTGATTGTGTCGTAGAAATGACCAGAACGATGATGGGGATTCTAACACCTATAGTGCTAGCAAACAATATTGCATTATAAGTAAATCTAACTAACTCAAAATTAAGCTTTTGACTCAATTAGTTGTCCACGATTTAGAAATATTTGAATGTCTAGAAATATAAATACACCAAATTCAATAGAATTATAAATCCTAGTTGAGTTAATAAGTCAAATTCACATTGAGAAGTCTCATTAACTCATGGGTAATTGTCCCTAAACGTTACTCATTGATATGCCTATGTTTTACCATCCAATAAATAAACTCAATTCAATGCTCAGGTGTCCTTTGTATTTTGGGACCACCTCCAGGAGCATAATGTCCATCCAATTTTCTCTCTCCTAGGAATATATCATCCTCTCTCCTCTCTTCGGTGGAATGCACGTTCTCTCTCCTCTCTCCGGTGGAATGTGCATGTGCTTTGTGGCAGACCGTCATTGGCTGTCCACATCCACATTCCACCACAAACGTAAAAAAATTTTGCGGAAAAAAAAAAAAAAATTGGTCCACGCGTACGGCCGTACGGCCGTACCGTACAGCCAAAAACGAAAAAGAAAAAAAAAATCTTCGCACAATGGCATTATGTAGGGGAAGGCCCGAAGCCCTCGTGCCTTCCTTGCTGGTCGGGGCCTGCCACCTGACTATGAGATTGCACAAGAAAAGTCATGATCTCATAATGATTCACCGCATTGGCATATCTTTACAAATATTTCATCATTTGCCCAAATTATATACTTGATTGAAAACCCTAAGCTAGTTAGCTTTGAGAGAGTTGAAAAGGCAATAATTGACTGTATCGTGATGATGATTACTTGCTATATTTGATGGCTATTTTCTCTCTAGTTTTTAGACAGTGGGCTGATCTTTATGGGGCACATATTTGCTCCTTGAGAAGTTTTATCTTGTGTTTGTTCTATATAGTTTAAATAGAGAGTGTGGAGGGTTTTTTGTTGGAGCAGTTCTTTTCTTCTTGCCTCGAAGAACTTAACGGTGTGTTTTTATGATTGAATTGATCCTTTCAAATTGTCAAGTTGGTATCAGAGATTGGGTGATTGAAATCGGTAGGGAAACGAAGAGAATCAAATTTGAGAGAAATCTGAGAAGAATTGGTGACAGATTGAGAAAGCCTTGGAAGAAAGGCTATAAAGCGGCAAACGGGTTTGTTTGTATGCTGTGGTGTACCAAAACGGACATCTGAAGATTCGAAGGAATGGTCATTGGATTGCTAGAGCTTCCTATTGTATCAAAAAGTGTTGAATTGGGCCAGGATTTGAGTTTGGGTAACTCGAAGCGTTGAATTCCTCAAAAATAGAAATTCTCAAGACGACGTATGTGTTTGGAACTTGTTTCCTCCTCCACCAATTTGCAAGCCGATTGATGAAATAAGTCACTGGTAGTAGGGTGAGCTCAGTGGACATGAAAAGTGCTTAAAAATTCACAAGACAAAGGTGAATTTTTTTTCTAAACAAAAGTTGTAAACCCCAAGCAAGGGTTTCAAGGTGTAAAATTCTGAATCTCTCTCCATATAGCACGCTTTTTGGATCTGTAAAGAGATGATGGAGAGATGATGGAGGGGACCTCGGACAAATTAAGCTGGCCGCAGAAGGCATTGGGTGGTAGTGTTACCATGAATGTGCTGAAGCTAAGATCATAATCAGCTTGTCTTGTTTTTGAAAGGCTCTTCGACATAGCTAAGAGGAAGAAGGAGCAGAAAAAGAGAGAAGGGACGCAGTCGTGGGTCGTGCGCACCCAGTTCAGGTAGCCCATGGTGCTTTGGAGTGATCTACGGCTACAGAAATAAATTTTAGCTCACATATGCAGCTTTCACCTTTGGATTAGCCCAAAGGTTAATCAACGTGTGAGATTAAGGTTGATTTAAGGTAATCATTAATATGGTCATGTCATCATAGCATTACAAAAAAATCTATAAACAAATGATGTAAAGGATATTATTTTTTAGTCTATATTATCAAACATTAGCAATTTAAAGAATGTAATATTTTTTCTTAGATGCATTTGTTTCACTATTATTCGACATTCCTTATGCAGGACCTCCCAATATTACCCACTCAACTCGCACTAGTGTTATAAGATTGGATTTCAGCAAAGCATAACTGATTAATCTCTCCAATTCAACTCAAGGCATCGACAACATTGTTCGACGTACCTTTACGATGTCTAATGTCGAACACGAACTCCTGAATGAGTTCTGACCATCTAGTCTTATGTCCACAAAGGTCCTTGGCATCACATATATACTTAAGAGACTGGTGATAAGTCATCACCGTAAATCTGGCACCATAAAGATAATGCCTCCAGATTTTTAACGCGTAAATGACTGCAAAAAGCTCCTTTTCATAGGTAGAATACCTCGTCTAAGCAAGATCTAGCTTCTTGCTTTCAAAAGCAACTGGTCTACCGTCCTGATAAAGGACCACTCCTACAACAAAGTCCCTAACATCTATATTCACCACGAAGGGTCGGTTAGGATCGACATGTGTAAAATTGGAGTCGTAGAAACACAGTGCTCAAGAGTCTCAAAACTCTCATTCATTTCATCAGTCCATGTTATCAAAGGACATTTTCTGCGGCTACATCTTTTCTTCACCCCCTTAAGAATATTTGTTAGGGGCAATGCTATTAAGGCATAGCCCATAATAAATATGTGAAAGAATCTTGTGAAGCCTAAAAAGGATTTCATCATCACGAATTGTTTGAGGTCGTGGCCATTCTCATATCAGATGAACTTTATCATAATTGATTTCAAGACCTTTATCAGATATGCCATGGCCCAAGTATTTGAGTTGAGTTTGAAAAAACTCACATCTTGACTCCTTAGCATAGAGATTTTCTTGTCTTACAAGATCCAAGACAATACGAAGAAGCTCGTCATGCTTCTCAAAGGTCCAACTATAAATTAATATGTCATCCAAATACACCACCATAAACTTTACCAAATATGGACAAAGAATATCGTTCATCATCTACTGGAAAGTGGCAGGCACATTCGTGAGTCCAAAGGGTAAAACTGAAAACTCATAATGGCCATACATTGTTCGAAATCCAGTCTTAGGAACATCTTCGTTCTTAATCCTTATTTGATGACATCCTGATCTACGGTCTATCTTGGAGAAATACTTAGCTCCATTCAGAGGATCCATTAGAACATCCATCCTAGGTAAGAAAAATCTGTTCTTGATGGTTAAATCATTTAGCCTTTTAATATCACCACACAAACGTGTGCTGCCATCTTTTTAATAACCAAAAGGATTGCTGCTCCCCAAGGGGACTTACTAGGCCGAATAATGCCCATCCTAAGAAGCTCTTGTAACTGATTAGAGATTTCATCTTCTTCCTTGATGCTTACTTTGCATGGAAAAAGAGATACAAGTTGGCTACCGGCAAGCAACTCTATCTGATGGTCAACACTTCTTTCTTCTTCTTTTTTTTTTGGGGGGGGGGGGGGGGTAGGCCATCAGGTAGTTTTTCAGGAAAAACATTGCTATATTCTTGCCTAAGTTTGTTAAATATTCTACCTTCAAGTGAATTAAAACTTATTAAGGGATTATTTATAGGCACATTCAAAGGCAAAAGCGAGAGACTTCATATTTCAAAAAGCAAAGAGTCTTTCAAATATTCACCAATTTCTAAAATAGAAACCATAGGATCAAAAGGCCTATTTACATCGCCTTTTACTTCAACAAATGAGCCATTATGCAAAAAGGTTATACTATGAGTTACATAGTCCTTTCTCAAGGACTCATTTTTGGAGTAAAACTACTCCTTTCCTAACATTATGCCTATATCTAAATTCATAATATGAAAGTCCAGTGGTTCAACATGATCTTGAATAAAATTTTGAGCGAGGAACAAGCTAGTCCCAAGCTTGCTGATCTTCTCTCGACGCCAATTTCACCATATACAAGTGATTACTTGGCACTATGGCCACCTTGAGGTTCTAGTTTAGCATTGATAAAGTTATGTGTGGAACCATCGTAAAAAAGAACAATCATAACTTGGTGACCAACAATTCCATTCATGCGAATGAGGGGGCCAAAAACAATTGTATTAAAACAACAATTCTCACAACTAGTGTCATCCTTTAAGGGTAAATCAACAAAAATAATACTAGAATTACCTGGTGCCTTGAAGGATTTAGGTTGCCCGCCAGATAGGCTTTTGCTTTTTCTTCGGGCAATCTTTTGACAGATGTCCCTTCTCCATGCAGGAGAAGCACAAGCCACTAGTTCTCGCCTTGTCATAGTCTACGCGATCTAACTTGATGTGCTTTTTCCCACCCTGGAAACCAGTGTCCGTATTGTCTTTACCTCTCTTCTTGAAAAACTTCTTTTCTTTTTGCTCAACCTTAGGCAAACTTTGCTCCTTGCGGGAGCCAATGTGGCCGTCATTGAAGATCTTTGCAAAGCGAATGGCATCCTTGATTGGTTACTCCACACTTCTAGTTGAAATTCCTTTGGAAGCCCCAAAATAAATTGTAGTTTTATTAAAATAGGATTGATTCGTGAGGCGAATCGGGGCAAAATCTCCTGGAACTCCTGTATGTAGGCATCTAACGGCCTACTACCCATTGACATGGTGGCAAAACGTTGCCAATGCTCAAAATCATCCAAGATGGGCAGAAAAGCCATTTTAAAGACTTCATAGAAGTCATCACATGTGGAAGGGGTACCAGCCCCTTCCTTCAGATCTTGCCACCATGTGTATGCCTTTTCGAGTAAAAACATAAGGGCGGACATTATCAGATGGGTCATGCATGGAAAAATGACTATTCCACTGATCGAGCCACGAATGTATAACATCAGGATGCAGGTCCTTCTTTCACTTGAAAAGAATTCTAGATTAAACATGGGGTAAAGGATGGTGGACCCTGAGTCATTGAAGAACATCACTCTTGCTCGACCGTGGCATTTCTAGATTTCATCTCTAGGATTTTGTTTTGTAGAGAGTTCAAGTCTTGTACAAGTTATGCAGTATCAAGATCAAGAGGAGGAGGTGGTGAAGATGGTCCTTCACCCGAGTGCATAACAGGGTCCATGGTGTACTAAGGAAGGCTCGAAGGAAAAATTGACAAGAGTTTGGATACAAAATGGCCTAGAGGACTCGAGAGCTCAACTCAAACAAACTAAAAATGCTATGTTACTGCACATCCATAGAGGTACTGCCACCTCTCCCCCGTGCACTAGAGCTATAGACAACCATCAAGCAAGCTCGGATCTCCGATAAGCCATTGCATCCCATACCATCATACCTTACCCTCAACCCTCGCCTTCCTACATCCTAAGGCCTAGATGATTGTCTTGACTTGACCACCAGTGGAAGAGCTCTTGATTCTCCAGGAGAGAATGAATGACAATCTCATGGAGATCCAATCCGCAAATAAGCTATTCTGTTAGTGAGGGTTTTTTTTTTAAAAAAAAAAAACTATAGCTCTGATTAAGATGATCATAGTGTCATTAGAAAGCCCTCAACGAGAGTTTTCCAACGACACCCTACTTGACCTAGTTCTCAGCTACCAGAATACAAAATATTGTCAGTCAAAGTTATGGACAATCAAAATTTTTAGTCAACTCCAATATCAGTTTCGAGCACGATTGACCATTTTCTTCACCTCTGCCAAAAAGAGCGAAATGAATGAATGCCTTTAAAGAGAAAAATGTCTTTTGTATGTACTCACAACAAGGTTAGCGCATTGGTGTTGCCTTTGATAGCGAACCAATAGAATCTTGCCAAGCATATCAAATCTGCTAAGTATGCGCTCTCAGCTTGAGCTATGCCATGCAAATCTGCTACTTCAGAATTACTATGAAAATGTGTCGTGCAAATCGGAATTAGAGTTGGAAATGAAAATATGCCATGCAAATCTGCTACATTAGAACTACCAAAAGAAAAAGTGCATGATGAGTTTTGTTGTCCAATCTATACTTAGGTCTAAAACTGACAATCATGAACTTGCCAAGAAACTATGCCAAAACATCAACCACAAGATGTTGTTCAAAAGATAGCTTCCATAAATAACTATCAAATGACTAATTCAAATAGTCAACTTATGGTGCTACGTTGTAGAGCTCCAAAATTAGGAGTTTGTTGTTGTTGTCCCCCTCTACTACAACAAAATGAGAAATTCAAACCGGTTGGGCACAACATCAACATGGTAAGAACATTTAATTCAGAAACATTAAAAAAAAGGCATAAGCATGATATTTGCTGTAAAGCACATTGGCGATGCCACATATTTTAAACTATTAGATACCCAAATGCTAGGAGCAGGCCACCAAAATAAAACAGCTTTCAAATGAACTACACACCATCATTTCTCCACTATTCCTAGTTAACCTTCACTTTGCATCACTTTTCTATTAGAATTTTTCATGCACATGCTCGTTTTAAAGGGGGCTTGATTTCGTGCGGTTGCAAAGTTAACCCATTTAAGTTGAAATCAAGTAATTAAGGTTCTTCTTTTAAAGTCGAGCCTGCAACATTGGTAGTTGATGACGATGCTTCTTGTGTGGAAGGATGGCGTGGTAATTGCTTGTAGGTGTACCAATTAGCAATTGCTACATAAATGCAAAAATTCGTAGCGCTTACGATGGCTAATGTCCAGTAGTATTTGTCTAGACGAGCTCGGTTGAGATTGTCCACGATCCAGCTGTTTTGATGGTCTGATCCACGGCCAGTTACACTCACAACTAAAATGATAATTATGTTACTAAGAAAGCTTCCCACGCCAAGCACTGACAAGTAAAGTGCAATGCCCGCGCTCCTCATGCTGTCTGGCAACTGATCATAGAAAAACTCCTGAAGCCCAGCAAGAGTGAAGTCGAAGGCTACCCCCATTATAGCATTCTGTGGTAATACCCAGAAGAAAGTGATAGGAGTGGTGGCCCCGGGATTGTCCAGCAGATTGAGATCTCTCACAATGCGCAGGCGCTTTTTCTCGGTCAAGGCTGCAGCAACCATGGCAAGAGTTCCCAAAACCAAACCAGCGCCAATCCGCTGCAATATTGTGATTCCTCTCATATTTCCGGTGAAGCGACGCGCAAATGGAACCAATATCCTGTCATATATGGGCATAAACAAGACGCTCAAGAGCATTGCAAAGCTTTGCTGCGAAGCCGAAGGAATGCGGAGTGAACCCAGGCGTGTGTCCATCTTGCTACCTTGTTTGACGAAAAACGTCGACGATTGAGCGAAGCAGATCCCGAACGCGAGGCATGTTATCCATATGGGCATGACACGCACAAGCAGCTTCACTTCCTCTACATCAGTGACGGTGCATAGCCTCCATGCACTTCTCCGCGACGTTTTCTCAGACGTGTTATGACATACTGCTGCTTTGTCCAAGAACCTGCAAAACATGCGATCGCAATATCTCAGAGCTGTCAAACTAGGCACCATAATCACAGAGTTTTGGGGAAAGCAAAACATAAGCACACCGACACACGGCCGAAATCTGCTGATACGTCATTTGTTTCCAAGGGGACAGGTGGACATTCTCGTCAAGAGTTGAAAAGGTATCTTTTACAAAGAATTCATTATTTCTTTCCTGTGATTTCTGGCTCATTCAACGAACACAAATGTGCTCATCTAAGATTAGGCCTTTGGTTTGAATCACATAACGCTGAAAACTAATTGAAAGCTAGCGCTGCGCATACAAACGCGATGGAACGCCTCTTAGATTACTACGTTTCCAGTAAGTCATGAGACAACCCTTGGGAGGTGATTAGGAAACAGTACTTTACCCGAAGTCGCTGGTGTGCAGCAGCTTTGATTTGGTAGCTTTCTCATTCATGATCTCTGGAGCCTCATACAAATCCTGGTGGTCTGATGGTAGTTTGGCTTTCCAATTGCGAGCAGCCGCTACCAGCACCTGCGCCAACCGGGTAAAAGGGCTGCCATTTGGTGGCCTTTCACGATAGTTGGAGGAATTAACGACGACCGCAATCAAGGCCATCAGCATACAGGCAGCGAGGATTGCAAATGCCAACTCCCAGCTTACGTTCTCCTCGATAAACACAATTAACGTGAGAGCGAGGAAGGCACCGAAGCATATAGCAAAAAATAACCAGTTGAAGTACGAGGCTTTCTGCTTCCTCTCCTCCTCATCACCCTGATCATTGAATTGATCTCCACCAAAAGCTAGGTAGCATGGGTTTGCGCTCGTCCCTATTACAATCAAATACACAGAAAATAGGAAAAACCCCAATTGCCTTTTTGTGGCCCTTCTGCAGTCCTCACTTCCTAACGAGCATGGAATCGGCCTGAGAGACGGTTGTGAACTGACTACTGTCAACGAAATTAGCCCCTGCAGCAACAATTAAGCATTCAATCTGTGTAATTAAACAACACAAATAAAGCAGTAACAGAAGATTTAGACTCCTGCATACATTCAAGTTCCTCTCTCACCAGTGAGTAGACAGTAAAGAAAGTCAAGATCGTCCGGTAACGACCCAGATGCGCATCTGAAATGTAGGCTCCTACGAGTGCTGCAACAGTCGAGACACAGAAAAGAGTATTTACATTCTTGACTGAAGAAGCAGCATCCAAATGCAAAACCTGGGAAAGGTACATCACAAGATTCCCGAAGATTGCATAATACACCATTTTCTCGGCTACCGTAACTCCTGTAGAAGGATTGCAAAGATATGTTAACTGCTGTTGGTAGCACAAGAAAACAATTAGTTGTTGAAGCAGACAGCGTTTATACGTACCCAGAAGCGACATGCACGCTCGATATTTTCTGATTTGGGTGTTATGAAATATTATCACGGGCTTTGCTGCTAATATGTCTAGTGATATGCCATATTCACCGGTTGCCTCCGTTACTGCACCCTCCTGATCCATTCTATCTGTTGTCATAATCAGGTGATTTGCTTGAATTTCCAGTGATTGAAGATCTTTGACTCTTGCCTATACAATTCACAACAAGATATAGCCTCTCTCTCTCTCTCTCTCTCTCTCTCTCTCTCTCTCTCTCTCTCTCTCCCTCCAAGTGAATGATATGTAATAGTTATCGTTCCATGAGGAGGATGGCTAAGGGTAGCATCAGGTTGAGCAGTAAACCAAAACGCTAGCCAGCAGTTGTCGGATGAAGGAATATATAACTTGCCCATATACTCGATGAAGCACTTGCAAGAGGATACTTGATGAAGCATTTGCATATAGATTAAACATTTGTGTGAGGCACAAGTCATTCAAATCATTGAAAAATAAAAGAATAAAGATTGCATCTTAGAACCAATTTAAACATTAAAAACTCATTTTAATGCTTTAACTCACTTAGGAGTGATGACTCATCTTTTAATTTTGTCTCATCTTTCAGCAAATCATCACAATTTAGTGCTATGCAATAAGCTCAAAATCACGTAGCATTACATCAAATAGTATAAAATTGTTACTTTCATTTGACTCCTCGTTGTCAAACGGTATTCATTAATTTTGGCCCATTTGGTGTTTGCTCCCTAAAGACATCTTCTCAAAATATTTTTTTGATTATGGGACATACAATCTTAGAGTTGTTTCAATTCCTCGATATTAGAAAACTCGAGGTCAAAAGCATATTCTCTTTTTTGTCATTAGGCTGAAAACTTCTTTTAACAATTGTTCTATGAATAAACCAACAAAATTTGGCTTTTGTATCGAGGATTCGCTTAGAGACCTACTTTGAGAATCTTTTTCTTTTCAATTAGATGTATTTTCAAGAGAATACGGTCATCTTATCGATTTTCTAGTTTAGATAAAAAAAAAGAATTGTGTACATCCAACTGCAATAAAAATAGAAATAATCAATTCACCATCTTGAGAAGGTCTATAGTAAGTTGAAAGTTTTATAAACTTGCAAGATTTTGTGTGATTCTAAGAGTCTAATAAAGGCTGAAAGTGAGTGCCAAATTTTCAAAAATGAATATTTTTAGGCTGCTCACCAAGATGATGTGTAGAAATTTATATTTGTAGAATCATGTAAATTTGAACTTGAACAATTAGGAAAATAAAGAAAAACCAACCTAGGTGAAATCAAAAAATGTACCAACCAAAAGGCCTAGAGTTATGACATTGAGTGTAAGTCATTTGAATTCTACCCGTGAATCAAATTAGCATCTAAGACATGACTAGTAGTTCTTAAGAAAATACACCTACAACCACAACACATTGTAAGATAAAACTACAATGACAAGTGACAAGCCTATAAATGACCATTGCAAAATCATTAGTATCCTAAATATTTGTTAATGCTAAAAAAAGAAAACATCAAAACGTGACAATTGTCAAAACGCAACTTTAGAGAACTCTAGTAGGTAATTATAGCCTAGTTACCAATTTTAGACAAGGCAAGTCAAAGTCAATCATTTCTAGAAAATAGGCTATCATATCTCAATAATCATCATATGCGTAAAATTGCATCATTCAAATTAAGACGTTAACCTTTAAAAGAGTGAGTGATATTGGAATTCTAGCGCATAGCATACTTGCGTTTGATGTGAAGGTGAAGGGAGAAATGGGGGTGGAACAAAGAGAGGGGGATCTTACATATAATCTATCTCCAATTGGAAGCATCGATCTCGAGAAAAATTAATAATGACGCAAAGGCCTGTAACAAAATGGAATGGAGGACTCCCAAAAATTATGTAGAAATAACCAAAGTTCTTAACTTGGATGAATCCAGTAAGGTCGGCAAAAACAAAAATATTTTTATTTGTCTCCAAAGCCATTTGATAACATTGAAGAATATCAATGAGAGGGAGGGAGCTGGAAATGGCAGAGAAAAATAAGAGAAAGCTAGTCTAACCAAATATTGAAAAGTAAAAAGAAGTTTGCCATCTAGAGTCGTGGAGAACTCTAGAACAACGTTGAATTGCTTTTTCACCACTTTTAGCTCATCTTCCATGTCCTTCAGGAATTGCTCTTCTTGGAGTGTGGTGCGTAATGTATCTCTTGTGGCTTGAGCGGCCTCGTGGATGGCTTGTTGATCCTTCAAGAGTTGAATCGACTGAGCTGAAAGGTTCTTGTAGTACTCGACTCACTTTTTCTGGAGTGTTGGGCGGCTAGTACATCTTCCTCGATAGCAGCTACGGTTTTGTCCAATGTGGCTTGGAGTGTCTGCACCTTTTGTTCTGCTTGCTAGACTTGAAGCTCTAGATCAGCCTGTCTGGATGACACGACTTCCCCGATAAAATTGGTTTAGTAAGTACATAATTAGAGCCATATCCTCTACCAGATTTTTTTGAGTGAGGAATGGATTTCTCCAGATTCAACAATTTCAGAAAGTTTTCGATCTAGACTTTATATAGATATTCACAGTATATTAAAATGTAGCACTGGTTCAAAAAATAATACATTAAGTCGGTATCTATCTTTTACTATTTTTGTTGATTTTTTTCCAAATGTAATATTCGACGAACGAAAACAATATTTATTTGTAAGGACTTGAGTGATGAAATGCTCGCTGAGTTGTCGGATGATGGTTAGAATACGAAACAAAATGAGCAAGTTGAGTGCAGAGTATGTAAGTCATCAATGACATTTAGATATCACATCAAAAAACAAATGCTCACTTTGTTGCTGTATTATAGAAGATGGATAAAATGCAAAAATGAGTGGATCAAGATTTTGAAATAAACCATAAAGAGCAACTTCAAATAACAGTGAAAAGAAAATGACAAGATTCTTGCTATGATTGAGGTTGAAGAAGATTGGAGTCTCAATCACATTCAATCAGAACTAGACATGTTGCATTTCGATCCTCAGTACTATCAATTTCGATTGAATGGTGTTAAGGTAAGTTACGCCATATAAAAATTTTCATTTTTTTCTTTTTCTTAGTGATTCAATTTTACAAGATAAATGAACTTAAACAATTTCTCATGTGCAAGTAAGAAAGAGCAAGGCAAGAAGAGCATATAAAATGCAAAGACATAGGAACATCCATCAAAATTGAAGATCGATAGAATTTGAACAATGAAATTTTGTGTTATATCGTATAATTTTTTGTATACATCATGTTTGATAATATATGAACCGGTCAACTTGAGTATCATTGTTCAAGCTGAGGGTCTATCTTTTCTATGATCTCTAAATCCATTTCTCTAGATGGAATTAACTTTGGTGGAGAACACTCTATAATTGCAGTTGGATATGAATTTTCGATTACAAGTTTTATTGTCTCCTGCCGAAAATGCATTATCTCCATTGGGGAGACCTTCGGGCAAGAGAACTGCAAAAAACAAAACACAAGCACATGTTATTAATCAAGAATAAGATATTGATATTTATGAATATGGGGTTGTGATTGTTAATTGATAGATTACCTCAAGCATATTCGGCAGCTTATCGTGTAGTGCAAGCCAATCAAAAAATGATTTGGCATTGTATACCGTATACCACCCACAATTAACAGAGTCAGTAGGTTGGGAGGATTGTAGTGTTCAAATATATACGAAGTTTAAAAACCCAAATTTAGTCTAAAAAAAACTAGATGGAATATCGGATCAACGCGCACGAGATGAAATGAAAATCTACAAAAGATACAAAGAAACGATATCAAATAAATATTACCTGTGCATTGAAACCATTTCAAGCTTTGTTTAGGCTGTTGCACCTAGCACTGGAAAGAGTTCCAGTACTTTTGATATGGCTCCTCGCTTTTTTAAGGGTGTGTGTAATAGCGTTCATCTTTATACAAATCGGATTACACACACCCTCATCATTGACATATAAAGACAGCACATATAAGCTCCAGTGACCACTGAAATCGGAAATCAATATGTTTTTTAGACTGCATGTAAAATCACAATTCATATGAAAAAAATCAACTTCTTAAAATCTAAAAAACATACACTTACTTGGTTATGTATGGGAGCACAAACATTGGAGTCCCCAGTCTGACGTTTTGTAGCATCTCAGAGTGCAAGGTCTTAAAATCAGAGAAATCGAAAGCAACCATGAAGTGTATAGGAAACAATGAGACATCTATAAAAATTGGGGTCTAAAAAAAGTTAAAACTCCATCCAATATTGAATGGCCCACGATCCTACCTTGTCGCCTAACATGTTATCCTTAGATTCTAATTGACCTGTATCTAATTTACTAAGGGGGAGATCTATTTTGGTCTTTGGCATCCGAAAACTGTAAGTTGGACTTAGGGATTTAAGATGTGTATTTAGCAATTAGTCATATTGTACATATTTTGGAGAATTTACAAATGTAAGTGTAGGCAGTGCAAGAAGTGACACAGATAAACCCAAAAATGAATTGTCATTCAGAAATTAGTCGACCTTTAACTTTACAAATTGGTCTAACTTTGCTCTTGACGCTGGAGGGGGGGATGTAATATGGGAGAATGTAGGAGGAGTTTTGGGAGGAGACTGAGAAGAAGCTTTTGGAAGAGACTTTGGAGATTTAGGAGAAGGAGACTGAGATGTTATAGGAGGATATTTAGGAGGAGAGGAATCTTTAGGAGAAGATAGAGGAGATTTTATAGGAAAAAGATCTTCGAGGAGATTTTGGAGAAGAGGGCATAATCAAGCAGTTTTGGCGGATGAATAGGAAAGTAAGGTGGGCCTTGACCACATCTCTAGCTGGCTTGTGTAGTCAAAGGAAAAAGGCATTGACTTGATTTTGCAGAGAAGCACCGGGAAAGAATTTGTTGAGATTATTCATCATGAACCAAACTGCATGGTCAAACCAAATAACGGAAGAGCTACTCTTGCATTTATCACCACAACAACACTTGAAAAAGAGTCTTTTCCAATTCCATTAGTTTCATATTTGTCAATAAGGCTCTAAATAGTGTTATTATTATTTTTAGCAAGTAAATAAGTTGATGAGGTCATGTTTGGACCCATTCTTATTGATCAATTTGGTACATTGACATTGGACCATAATTTCTAGATTTTTGGTTAAGTACCTAGAAGTTGCCATTTTAGGGAATAGTTGGAGAATAGGGCCAAATAACATTATGGTTGTTATAAATATCTATACTTGTGTGGAGAACAATATCATTTGTTAACTGTGTGGAGAATCTATCTTTGTTGATTCTATGTCCATCTGATGTCATTTTCTCATGTATCTTGAGTTTTTATGTGTAGAATATTGATTGCTTGTAGATCTTGAATCCACACATGTGAAGGACAGTAGGCTGCTGCTGTTGTACGGACAGAGACAATACCTTACTATATTTTGATGTTCACGATTAGGTCTGAGTGATTTATGCAAGATTAGCATGCTAAAATTGTTGATTTCTACCTTCTAGTTATTTCTAGATGTTGATCAAATAGGCCCAAGATCAAAGATCCATTAAGTGCATTTTGGATCATAACTTTTCACAAGAAATGACCAATACATAATGGAAGAGTCCCTCTCAATTGAATACGTATAGAGTGATTTATTTTATCTATTGCCCTTTAAAGAAGTTCAATGTATTGTTTCAAAGTACTCTTTCTATGATGTATGCAAGAATGTTAAATGGGTGGACAAAACCATCATTTAAACTTATAATAAATTTCTTTAAACAGCAATGAAGATAATCACTTTCACATCCAACTTAGAAATTATTTAAAAATGAGAGAAACCTTTTCAAACTCTAAAAATAGCATCTTTATGATTGTCATTATTTACACACTCGTGTCAACATCACAGAAATATTTTAACATGTTAATTAATAAATAACATCGAGATAAAATACATCATTTCAAATCATTATAATTAAACACTCGATTTTCAAAGCCATGTCTTGGGCCATGGAACAAATAAGCCACAAACATCCTCTAATGTTATACACTCGTCATTATATTTTGGGAGTCCTTTTGGTTCAAATACTTCATCAACCTTGATCAAATAATAGGCCTCTCCAATAGGCTTACAATGTCATGTTGTTTTGGGATCTTTACTTTCTAGTGTGCCTCATGCAACCATTTATTTCTTATATTCAATACATTGACCATCACATTCAAGTGAAGAGCATGTTTCATGCAAAATAACAAATGAGAATAATGATGAATCAATCTTCAAAGATAGGATGATAAAATATACGTAGAAGAATTAGGAAAATAAAAACTTGATCATTATTCAATCCATAGTGTGACTCAACATTGGTTATAAAAGTGTGTGTGTGTGTGTGTGTGTGTGTGTGTGTGTGTGTGTGTGTGTGTGCGCGCGAGCGCGTGTGTAAGTGTGATGTTGTTGAGGATTTCTCCAGTCTAATACACATTTTGAAGCAATATTTATCTCTTTATTTATTCCATCTACTTGGAGGATCAATTTTTTCTTTGCTCTAACCACATCTCCTTAGTTTTGAGCACATCCCAAAATCAAAAGAATTCATTAAATATACAAATCAATAGAAATTTCTATTTGCAATATAATTCACACATACATTTTAACATCAACACTAACTGATGATTCTTACAAAACTACTTGATGAATAGCAAAACCACTTCTATAGTAGCAAAACAATAGTCACCATAAGACTGATGATAAAGACAAGTTGATCTCAAGACATATGTAAGCTATCATTGTAAGACAAGATTATGATAAGTTTATGTTAAGTTAAACCAAGGGTGATAATCAACCTCCAAGTAGGGAGGCATCATGCCTATTTTATGGCTAGTTGGAACGTTCCACAAGTTAGGGCTAGAAGCCCCATAAGATTAAGCAAGCTTATTAAAATGAAAGTTACTAATTGTAAGATTAAGTGATTTAACACATCACGTACTATAGAATATCATCAGAAAATACATCTAAAGACTAATGCCCAATGTTAAACACATAAAGGCTTACAACTACAAATGCATATATACATACATAAAGAGAGGCTACACCATAGCATTCTTGTTATGAAAAAAATCATAGAATATTGTTTGGGCTTGGCAAACTTCAAAGAATCCTACCCTTATAAGTGACTGTTTCTGACTTGTCCTCGAAATCAATGACACGAGTCAAGCATAGAGACCAAAAGTTATAGATTGGCAAAACAAAAATTCTAGTACTTTCATTCCAAGTATAGCATGGCAAACTTCACTTTCAAAAAACATAAATGACATACCTGAGATGAAGTGTGATAAGAGAGAATGACACAACCAGGAATCAAAGTGAGGTCAAAGAAACAAAAATTAGTTACCTCAAGCAAATGTGAAAATGAATGTATGGTCGCCCCTCAATAGATAAAGTGCAAGTACTTTTAGTCTGCTCTTAGATGCAAGCAATCTGAATGTGTGATTCCCTGCAACAAAAAGTCAACCGTACATAAGTATCAATGTCAAGTTACAATTTTCATCAAATGTTTTCACGATGTTTGTTACAACATCCTAACCTGGATTGACAAGTAGGAGTATTTTTTCAAATTCAAGCTAGCTAGAGTGAAAATTTACTCATAACGACTGTCATCAGTGTTTTTAGTCCTTGGAATTTGTTTTGATGTCCTTGAACAAACCTAGCAGTACATGTGTCTCGACTGATTAGTAGCTCTAATTGAATAATCCCCAAGCATTAAAAGACAAAGCAACTGAATGAGGATGCAATCTACCTGCAAAAGAATCTTGACATGGGCCAGAGTGAGTTTTTCGACGTTCATCAACTCTAAAATGGATTTAGGTATTGTTCCTGACATTACAAAGACATACACATTTTGTTTTCCAGAATAATCGCAGATTCTCCTATTCTATCTGCCCAAGTACATTAACTTGAATACAAAATATGACTTTGCAAGACTGAAGCCATTGATCCATCAATAGGGGACTGCAACTCATGATTCGATTCACAATCCAAGCTATGATTAAGGTTGAAATTTCAATGCTATGCATTAGAAGGAATGCAGAAATTGAAGAAACAAAAAATAACAATCTAAATATAAACGAGTTTCTTCCACACTTTTTGACCAGTAGTAGCTAGAAGATATACAGATTGAGTTACTATCTTCTAGTGTTGGTTGGTATTACAGAGTGAGAGGCCGGATATTGGATTGCCAAAAGGCATGCGTCTCAGAACGAGCATCTTCCTATTTGAATGGTGGTGCAAGTCCTCTATGGTGAGAAGATGAAGTTGAGATGTGTCATATCCGGAAGTTGCACTTCTACTAGGAATCCATTAAAGGAGTCGCAGCCTTCAACTTTAAAAATGCATTTCAAACATGATTTTAAATGTTGTCTCACTACTTGAAATCAATGCCAAAAGAAGCCCCCAGCCTGCCTATGAGCCTGTCTATTTTGAAAGTCCGTAGGCAAGACCCTTGCAATGCGGTTTGCGGTTCGTTCAGAGCATTTAGGCCGCATAGGGTACGTGGGGACCGTGAGAGAGAGAGAGAGAGAGAGAGAGAGAGAGATCATCCGAGACGGAGAGAGAGCATCGTTTCCACCATATGTAGCCGTAGGCTAGGCCCTTGCAATGCAGTTTTATCCCTACCAAGTTAGGGTTGGAATCTTGGAGATCCCTCAACAATGCAAAAATTACCAAAAATAGCTCCTATTTTTTCTCTCTTGTATCTAAGCATAATTTGGACTCATTCCAAAGGTTCTAACACTTAGGTCTACTTGAGAACATCCTTATGAATGGAATCCTATGCCATTTGGCACATGTGACAAGCCACATCATGATTATCTAACTATTTACAAGTCATATGACCAAAACTAGTCAAGCTAGAATTGTGAATTTTTAGCACCTCTCACATCTCTCGTGCTTTGGTTGGACCATCACACCAGTCTGCAGTGAGTTCTTCTCCTCCCACCACCCCTAACTATTCAAGTAGTTCCTCTTCCATTCCCTCCATTCCATCCCACAATAACGAGGATATGACTCTATTGTAGATAAAATAATATTGGATCTAGATATGAGTTTAATAGGTGATTTTTATAAGGATCTTTGTGTAAGATCCCAAAGATTCATTTTTGGATTCTGAGAGGTATATAGTTTTTGATGAGTATGTTGTCAAAGAGATTGATAAGCGAGGAGGTCAATTTTCTTTTTGTCTAAGCTCAATTAATTATGTAAATCACATAAATAAAGACTTTTGTGATGTCCTAAAGGAGGAGACAGCAGATATATCAGATCCAATTGTGGAGGCTGGTCTGATGTATTTTGTAAATAGATGTAAATGCGATGATACTAAGGACATTGGAGTTGTGCTGTCCTTTTTTGCACACAGCCTTCATAGTCCAACTAAGGCGACAAAGTATCTTCTCCATACAACCTCAGAGACCAAAGTCTTTATTATTCCATACTGCCAAAAGTAAGCGATTACATAGAATATATTCAAGTAATATTTTTAATAGGTATTGTAATTCCTTCAGTTTAACTAATTATCTCTTGTTTGCAATAAGCATTGGACTATGCATATAATCTCCCTTAGGGAAGATTTAGATGAGATCATTAATCCCATCTGTTTAAAAATGAATTCCTTGAAGTCTACCCATGTCGAAATGGACGTGATGTACAACAGAATGTTGCCATTTTTGCCAAGGCCGGATGGGGCCACTGTAAATAGTCACCTGGAGATTGTTGATGCAGAAGTAAGTATTTCTCATCAAGTATCTGATAGGTAATATGATTTGTTTTTTTCAAAGTGCACAACTAACCTATTATATGTTTTGTGATTAAAGTCAGCTCAGCAAGATGATGGACATAGCATCCGCAATGTACAAGACTTCTTAGAGTGATACATCATGCAATCCGGGGCTCCAGATATACGAAAGGTATATAGACTAGTGAATGGCCTAACTAATTTATTTTCGATTTGGTTTCTGATAAGTCAATTGACCTGATTCTTTTGGATTTGCAATATAAATGTCGAGCATTTTCAATGAATGAGATATATGAGTTTCATCAACAGATGTTGGTGAACTCATTATCTCATGCAACACCCAGTCCAGCTGCGGAAACGGGAGGCCAATCAAGTCCACAACTGACACTAGTGCAGGGTGGAGATAATCCATATTACTTTGAGCTGTAAATAATAGATTAAATAGAGATATACATTTTTGATGTAATGCCCTGTGAATAATTATGGGCATATAGAAAGATAGAGACAATGGGGAAAAAGCATCCATTGTTAAATACAGAACACGCATGTACATTCTCAGAAAATGAGAAATATATTGATATGTATGAGAGCTTTTACAAATCTTGTATCATGATTGCTCTATTATCTGAACAATTCCGCCCAAATCTTTGCATTTGATTTTCTCTTCATGTCTTCTACGTATCTGTACAAACATACATTAATTAGATTACAGTTAGTGATTCGAATATTGACAAAAAGAATAATGAATACAAATTAATATACAAATTCATAGATTTCACATACCAATTTTCCATCCAATATAAAGCTGAAATATTCAGGGATATCTTGCTGTAAAAGTGTCAGTTCCGTTCTAATGTAGAATAAGGTCCAGTCTTGCTCAACCTCAATAGTAGTAAGTAAATCCTCATTTGCCATGATATCAATGCATATACGATCAATGTGTCCAATGCTGTCTAGATCTTGATCTAATGGGGCCCCCCAAGTACCATTGTGTTCTTTCCATGTGTGCAATCAGGAAACAACATATGGTGGCCAGCATGTTTTCAGGTTAAAAAATGGCTGTTATTCATATGCAATTTCTTTTGGTAATTGTTCTGAATACATAAAAATTTGTGATACCATATGTTGAATAGGTTATCAAGGAGGATCACGATGTTCTTTCTTGGATTTTTAGCAGAACAAGTTATCCAGATATCATAAAGGATCATATGAATGGCAAAGTACTTAGTGTTACTGAAAGAGGTGAATTTTTGGTGGAATGGCATTTAGCTAGAGACTTGAAGTCATTGAAATGTATGTTCAATGTATCTCATGGAGCAAATTAGAAACATCCATGTCTATATTGTATGAAATCATCAAATGACATTTCAAGGAACACAAGAGTTTCAAGAGATATTGAAGATCCCAACTGGAAACCAATACTACCAATCCCTTTACAAAATGTGCATATTTGCACACTTCATGGAGAGGTGAGGATCATAGAGAAATTAATATATCTTCATATCTTGTTTGTATAGAATACTAAGGTAGAGTCAGCATCAAAACAAGCAATCACTCGATTAGAGGAAGTGTTGTCAAAAGCAGGCCTTCATAAAGGCCATGTTAAAATACAAAAAGATGAAAAACTTTTGGGAAAAACGGGAAACTTGCCTAATAAACCTAGCATAGGAGGAGTCAAAGCTCGTCGATTTTTATCAAATCATTCTAAAGATCATCTAAGATCCAATACTCGGTTTGGAAAGATGTTATTTCTGCAACAGAAGACTTTGAAAATAAAGGAACAACAAGGGTAAAGAAGGTTGAAGTTTGGAAAAAGCTCGATAATATGATTGAAGTGCTTAGAAAAGACACAATTTCATATGCAGATGCACTCCTATTGGAGAAAACAACAATAGAGTTTGTAGATGCAGTTCGGGTGGCTTGGGGATCAGATCACATCACCCACTACATGTTAAGATACATTTGAACAGTGTCTTACAATTTTATAATTTTAGTATAATTTGCTTGATAGATTCTAACCAATGCATAAATCTTTGATATTGCAGCACATACTAAGGCATCATGCATCAATTTTTGCAAAAGAGTATGGTAGTTTGAGTATATGGTCCTCACAAGGAATGGAGAAATCACATTGGCAGGCAAGAGTAGCATTTCATCGAAATACACAACATGGTAGAACATCCTCAAAAAATAGTTACATCATTCAGCTATTCCCATGGTTTTATAGAGGAGCTCAAGTTTGATACACAACAAGATCAATTAAATATCAAAGATTCAAAAAAGCATGTAAATTTATAAGCCAAAATTAGATTGATGGCACTCAATAAAGATCAAATGCGTGTGATAAAAAATTCTCAAGTTTCACATACATTATATGGAAAAGAGTACAATCATTTTTTTTTCATTGTCTCTAAGGACAATTTTTACTGTGTGGTCGTGAAGGAACTTTTTCCTATCATACGGATCCCAAAATCGAGTGGATCGCCTTTTGCTCAGATCTATATATCCTGATACAATTGCCAGAGCAGATGATCTCATAGGAACATTTTCTGGCACGTAATTGAACACTTTAAGAGCAACATCTCTTTTGACAAAAATGATTCTATATGTAATTTTGGATATTTATGCCCTTGGGCAAAATAAGATAGGGCCTTGATGGCCATGATTAAGATTCCCACATTGACAAAAAACCTTTCATGAAGAATACAAATTTCGTTATTTACAAAATGTTTCAAATAATGAGCCAAGGAGGCATCCTTTTGTCTCTCGCCTTGTCTCTCTCTCAATCCTCCATGCCTGCTAGCAAAGGCATCAACTTCAACGATATCCTACAACACATAATCAAGTGTTAGTCAAACTAACAGATCAATCATCAGCTACACATTAAATAGTAAATGATTTTCGTGAGAAGGTGTACTTACCAAATCTTCCTCATCCGCTTGGATCATACCAGCAGCTTCTAAATTGTGACCAGCAATAATGGTGGATTGCTGGTCAGCTGGAATAGTATATATGGGAGGTGGTGGATACTTTTTCTGAAAAGCCAAAAACTCCTCCTCACTCGGCATATTAGCCTCATATGCCCTGCTCTCAGATAGCATCCTTTGATGGGCATATGTGCCACTTGCCCATTCTACCTGGTCCTCATAGTCGATACCATCTATGAGGTCGTCATCCTCAAAGCCAATAAAATCATTAAATTTAGAAATCATCCTTGACATAAGAGATAATATCTCATCTTCTCTGAGATCCATTACGTCTCCGATGTCGCTAAAGGACAAGAATGCAATATCGTCTATATGGTACATAGGGAGGTCCATCAAGGTTCTGCTCTGGTCAATCTCGCTCACGGTAGATAAGGGAGAGATAGACAGAGAACGAGCCTTGGCAGGATCATATTGTTGTGCTTGCTTGGCCTCCTCTACATCTCCTAAAACCTCATCAATAATGGAAACCTCTGAAGCCACATGAATGGTAGGGGCAGGCAAACCAATCATGGACGACCCAGAAGATTCTGCCTCATCAGGGATAAGAGCAGATAAGAAAAACACGAAGGCCATACTCTCCTGAACGAAACAACATACTCGATTGTGTTCCTCACAGGGTATGACACGTTTAAACAGGTCGATAAGTTTCGTAAACTTACGATCATACCTTTGCTGGCACTAGGCTGAGCATGAGTCAAATCTGTGAAATGCACAAATCTCAAGCCGCCCATCAGGAGGGTACCCTATTGCAAGAACTCAGGACCGTGTTAGAGAGAGAGAGAGAGAGACCATGCAGTTTGCGGTTCATTCAGAGCATTTAGGCTGCACATGGATCGTGAGAACTGTGAGTGAGACCATTTAGGCCGCATAGGGACCGTAAGAGAGAGAGAGAGAGAGAGAGAGAGAGAGAGAGAGAGAGAGAGAGAGAGAGAGAGAGAGAGAGAGAGAGAGAGAGACCATGCGGTTTGCGGTTCGTTCAAAGCATTTAGGCCGCATAGGCACCATGAGAACCGTGAGTGAGAGTGAGAGAGAGAGAGAGAGAGAAGCATCCGAGTGAGAGAGAGACAGAGATAGAGAGAGCATGAGAGAGAGAGAGAGCATCGTTTCCACCGTATGTAGACGTACCCTTGCATTGCAGTTTGTGGTTCGTTCAGTGCATTTAGGCCGCACAGAGACTGTGAGAACCTTGAGTGAGACAAAGAGAGAGAACCATCTGAGAGAGAGAGAGAGAGAACATCGTCTCCACCGTATGTAGCCATATGCAAGACCCTTGTAGTGTGGTTGCGGTTCGTTGAGAGCATTTAGGTTGTACAAGGACCGTGAGTGAGAGAGAGAGAGAGAGCGACCATGCAGTTTGCGGTTCGTTCAGAGCATTTTGGCCGCATAGGGACCGTGAGAACCGTGAGAGAGAGAGAGAGAGAGAGAGCATCGTTTCCACCATACGTAGCCATAGGCAAGACCCTTGTAGTGTTGTTTGCGGTTCGCTCAGAGCATTTAGGATGCACAGGGACCGTGAGTGAGAGCATTTAGGCCGCATAGGGACCGTGAGAGAGAGAGAGAGAGAGAGAGAGAAACCATGCGGTTTGCGGTTCGTAAAAAGCATTTAGGCCGCATAGGGTATGTGAGAATCGAGAGAGAGAGAGAGAGAGAGAGAGAGAGAGAGAGAGAGAGAGAGACCATGCAGTTTTTGGTTCATTCAGAGCATTTTGGCCGCACAGGGACCATGAGAACCGTGAGTGTGTGTGTGTGTGTGTGTTGTGTGTGTGTGTGTGTGTGTGTGTGTGTGTGTGTGTGTGTGTGTGTGTGTGAGAGAGAGAGAGAGAGAGAGAGAGAGTGCATCATTTCCACCCGTAGGCAAGACCCTTGCAGTGCGGTTTGCGGTTCGTTCAGAGCATTTAGGTCGTGCATGGACCGTGTTAGAGAGATAGAGAGAGACCATGCAGCAGTTTGCGGTTCGTTCAAAGCATTTAGGCCGCACAGGGACCGTGAGAACCGTGAGTGAGACCATTTAGGCCGCATAGGGAGAGAGAGAGAGAGAGAGAGAGAGAGAGAGAGAGAGAGAGAGAGAGAGAGAGAGAGAGAGAGAGAGAGAGAGAGAGAGAGAGAGAGAGAGAGAGAGAGTCGTTTCCACCATATGTAGCCGTAGGCAAGACCCTTGTAGTGCGATTTGTGGGTTCGTTGAGAGTATTGAGGCCGCACATGGACCGTGAGTGAGTGCGAGAGAGAGAGAGAGAGAGAGAGAGAGAGAGAGAGAGAGAGAGAGAGAGAGAGAGAGAGACCATGCGATTTGCAGTTCGTTCAGAGCATTTAGGCCACATAGGGACCGTGAGAACCGTGAGTGAGAGAGAGAGAGAGAGAGAGAGAGAGAGAGAGAGAGAGAACATTGTTTCCACCGTATATAGCCGTAGGCAAGTCCCTTGCAGTGCAGTTTGCGGTTCGTTCAAAGCATTTAGGCTGCACAGGGACCGTGAGAGAGAGAGAGAGAGAGAGAGAGAGACCATCAGAGCATTCAAGAGGGAGAGAGAACATCATTTCCACCGTATGTAGCCTTAGGCAAGACCCATGTAGTGCAGTTTGCGGTTCGTTCAGAGCATTTAGGCCACACAGGGACCGTGTTAACCGTGAGTGACAGCATTTAGGCCACATAGCAACCATGAGTGAGAGAGAGAGAGACCATGCGGTTTGCGGTTCATTTAGAGCATTTTGGCCGCACAGGGATCATGAGAACCGTGAGAGAGAGAGAGAGAGAGAGAGAGAACCATGAGAGAGAGAGAGATCTTCGAGAGGGAGAGAGAGCATCGTTTCCACCGTATGTAGCCATAGGTAAGACCCTTGCAATGCGGTTCGCGGTTCGTTCAGAGCATTGAGGCCGTGCAAGGACCGTGTTAGAGAGAGAGAGAGAGAGACCATGCAGTTTGCAGTTCGTTCAGAGCACCGCATAGGGACCGTGAGAACCGTGAGGGAGAGCATTTAGGCCACATAGGGACTGAGAGAGAGAGAGAGAGAGAGAGAGAGAGAGAGAGAGAGAGAGAGAGCATCGTTTCCACCGTATGTAGCCATAGGCAAGACCCTTGCAGTGCGATTCGTGGTTCGTTCAGAGCATTTAGGCCCCACAGGGACCGAAACCGTGAGTGTGACAAACAGAGAGAACCATCTGAGGGGGAGAGAGAGAGAGAGAGAGAGAGAGAGAGAGAGAGAGAGAGAGAGAGAGAGAGAGAGAGAGAGAGAGCATCGTTTCCACCGTATGTAGTCGTAGGCAAGACCCTTGCAATGCAGATTGCAGTTCGTTCAAAGCATTTAGGCTGCACAGGTACCGTAGAACCATGAGTGAGACAGAGAGAGGGAGAGATCCGAGAGAGAGAGAGAGAGAGAGAGAGAGAGAGAGAGAGAGAGAGAGCATTGTTTCCACCGGATGTAGCCGTAGGCAAGCTCCTTGCAATGTGATTTGCGATTCATTCAAAGCATTTAGGCCGCACAGGGACCGTGAGTGAGAGCTTTTAGGCCACATAGGGATCGTGAGAGAGAGAGAGAGAGAGATAAAGACCATGCGGTTTGCGGTCCGTTCAAAGCATTTAGGCCGCATAGGGTGAGAGAGAGAGAGAGAGAGAGAGAGAGAGAGAGAGAGAGAGAGAGATATGACGACACTCTCGACCTGTCTAACATTGCTGAGAATGAAATGTGGTTGAACTGCAGGGTTTGATAGAGAAAAATGCAGATCCATGGTTTGTTTTGTTGGAGACTTATCAAAATCATAGAAACATTCGCTGGTCATTGGTGGTTGTGAATAGATCATCTGTTGTTTCAACTGAAGTAGCATCATTCTTGTTTCCGATTGACATAATTCATTTTCTTTTGAGGAAAAAGAACAAGACCAGTCTAGTCGATTGTAGAGAATTGAGAGGAAGAGTTTGGTTGAGAAACAAGCATTATCCTTGGTGCAAATGGGCAGTAGCTTGAGTAGGTGCAGCGATTGGCAGGTGGTGCTTGATTTACTTCCTTAACAGCTGGCAATGATGGTCAAGGTAAAATCAATTGTTCAGAATTGAAGTACAATTGATCCAATGCTCACACATCATAAGCCTATACAAACAATGGCACAAATGCATCAATGCTTCCAGAAGTCTGTGCGCTGGCCTGGGCAGCTATGTATCAAGAGGTCCAAGCAGTGAAAATGGAGAGCACAACATCAAAGCAGAGGTAATGGAGTTATTCAGCAGCTTTGAGCAACAAATACAACAAAGAGGACAGCCGCAGCTCATCCGGATGGAAGAAATTATCCAAGCTGGCTTCAGTTCGTCTCAATCCTAACAAAGAATTTGAGGACGCGGTGGTAGAGCAGGATCGGTATGTAGAGCACTTTGAAGTGAATGTGATGGTGGACAAAGAAAGGAGGAAGAGCAGGGGAGGAAAACAGCACGCGAAATTACCCATTTAATGCTAATGAGGCACCTTAAATGGCTGGGTCACTGGCCCTGTCCATGGCACTTGCCTCCCATTTGGCCCTGGGCTCTTAGCAAGTTACCCCCATTTGGCATTGGGCTCCTAACGAGTTACCCACACCCCCTTTCACATGTTCCCCGTTGTCTATGACAGTCCAGCCCTATTTCAGCCTTGCTTCACACGAGAGAGAGAGAGAGAGAGAGAGAGAGAGAGAGAGAGAGCGAGCCGCGGGGGGGGGGGGGGGGTGGGGGGGTGCAAATAGATATGCCTTTCATTTGAAATATTTGAAGTTATAGACATTAAATTTGACCTATCTCATGTGTTAGGGACCAATTCAATTGATCCGAAGTGGAACTTGAGGACTCTAAATGGACAAGATTTCTCCATTTGATCACTCCATGGACAATCTCACCCAATAAGGGCCATATTTGAGCCATCTCAAGTTAACAAACATCAAATTTAAGTTATCTTGTTTGATAGGGATTGTTCCAATAATAAGGGATGAAAATCAAGAAATTCGAATGCACTAAACTCAATATTGGTTTGATATTTGATGAGCCATGTTGAGTGATGAGGACCAAACATTGTACTTTCTCTCACATTGGAATTAAGTTTGAGTTGTCTCGAGTGATAGAAATAAAACTTGAGCCATCTCGAGTATACGGGCAAATCCATCAGTAAGGCCTGATCGAACCCAAGTGATCTGAGTGTTGTAAACTTGAAATTGATCGAGTTTGAACAATCAATGAACTATGTCAAGTGATTAGGACCAAAATCATATGTTAGGCATCAAGTTTAAGCTACTAGCATCAAACTTGAGCTATCTAAAATTTGTAAGCTTGAGATTCCATGAATTTGATCACTTTGGGAGCAACTTCTAATGATAAAGGCCAAAATTGAGCTATCTTGATTGATACACATCAAAGTTGAACTATCTCAAGTGATAGGGGCCAGTTCCGTCCACAAAGAAGCAAATGCAAGCATTCAATTGTCCTAAACTTAAACTTGATTTAGTTGGATTTCTTGATGAATTTTGTGGTCATAAAAACCAAAATTGCATGTCAGACATCAAAATTGGGCTATCTCAAGTGACAGGCATCAAATTTGAGGCATTTGATTTTCGTAAGCTCAAGCTTGAATTCAATCACTCTTTGAAAAAACTCAACTCATAATAGCCAAAATGATTGAACCATTTGACCTATGTCTTGTGATATGGGTCGATTCCATTGATAAGGAGTTGAACTCAAGCAATCTAAATGTACCATACATAATATTGATCAATTTTGATCACTCAATGATACACATTGTCGAGTGACAAGGACCAAAATTGCATGTCAAAAATCAAACTTGAGCTATCTCAAACAAAAGACATCAAATTTGAGAAGTCCTAGATTCAAAATTCCTCTAATATAAGCACTCAATGAGCAATCTCAAGTGAGAATGTGAATTTCACACGTGTGGAGTGCCCACTACATGTGATTTAGATCTCCTAAGGTGTGTGGATGCACAATGATCAAGATTAGATTCAAGATCTATCTAGCTCTCAATGGCAAAAACAAACTACTGCATGCATTAACTCACTTCCAAAGTACATACACATGTGTGGGAAGTGTTCCAAAATAAAACTAAGTAAAAACAAGCTGCTCTCCTCGGGTAGAGAGAGAATCCTACCAATGGCTCTCGGGTAGAGAGAGAATGCTAGAAAACACTTTGATCCAAAATCTCACTTGATCTCAAAATCAATTAGCATAGAATGAGAAGCACAATGATACTAGTAGATCCACGAGCTAATTCTAACTGAAACATGATTGGACCTCATATTTACAACCTCTTAATCCTATTGGGCCATTGATGCATCCAGCTCTAAATTCTATTGGTCCATTCACAAGCCTATCCATTAGAGAAAATATGGGCCCAAAGAGGGCCCTATAAAAAATGTCATGTAGGAGAGAGAAAAATAACAATAAAGCTATTAAAATATCATTTTCTAACTTCTTTACACATCTGCCCGCACTAATTTCCATGAAAATGAATGTACCTTACTTTAGTCACATCGAACTTCACTGGTGCTTAACCACAGTTAAAGTATAGTTTTCAAAATGTCAAAATATTCTCTCCCAATAGTTGCAAACACTCAAAAATTTGAATTAGGAGTGACATTTCAGAAACAAAGTCTACGCCATCTCTATCTCCAAGGTCGGTGCCATCTTCAGCTCTGTTATTGTCATTGTGGTGTTTGTTACTATACTACTGTATTGATGGCAAAGTTTTATCATCTTCTTGTGGATCTGTCACCAGAATATGCTCTACTCAAGACAAGAAATTCAAAGCAACCCAAATTGTCAACTTCTAATATGATCCAATACAAAGAGGAAAAGCTAAAGCATGTAGATTTATGGTCATCAAGAACATTGTATCCTATTGATCCATGTTCACTGCAACATCCGGATTTTCATTCGGTGAGTCAATTGATAATCTATATGTGTCATGGCAAAAATGGCCTTTTGGGTTCCTATGAGAATTTGATGCTCTATGGAAATGCACATTCAATGCAAAGAATACATTATTTGGAAGAGAAATTAAAGAAAATATCAAAGGAGTGCGATGAAAAATCTACAAAGTTGAAAACTTGTTTGGAAGAAAATGAGATGTTCAAAAAGGAGATCCAAACATTGAAATCTTCTTGCGTCACTTTACAACTAGTAATGATGAGATGAAAACTGCATTTCAATAGATGCGTATATCATATTTGTCTCTTGTTAAAAATATGGATGTCTCAACAAAAAGGTCAAAAACAACAAGAGGAAAAAATTGGTAACCAGAGATATATGTGATCTATCATCCAGAGGAGGTTATTGAAAAAGACAAATTTGTGCTTTCAAGTAAGTTTATAGCTTATTTGATTTACTATTGCTTGAACTTTTAGATTCAATCATAATTACTAGTTCAGTTATTTTTAATTTCAGCTTTCTATTGATTTGTTTATTGTATTGCTGTGAATACTATGATTGTCCTAATCTCTATTGACAGTTTTATGAACATTATGTTTGCAATGCAGATCAACATTGGTTGTTGAAGACCATTTGGCCGATGAGATTTCCATTGGAAACTCACTAGGTTCTATTTTGACTTCTAAATCTATGAAATCAATGTTAAACAATACCAAAATGAAAAAGATTAAGGCTTCAATTTTTATAACATTATGAATGAAGTTGGAAAAATATTGGACACTACATTGGTTCAGGGGGCATGTGATTTTTTTAGCATCAGTAGAGAAGCATATGCAACAATGTTTAAGATGATAAAGGATGCATTTGCACGGGTAAGTATTAAAAAGTTTCCAATCCCACGACCATAGAATCTTTTAAAAAAAAGAAGCATGTTAAACCAAGGTATGCAAACAATAGTTGGTAATCCATCTCATATCAATGAAGTGTATTGCTTGAAAGGAGAATGTCGAGCATATAACAATTCCAACAATTTATTTATTGACATTAATCAGTTACTAACATTCATCATAAATTTTTACGGTATTACAAATGAGAATGTCAATTACAAGTTGATAGTTGTTCTCAAGTTAGATGAGTCTGAAATTATAAAAGGACAAGAAATGGAAAGAGTCAGTCTTACAATCATGAATGGAGCACTTTCAAATTCAGAAGACTCGGAAGGCCTCAACTTCAGTGTTCAATCAAAAAATGATATTTGGTGATTGGCAGCTTTTCAAGTATAGTAGTTCATTCACATATTCAATAGGGATAATCTAATATGGATTTCATTTGAAAAATCTTCTCTGTATTAATATTGTTCTAAAACATTTTTTTGTTTCCCTTATAGGTGATGAAAGAAGACCATGACATTCTCTCATGGATATTTAATAGAACATCATATCCTGCCACCATAAAAAAATCACATGGATAGAGATCCACTCAATATTCTTGGAATTGGCACTTCAACATAGAATGGCATTTAGCAGAAAATATGAAGACATTAAAATATATGTTCAATGTATCCCATGGCGCTAGCTCTAAACACCCATGTTTGTACTGCATGAAGACAACAACAGACATGACAAGGAGTACAAGAATATCAAGAGATCGAGAAGATCCTAATTGGAAACCCGTACTATCGATCCCTCTTCAGAATGTTCATATCTGTACATTGCATGCAGAGGTGCATATGATAGAAAAAATAATATATCTTCACATCTTAGTTGCATGGAATTCCGAGCCAGCGGCATCTGCGAAGGAAGCTATTTTCAAATTAGAGGGTATATTGTCTAAAACAGGCTTACATAAAGGCCATGTTAAAATAAAAAAAGACGACAAGCGATCAGGTAAAACAAGAAACACAGGGACAAAATATGGACACGATTGGATTGTATTTGCCTCGGCCTGTGTTTAGTCATGGGCAGCTGTATGTTGCACTTTCGAGAGTGCGAAATGCAGCAAGTCTTCGTGTGCTGATTATTGACAAGGACAATCGATTTACGGATGTGGATGGAGTGGCGAGGTACACTCAGAACATTGTGTATTCGGAAGTGTTGTAGTATTAGGTTTGAAGTGATGTTTATGGTTTATGGTTCAAGATGCAAGGTACAATTAGAGTTGGAATTGGAGTTAGACTTAGCATTTGGGATGTAGAGTAGAGTTGGAGTTAGATTTGGAGTTAGACTTAGCATTTGGGATGTAGGATAGAGTTAGAGTTAGAGTTAGAGTTAGATTTGGAAAGAAAATCTGTCAAATTTTGTACATGGAGAAGGTTGTGTACATGTAGTTGTTTGGCGAGTAGATGTGGTGAGATAATGTGGTTGTTTTGTGAGTGGTCGCCTTCAACTTCCTGCCGGGTTCAATTTCAAGTTGCCCCCAGCCTTGCTGCTAGATACATAGCAAGTATTTGGTTATGTTAGTAATGTTGTTTCTGGTGAGTTGTTTGTCATATCAAATTATGACTTTACATAGTTTGCAATTGTCGAATGCAGAGTTATCACAATGTTGTTAAGATCGTGTGTTATTGTATGTACATTTTTTTTCTGACATTCTTGGTGTTGTTGCAGATGTCGAAGATCTACATAAATCACAGGACTTTTGTGTGAGACCTGACGAAGTTAGTTTGTTTTGGTGATGAGGTGTCTTGCAGCTCCGTTTTGTGGTTGATAGAAGCTTATGCAGAGTTCTTATTCCAACAACAAAGGAGAATATATTTTATGCCAAGAGAATATCGATTCCTATTAGATGTAGATATGTTACTCAGGAATGTGGCATATGTTTGGAGACATGTTAGTGTTGTTAGACTTAGTGACTTTGAGCCAATGTTAGATAACCTGGTGTATGCCCAGGTATTGGTTTCTAAATTATCAGATGACATGATGTCTATTTCTTAAAAATATTGTTGCTGCTTCAATTTTTTATAGTAGTTTGGATTTTTGTGATGAATGTTTTTCAAACACACACATTGAATACATGCACACACACACACACACACACACTCTCTCTCTCTCTCTCTCTCTCTCTCTCTCTCTCTCTCTCTCTCTCTCTCTCTCTCTCTCTCTCTCTCTCTCTCTAAAATGAGGCCAAATGGATGAATCTTGCGGGCAATTCTAGAGAAATGGAATCTATGACATGTATGGGATATGGGTCTGTCCCAACATCTTGAATACGGTTTGGGAACATGGTTTAGGAAACATTTTAAGAACACGGTTTAGAGTTGTGTGTGCTCCAATTGTGTTTGGCTCCCAAACGACCGCAAAGGAGGTGTTTGTGTCCCCTCCCTTCACAGTATTTGCGGCCCCTCCACTCACTCGCTCACTGGCCATCGTTGATTTGTAAACACACCTTATACCTCAATGTACTCCTTACATGATTAACTGTTTCATCATAAGGTGTGTTTGTTGATCGACAGTTGTGATAGTAGGCTCACGGCTTAAGGTTCCGATAGCAGGCTCTTCTCCTCACGCTTCTGATAGCATGCAGATTGCGATCTTCAACAGCTCTTGCCAGTTGCGATCTTCAACAGCTCTTACCAGTCGTGATCTTCAACAGCTCTTGCCAGTTGCGATCCAACGGTTCTCACGATTCTCTCTCTCTCCCTCACCGCTAAGGACCGCATTTCACCGCACTCACTCAGTGACTCACAGTCCACTCACTCACTCACTCACTCACTCACGGTTCTCACAATGCTCAATCTCTCTCGGATGCATAGGGACCACAATTAGGCCGCAAAGGATCGCATAGGGATGGCAATTAGGTTGCAAAGGGACCGCATTTAGGCCGTATAAGGACCGCATAAGGACCGCAATTAGGCCGCATAGGGACCACCGCCACCTAGATCGGAAAACCAGCATCTGTCAATGACATTACATACTGAATTTCCAAATCATCGGCCGCCACCTAGATCGGTCGCCATTGCCCGTCAACGATGGGCACTCTTTACTAATCTATATATATATATAAACTTATGTACACTTTTGCGCATGTGTATGGGTGCACCCATGCATCTCCTCCCCTCACCCATGCATGAGCTTTTTCTAACTAAAAAACTTGGGGAGGAGGATGCATGTCTAGGGAAAAGGATATATGTATGAGGAAAGTGCATATTCCCATACATTTGCACATTGTGTGCATTGGGGGTGGGCCCCAAAAAGATTCCCCACCCCTCCCTCTCAATTACTAAATTCAAATATCTTTCTCTAAATATCTTTCTTAACTAAAAATGATGGAGAGGGGGATGCAAGTATGGGAAAAGTGCATATTTTTTTCACACACTTTAATGTGCTTTAAACTTTAGCCAATAATCTTTATTACATAGCTTTCTTATCTATTTTGAATTACCAAAGATTTATCAATAAATCATGAACATAAAAATTTTCTTGACTACCTAAAATTGCTTCTTCTTTTTTCAATCCTTCAAATCTCTATCTTGGCCCACCATTTTCATGAATGTTTAACCACAAGCCCAAACTCACTATCATGTATGAGGAATGTGCATATTCCCATACATTTGCACATTGTGTGCATTGAGGGGTGGACCCCAAAAAGATTCCTCACCCCCTCTCTCCCACTTCCTAAATTCAAATACTTAAAGTTTGAAGTTAAGGTTTTATTTCTTCACACACTTCAATGTGCTTTAAACTTTAGCCAATAATCTTTATTACTCGGCTTTCTTATTTATTTTAAATTATCAAAATTTTACCCATAAATCATGAACATAAAAATTTTCCTGACTACGTTAAACTAGTTTTTTTTTTTTTCAATCCTTCAAATTCCTATCTTGGCCTGCCATTTTCAGGAATGTTTAATCACAAGCCCAAACTCACTAGCTTTAACTCCTAAATCGTTACCCACAAGCTTTTATCCATGGGCCAAAAAATGCACAATAAAAAAAAAAAGGAGAGGGATGGTGTGAGAGGAGTAAAAGAGACAATAAAACTAGAAAAATAGGGGGGAGGAGGAGGGGGGATTTGGAACACATGTGCATGCACGCACACACACACGTATGTGTGAGTGAGTGAGAGTGTGTGTGTGTGTGTGTGCGCATGTTCGTTGTGTGTGTGTGTGACCACCGACACAATGAATGCCTGTACGTGTGCACGCGCGCCCGCATACACACACATTCTCATATTAAAAACCTTTTGTGGATGAGATATATTGTATGAAGTATAGAGTCTAGAGTCCTTTTTTTTCCTTCTCTCTCTCTCTCTCTCTCTCTCTCTCTCTCTCCACAGGCCGACCAACTACCCATAGAGGGAGGGAGGTCCCTCCATGCCCCTAAAAAATTTGAAAAAGGTTAAAATGTGTGTGTCTGTGTAGATATATAAACAAGGGGGTGCCTCCGTTCCATTAAAAGTAACTATATTAATATTTACTCCCCCCCCCCCACGCATGCACACACACACACACGCACATACACTTTTTTTTAGATGTAAACCTCTCATAAAAAAATATGAATGTAAATCCGCTTAAAAATGTGAACTCCCACTCTCCATAAAACAAAAAAAGTGAAGGGGCTTTTTGGCTCCCAATAAATTAAGTATTTTTTTTAAAAAAGGAGACAAACAAAAATCCCATCAAGAAAGAAATTCTCCTCCCCCCCAAAAAAAAAAACTAAGACTTTTAAGGGCAGGAGCATATCTTTTTTTAACATTCCCTTGTCTTTTTTTGTCACATGGCAAAACCCACCCACACATCTCCCCCGAGCACTTAAACCATCGGCCTCTTGCCCAAACAACTTGCTTTTAACCATTAGGGAGCACACCCGCACTCTGCCCACCCCATATGTTCTCCCCTTCTCATGTCAATCCACCTAAAAAAACATCATCAATGAGTAGAACTGCACTAAGATTTATTATATGGCTTTCGTATTTATTTTGAATTATTAAATTTTACCCATAGATCATGAACAGAAAGTTTTACCCAAAGTTCTTTTCTCCGTCTAGCATCCATGCTCTATTGAAGAACATATTTGCTAATCTCATCCTTGCAATGACTGTGGGAAATAGCAGAAGTTGAATATCTAAAACTAGACATTTTTTTATTTATTCAAATTGAAATGGAAATTTAACATGAAGTTTTCCTTTGTTCTTGCCTCTAGGGTTCTTCCTTTTTCTTTCTTCCCAACTCTGTCGTTTTTTATTCTCTTGATGTACAAGTTTGCTTGATCAATATGTCCCATCCTTTCCTCTTGCTCCTATAGTATCTTGCCAGGAATGGATGTGACAATCTACCTCTAAAATCCTAACACATGCAATCTTTTGGTTTTGATCCAACCCCGTTTCTCATTTGAAAGACAAGTTTTTGGTAACCTTGGTCGAACTGTTACATCACCTCAAGTATTGTCATCTTTGAGAGCTATAAAATGCATTCATATGATGAAAAGCCGAATGAATGATGTTCATTTTTTAATTGCACACTATTTTAGGGCTCACCAAGAACTGGGCATCTTGAATCATTGAGATTAGTATCTCCGAGAGACTTCAATCCCTTTTTTCATCACTGGTATCTAACTTTATCCATACTTGCAACAACCTGTTTGGTGTGCTGATAAAGTCAATCGTTTACTTTTTGGCATTTTCAAGAAGTGGTCCAGTATTGCAATGGGCTCCGTCATGCATGTCGTCTATTCCATCGAGTGCTATACGTCGAGATGAGCCCACATCAACAAATCGGGCTCCAAGCAATTCAGTATACACAGAGAAATGCACATGCACACACCGTCGGTCACATAAATCACACATGCATACACACATGCACATTTCATACACACACACACACACACACACACACACACACCATTGACCACATAAATCACACATCCCATCAAGCACAAATCATACACACAAATCCACATACACAGATAATACATGCACTCACGTACATACACACACATACATCGACCACCCGTCAACGACCATCGACCACCCGTCAATGACCATTGGCCGTCCATTGCCCGTCAACGACGGGCACTCTTTACTAGTATATATATATATATACTTACATACACTTTTGTATGCATGGGTGAGAGGACCATGCATCCTCCTCCCCTCACCCATGCATACACTTTTTCTAACTAAAAAGTGGAGAGAGAGGATGCATGTATGGGGCTCCTCCCCATGTATGGGCCCCCTCTCATGCATGCATGTTGCACCTCCACTTCGGCCCCACCTCCCCAATTCAAAATTCAAACGACTCTTTCCACTCTCCCTCTCCCTCTCTTTGTGTCTCTCCCTCTTTGTCTCTCCGTCCCTCTCCAAGATCCATCTCTCCTTTCCTCCCTCTCAGCGCTAATCACCAGCTCCTCGGTCAAGATCCTGTGCTCTTGTGCCATCGTTGGGCTAGCCTGAAACCCTATGCCCACAGTCCAGATCCTTCGGGAGCTTCTCGGCCTTCATTTGGCATCCAAAGCCTGTGCTGTTGTTGCCTCTTTTGTATGTGGATATGGCAAAGCTTGGGCCAAGTCTGAGAGACCGCTGAGAATCGCTGCCACAGCCACTGTGAAAACAATCAAGAAAATTGAAATTGACATTGCTCTGATCAAAAAGTCCATCAACACCATCCGTTTCTTGGCTATTGATGTGGTTGAGAAGGCGAATTCCGGGCATACTTAATAATGCAAAGATATAACTGATCTTTCACAAGCATGTTGGAGTTAATGGGAAGACAAGCATTCTTCAATACGATGAGAATGCACCTGAGTGAAGAAATCCATTTCAAGGCTTTACACGATTCACAACCACGACCACCTAAGGTAGCTGATAAAAATGATGCTTATAATTGCAAGCAGTATTGGCCACAGGAATACCCCAAGCAACTCCAAGAATCTATAGCACTTGTAGGAATGCGCACAAGAGCAGCACCTCCACGATCCCGAGCTCTAGCAAGATCAACATGAATGCCTCATTCACGATCACAATGCCAAGTGTTCGTGTTTTCTTCGTACTAAAGACATTTGCTTCTCCATACACATTTGGTTCTCTTTCAAAATGCAATTATTGGACTCTCATCTTCCACATTATAGCGGCACTCTCTGCTGCCACATTCGAGCGAATTTCAAATTCCATCTCTCTCAAGGAGTTAGGTAAGCTATTACTATTTATATACATATTCAAGCTTTCAGTCGATTGGTTGATAATTCTATGGCATCAACATGGATCCAGCCATATCAACCGCAACATTCATATGGCTATGAAAATATCAGTATAAGCCTTTTAGTGCGACTCTGTAGGCACAAATTGTAGAGCATTTTGTATGCAAATATGAGTCGTTTTCTACAGTGACTATATAGGCACAGATTGTAGCGCATTCTCTATGCAAATCTGAATCGTTTTTCTAATGGCTTTCAGAGCAAATTTTGAGCAGGTTCTGAGCAGATTTTCTATGCAAATCTGAGTGAACTTGCTAATGTGAATCTCAGTGGATTCACAAGGAAACTTGAAGCAGATTTTGGTGAGATATGTGATTGTGACCTTGTGATATGCTGCCCTTGAGATAGTACCGGCATTTTATCTCAACTTCCTTATGATAACAGAAATGTTCCTCAGAGCATGCTGACGAATTTGCCCTTGCTTTGTAGTTGATCCACGAGGAATGGGCCATGCTGGGAGATCTGGGCATGATTTTTCCAGAGGTGTTGCAAAAATTCGTGAGCGTGGACTTCAAAGAGCCTGTCTGGTTCAAAGCTGGAGCACAGATCTTCACAGAAGGTGAGTTGGACTACCTAGGAAACCTGTTGTAAAGTTGACTCGGGTGCACCCAGCGTGCCCTATAAGACTCAAAGGGTGACACTCTCTAAGGTCCCAAAGCAAGTTAGAACGTTAAGGACTGAGCCTCTTACCTGTGATGAGTCAATCAAGTAGTCACAAGTCATGAGCTAGCTCTGGAGCTCGAGTCATGGCCTAGTCAGGAAAGCAAGTTGATTCGGCCGCCGGGACGGCTCCCGGGACCCATGTCCGGGAGCCAGACTGATTTTGCCAGGCTTGCCAAGCTTAATCAGCAAAATAAAAACTAAGTCCTAAAAAGCGTGCTTTACCAGAAGGCACTATGTTGTTTCAAACCAGAGGATGTGCGCCGAATCACAGCAGAACTATGGGGGGAGTCCGGCAGACAGAAACTTGGGCAGCTCAACCAGTGCCAGGAATCCAGTTGCCAGGTCTCAGCTCCCTCTACCAGCACGAGCCAGGCACAATGCCCAGCACGTGTTGGTGGCCCCGAGACCAGTCAGTTTATGTATGAATGTAACCTCTTCCAAATCTAATAAAGTTGATCCTTGGGGATGATTACTTTTGCCTCCGGGACTGGTCCGAGTGGAAGGACCCTTACTACAACCTTTTTGCATTGCTGGCGCCTAAGGGTCCCTGTCATTGACATGGGGCTTGCCGCTATGCCAATTGGTTAGTTTGGCGACCATTATGCCTTGGGCATCATGTGTGGCTTGTCTTTGCCTTTGGTTACCTTTTGGGGACGGATTCTGAGTTGGCTTTCGGGTTGGTTGGGATTCTAGTTTTCTTAAGTTTGAATGGTTAAGCTTGTTACGTTTCTGAGTTGGTTTTTACGTAAGTGCATGATGGATGAATGTTAGACTTAAGTGCATGTTGGGGAAACCGCTCAAGTCCCAGCGCCCTTTGAGGCGCCGGCGCAACATGTGATATCAGAGCCGACTAGCCGGTCAGCTAAACAAGTCTCACAGGGATGGCCACGTTTTGGGATTTGTCAAGACAACTGTTGCACAAGGTGCTGCCCACAGTGTAAGCACGAGTGCGTCCACGATCGGGGTGGTCGGCAGAACGGGGGACTTGATGAATCAAAGTGCTGCCCTCGAGGTGTAAGCACGGTCGGTTCCCGCGATTCAGGCCTGGCGCCGTCTGCATGTAGGACAGATGAGGCAATGTGCTGCCATTAGGTTGGTGAAAGCACGGTCTGTGCCTTGTGGGGTGCGGGGTGACATATTCAAACTGTATGGGTTAACCATTGATACAGAGATGCTGCTCGAATTCGGGTGTAAAGCACGGGTGGTTAGTTGCCGGTGCGGGATAGCTGCCGATCGGTTAGCTTTAAGGGCTATCAACCAAAAAGTGGTGGGGCGTGACTGAGGCAATGTGCTACTTAATGGTGAAAGCACGGATGGTTGGATGGATGTTTCCCCGTGGGCTAATTCTGTGATAGATTTGTGTGGGCGCGGCTAGGCAAAGGTCCTACATCCGGTCTCAGGGGGGTTTGTGGCTTGAGAGGGATCCTCTGTATTTGCTTTGGTTGGTATGTTCCATTTGTTGTGTGCTTGCTTGAACACAAATGACCTGGTTCCTACTTGGCTCTCAGGTGATGTGGGCGTGCTAAGTTTGAGGAGAGGATATTTTCATTGAAGCTGATTTAATAAAGAAGAAAAGAGAGCTGTGGGGCCCGATCGACAAAAGGGAGTTTCAAAAAAATAAAAAGGATTGAGGCGATAATCTGTTGGAAGTACACCTCTTACTATAATGGAGGACCACCTTGAAGAGTTACGAGCATTGACGGACGGAGAAGAGCAAGTTCGAGAATACGGCTCCCGCATGCATCGAGATGGCACCAGGTCCAAGTCAAGAAAGAAAGAGCGTATGCACTCCACAGTGGCGCCTCTCCAAGAAGATATGGGTGGCCCTTTTGAACCTACACCAAGAGACGAACCCATGCCAGAGGCACAACAAGACCTCTTTGAAGTGAAGATGCGGCAATACTTATCAAGTGCAATGACGGCTATGCTTAGCGAGGTGAAGAAGGACAGAGAAACAGAAAGGAAAGAATGGCAAACATCTCTGCGAGCCATGAACCTTACTCAAATCAACCTTGCTAGAGAAATGAGAGACGGGCTAACACAGCTCGAAGCCAGGTTTGAAGAGTTGGAAGCAACTAGGGGGAATGCAGTGGCGCCTCCTCCACTGATACCAAGAGAACCACGAGCGCGAAACACGGAAGGCCCAAAGAAGATTGCCAAAGTAAAAGCACCACCTACTTTCAAAGGAGAGCGTGACATTCGAGTTGTGGAAGATTGGTTGTTTCACATAGACCATTACTTCCGTCTGATGAACACTCCTGAGGAAGAAAGAACGGACTTGGCATTAGCATATTTTGAGGGCTACACTACAAACTGGTACCATCAGTTTCGTGTGCAGCCTATTGATATGCTGATACCCATATGACCTGTCACTACTTACGGTGAGTATTTACTTCAGTTTCGGGGTGCACATGACTTAGCCATTTTCAATGGCTTAGCTCGCTGGCCTGACTCTACTGGATTCACTTGCCACCCAAACAGCGGTGGACATGGCGTAGTAGATTATCTCATGGGATCACCCTCTTTCATTCCATTCATCTCAGATTTTCGTATTTCCACCACTGCTCACAGCCTCTCCTTTCACCTCGGACATACCATGCCAACTACTCCACATCCCTCTTCCTCTACCTCTAATCGGGCACCAAAATACAAGTTTGATGAGACCTATGTTCTCTTATACCAAGAATCTCTTAGGACTTTACTCAGTGGTATTCCCCGTAATCTACCTCTTGAATCTCTAGAGAGCTACTTTCCTCACCACTACCTTACATGCAATTGCCTCTATAGCTTTTCCATCTCACCGGTCTCGTGCCAAGGTCTCGTGCCAAACCCTCATCTCAATCGGCTAAACAACCCTGGTACGATGATGACTGTTGCTATTACCATCAACAAATGATCTATGCACAGTGTCATTCACCTCACCTACTTCGTGATGCTCGTCACATATGCCACCGTGTTCTTCGCAATAAAAAACGCAGTTATGAATCTAATGAAGGTAGACATCTCATTAATCTCCTCTACAACTCCTCCACTAGTGCCTTTTGGCGTGAGTTCTCTCCTCGGTCTCCACCTCCCTCACTCACAGATTTTCGCACTTGGACTAACTATGCCACCACTCTGTACACTATCCCTACTGACACTCCCATAATCATTTCCCCACACCCTCTGATTTCTCTCTTTTCTGATATGGTCCTTTCAGCCATCAAGAAAATGAGACACGAGATGTCGAAGATTAAGAATCTGAACTTCTTATCCATGCTCCTGACACACTGACACCCATGCTTGCCGGTCTTCTTAACCATATTGTCATCAACTAGCTAGCTACCAATGTAGGAAGGAGGACAATGCAACGATCAACCAGCACACATATCATGGCAAGGAAAGCAATGGTTTCTAAGATTATTGGTGCTTGTGAAAGATCAAGGATGTCCCTGTGGAGATTTACATGTAAAGATCCAAGGGGCAATTGAGGCAGTTAACTTTATTATAGGGGCAGTACCTTAGTTTAAGGTCAGTAACAAATTTAAGACAGCCACCTTTTGGAGGATGCTCACAAATATTGTTAGGGTACCAAAGAGTTGATTTAGGACACTTGATTGTTAAGGCAGCAACACAACCCTATTAGGGTTTCAACCCTATTAGAGTATTTAGTGGATCCAGATCGAGTCCGAGCTTTTTTTCAAAGGGGGACTCAGCATCAAATGACAACCAAGCCTCGAGTAGCGTGAACAAAATCCCAACAAAAACAGGGTTTGGCAACCAAGGCAACAATGGAGGGAACATGTTCCAGAGAAGAAGCAATGTTGGACCTTCAGCTAGTCATAGCAACAGCTCACCAATAGTGAGTAGTTCCATGCGCTGCTTCAACTGTCATCAACAAGGTCACTCTTGGAGGTCATGCCCCAAACCATTGAATAAGAAAATCATGGTTGCCATTGAAGGACTTGGAGAGAGAGGCATTTGATCAAGAAGATGGTGAACAGGATGACGAAGAGGACCCAGAAACGGATTTGACGGAGTTTGACCTGAATGCCTTACAACAGATAGGGGCACTTGCGGCGTATCGTGAACATCTTATGGCGACTCCTGCGAGAGGATCAAAGCTATTGTACCTAAAAGGCTGTATTCAAGACATGATCATTTACTTCATGGTAGACCTGGGGGCGTCACATAACTACTTGTCAGAAAAACTGACAGGGGAATTGGACATCCAATGTGAAGAAAATGTGACTCCTATTTGTGTGGAGACCCCGAAAGGTACAATGATCACTTGTAGATCGACAACCAGCTTATCAATCTCCCTGGGAACCTGGAAGAATCGACTAACGTTCACAATCTTGAAGATGGATGCCTTCAACGCTATTTTGGGATTAAGCTGGTTTAACGAACATGTGGTGGCCTTCTTGGCAAAAGGGGTTAACCTTGTGTTATTATATAATGGCAGGAGACCTTGTGTCGTCAGAGCTGTGCCAGGGGACCAACTAGAAAAGAACGACACAGATGAACCTGAGCCAACCATTCGTCCAAATCTCATTCACCTCTTTAACGAAGGACAGCCAACAGTGATAGACTAGCTGACACGGGAACAAATGGAGCTTACATACTGCTTATGATGAACGCACCACAAACTGCATGGTCTCTCTCTCTCTCTCTCTCTCTCTCTCGAGAATCTCTCTCTCATCTCGTCTCTCGTCTCGTTCTCTCTCTCCTCTCTCTCTCATCTCTCTCTCTCTCTCTCTCCTCTCTCTCTCTCTCTCTCTCTACTCGTCTCTCTCTCTCTATCTCTCTCTCTCTCTCTCTCTCTCTCCTCTCTCTCTCTCTCTCTCCTCTCCTCTCTCTCTCTCTCTCTCTCTCTCTCTCTCTCTCCTCTCTCTCTCCTCTCTCTCTCTCTCTCTCTCTCTCTCTCTCTCTCTCTCTCTCTCTCTCTCCTCTCTCTCTCTCTCTCTCTCTCTCTCTCTCTCTCTCTCTCTCTCTCTCCTCTCTCTCTCTCTCTCTCTCTCTCTCTCTCATGGTCCCTATGCGGCCTAAATGCACTCACTCACAGTCCATGTGCGACATAAATACTCTCAACGCACCGCTATCGCACTACAAGTGTCTTGCCTACAGCTACATACGGTGGAAACGATGCTCTCTCTCCCTCTCGCATGCTCTCTCTCTCTCTCTCTCTCTCTCTCTCTCTCTCTCTCTCTCTCTCTCTCTCCTCTCTCTCTCTCTCTCTCTCCTCTCTCTCTCTCTCTCTCTCTCTCTCTCTCTCTCTCTCTCTCTCCTCTCTCTCTCCCTCTCCCTCCCTCCCACTCCCT